>JALLLT010000047.1:0-328289 GCA_025266875.1 Fennellomyces sp. T-0311 | reverse complement strand
GCAAAAAATCTTCTCAAGTGGCGAAAATAGTTCCAACTAGCAAAAATGGTCCCAACTAGCAAAAATTTCCCAACTAGCAAAAATTAGAGTTCAACTTTGAAACCCCTAATATATGTTTTAAGCCAGGTTCAAAATCGCTCAAAGGCCACATTTGAGAAAATTAGCTGGCCCAAAGTCCACATTTGAGCAGAATGAGCTGGTTTAAAGGTGGTCATTGATCTGGCTCAAATTCGCTCAAATCAGCTCAAAGTCGGCCTTTGAGCCCATTTTTAGCTTTTGAGCAGACTGCTCAAATGTGAACTTTGAGCCAATTTGAGCCAGCTCAAAATTGCTAGGTTTTTTGAGCGCGCTCAAATGCTTAAATGCTAAAAGTCCACATTAGGGTATCGCATTTCAGGTATCGGGTTGGGTATCAGCTGACCCATACCCGACTTTGAAAAAGTCGACTCATACCCATAAAAGACCCATAAGACCCGAAGGCCCATATCCGGTACCCGACCTGAGAAGAATAGATGCAATGACTTGGTACAATTAGCAAAAGTAATAATTTTTTGGGGAATTATGCTCTTCAAGACAGCACTCAAATATGAAAATCATGGTATTGGTGAAAAATGGATATATGCCAGTGTGAAACAGATATGTGTTGGTGTGAAATGGATATGAATTAGAAACAAATGCAGAATTTTAAAGCATTAGAGCATCCTCAACGGTCCGCGTAAGTCCGCTGTTAAGTTAATTTTACAACTATTTTTTACAACATCCTCGTGCAACGGTTCGTGTAAGTTGGCATTGTAAAGTTAAATGGTTCAACTTTTTGGCCAAAAAATTGTAAATTTAACACCCAAGCTGTCGCGCGTAAAATAAACTCTTTGTTTACTTTATCAACAAAATGAGCACCCCCAACACCCCCAACTCCTCCACTGCCACTGTCACGGACGTCCCAGACCAAGTCCCTGAAGTGCGCACAGACGCTACTGCCAAGGACGAAGTCAATGGCAATGGCAATGCCAATGCCAATGTCAAAGACAATGGCAAAAATAAGACAAAAAGACCTCGCAGTAAAAACTTTTCCAGGGAGGAAGACGTCAATCTTGTCAATGCGTGGCTCACGACTTCGATGGACTCGGTGGTTGGAACCAACAGAACGCGTGTCAGTCTGTGGGACCTCATCTATGAGAAATTCGTGCAGAACGGCAACCCCAACAATCGTGGCGTCGACAAGCTTACAACCCGTTGGAACCTTATCTCCAGATGTTGCTCGTACTACTCTACTTGCGTCGCGAAAGTGGAGAACAAGTATGGGTTAAGTGGTTCAAACCTTACCGACAAGGTAAAATATCTGCTCTAAAGTGTGTGCTAGTACGACTTCCCTTTTCAAAAGCAAGCTGAAATCGATGCTGAATACGCCGCAGATCTCCCTACTGGCAGCTCTGAGGTATTCAGCTTGCATCACTGTTGGAGCATCCTGAAGGAGCACAACAAGTGGTTGGTGTACCACAAGGAGTTGAAAAACAAACCGGTGGATCCATCGACGGACAAGAAGCGACCCCTTGGCAACAAGCAGGCGAAAAAGGCCGCTCAGTCGACCAAGAAGCAACGTCTTGGTGACGAAGAAGGTGATGACGACCTTCTCGAAGAGGTCAGGCCAATGATGTCTGCCGAAGAGCTTGCCATCGCCAAGAGCAACGAAGAGAGTGCGACGATGATGGCAGAGCACGCCATTATGAGTGTGAGCCTGCAGGGCCTTGATGATGAGCAGCTCCTTTACTACAAGGCAATGAGAGCAAAGATCATCAAGAAGTATAAGTAAACAATAAAAACTTATTGCACTCAACTATAAGATAAAGGTATATGAAAAGGATGTGCTTTTAATTATTTTATGGCGCATTATTTGGTGAATCGTTCTCAGGGATCTTCTCGTCGCCAAATAAGTCCCATATGTGCTTCATAAGATCCTTTTGTAGCTGATAGTGAACTGTTCTATCAACTACCTCTGACTTACGATTGCGATATACTACATGTTCCCTGGCGGGACCACCACGGGAATAAGATGGCGCAACAGTAAACGAGCAATGCTCGTACTCATCCGCTTTGATCTTTTTGTAGTTGTCTCGTTCACTTTCAACAATCATATTGTGCAAAATAATGCACGTTTTTATGATGTTAGAGAGCATTGAGATGTTCCACACGCGCGCCGGCTGTCGAATGATGCCAAATCGCGCCTGAAGACTACCAAATGCACGTTCGATGTCCTTGCGAGCAGATTCCTGCTTAGTTGCAAATTTCTAACATTGAATATTAATAAATATCTTCGATATACCATAATGTTTACCCTTTACCTGTTCTTTCCAACCTTGTGGTGCAGGTACCGTTTTCACCAAAGTGGACCATGGAGGGTAGATACCGTCAGCCAAGTAATACCCCATGGTATATTCATGGCCATTAATCGAGTAACTGACAGATGGAGCATGGCCGTTTATAGCGTCATCGAAGACCTGGGACTTGTACAGTACGCTGATGTCGTTGCATGAACCAGGGACACCAAAAAATGAGTGCCATATCCAGGTATCATGTGAAGCAACAGCTTCTAATATGACGGTCGTAGTCCATTCCTTGCCAGTATACATTCCTTGCCAGGCAGTTGGACAGTTTTTCCATTCCCAATGCATACAGTCGATAGACCCAAGCATACCTGGAAAGCCACGCTTCTCTCCTTCTGCAAGCAAGCGCTTCAGGTCTTCTTCAGTAGGAGACCGAAGATACTCCTCCCCAAAGCACTCGATGACACCATTACAGAAATTGATCAGGCAGCTTCTCACTGTAGACTCTGCCATCTTCAAGTATTCATCGATGGAATCAGCAGCTCCACCATATGCCAACATTCGCATCGCTGCTGTTCCTTTGGCATAGGGATGAAACGATAGGTAGCCCGATGCGTCACGCTTTTGCTGGAAAAACGGGTACTTGCTTTCGAGTTCTTTCATGATAGTCTTAAAGACTTCAGGTTTCATGCGGTACCGGCCGCGAAAGACTTCCTCGTCATATCTTGGGTTAGGCGCGAAATAGCCTTGCATCAAGATTTGCTGCAAGAATACGTGTGGTATCGCTCAATTGGAAAGCTTCAAATGACGAGACCAAAAAATAAGATAATGTTTTATTGAAGAGAACTACTCTCTATTTATAATGATGATGAGTCGGGACGGAGAAGGTGAATGCTTTTCTATCAGAGCCGAATCCGTGTTATCGCCGTAATCCCTAATGACCATACTGCCTTATTACGAAGGAGCGGATAATCATGCAGAGACTGAGTTAACGTGAATGGTCCTTCTTGAAGTCTGAACCCAGATCAAGGTCTCACTGACACACAAGCCAGTGAACAGGCCAATAGATAACTGTGCGGTTGTTGATGTCGAAATAAAGGAACGGATGTAACAAAGGCTGAGATGGAAAGGTATGTAGACAATGGATGACTGGTATGTCAGGATACGACATTGCCCCCCTCCAGACGAAACAACCGTATGAAAAAGGATTGTTGTAGGTCCCTACGCTTGTGGATAAACAGCATACCAATGACTAGAAAAACCCGGAAAAAAACCCAGTGGGAAAAATGATGGGCAAAAAAGTCATGTCTAAGCGCGTTTTGATTTTATACTGGAGGCAGTGTTGGCTGCGGCAACACGTCTGCGCTTTGACGAGCGTGTTTCTATATGACTGTGAGCAGAAGTCATGGAGAAGCTGTTAGCTCGCGAGTTTGTACTGGTCCCATCAGCACGTCTACGTTTGTTATTGGCAGTAGGAGCGGTCGCACGTCGACTCCAATATTGTTGGATGAGATCCAAGCTATTGAAGTGATCGGTAGGTTCCCAAGTATCTTCATTAGGATCATCATATCCCTTCCAACGTACCCGGTATAGGTATTGGTTGTTACTGTCAAGTTTGTGATCCACGACTGCAAGAATCTCGTATGTGTCGTCGGATTGTACGGTGGAATCCGGTGAGATTTGCTTGATGTGCGAAGGTGGAACGTTTCTTGACAGCAATTCCCCAGTAGTGTCAGAAAGAACATAACTACCCCCTTTGGTAATACCATAGACAGTGTAAGGGCCAACATAAAGAGGATCGGTCTTAGCCGCTCTTGCAATGTTCTTGATCATGACCTTACTGCCGATAGGGAAACCATCAATAATGCGGTTCTGACTGTCGAACTTACTTTTCTCAATAGCTCGTACAGCATCCATGCGAGCGCTGATAGCAGGAATGACAACCTTTTCCCAATCCTCGATGTGTTGCATCAGGGCCTTAGCATCCTTAGAGGATGAAGAGGCTGATCCGAGCTGAACACCGGTATAGTCTTGGAAACCATTAGGCTTACGGCCAAGCATCACGCTGAAAGGACGAGAACCATGCAATCTGGTATGACGACAATTCATCGCCATTTGTGTACTGGACACAAAAAGATCCCATTCAGTGTTCTTTCCTTGTAATCGCTTGATGATAGTGCGCTTTGCAATTCCTACAGCATTCTCGGCGGCACCATCCCGCGCGGATGATACTTTGAAGATAAGCGTAGCTCGTAACCAGAGGCTTTAGCAAGAAGTTTGCATAAAGAGTTGTGAAACTCTGTACCCCAGTCATGCGTAAGGACCATAGGATAGCCCAGCAAAGAGAACACGTCAACTAAAGTATACGCGATGGTGGAAGCTGATTTGTCAGGTATAGCTCGTAACACCACGAAACGTGTGAATATATCCAGCATGACAAGTAAATAAGCATTACCACGGTCACTGACAACATTGAAGTCGCCAAGGTCGATTGCCCAATGATCTCCGGGTCTGTCAGCTTTCACGTGTTTCAAAGGATGGTAACCATGTTTCCCGATGTTGAAGCGTTGGCAATCGGGGCATCTGGCCACTGTGTTCAGTGCATCCTTGCGAATGTTAGTCCAGTGAAGACCGTCATCGTGAAGTGCGTTGACAATAGCATCGGCACCGAAATGTCCAAGAAGGTGAGCTTCTTCGAGAAGTCCGGATCGTGCCTCATTCGGAGGGTGATCATATCAACAGTATTGGTCACTTGACTCATACGTAACGCAGGTGACTGCGCGTCTGTTGAAGAAGGCGCATCGCCACTCGTGGCAGGGTCTTTGTCTTTTTCTTCCAACGGACGCGAGAACAGACGACTCAAGTAAGCAGGCAGCAGATTCATAATGCCAGGAATGTGCGCTACTCGAAACGAATAATCGCCAATGACATCGTACCAATTGATAATCATCTGGTTTGCAACCGGTTGGGTATGAAGAAACGTAAGCGCGCGATGGTCGGTGTAAACCGTGAAAGGTTTACGTGTACCCCACAACCACTGACGCCATTTCTGTAGACAGTAGACGATTGACAACAATTCACGCTTTGTAGTTCCATATCGGGATTCACTAGAGGTGAGTGCTCGAGCCACGAAACCAATGTAACGATATTGATTGTTAATGACTTGGAACAGCATTCCTCCAATGGAAGTTGAACTAGCGTCTGTAGCAAGACGAAGCTCATGCTTCATATCCACGTTGCTTAAAACAGGTGCGCGTGAAAGTGCTTCCTTCAATCGTTCGAATGCCTCGGTGTGTTTGATAGTCCAGAGACCATCCAGAGAGCGAGCGTTTCGTAACTGATCAAGTGGACGCATCAATTCTGCTGCACGTGGTAGGAACGAGCGGAAGAAATTGCACAGGCCAAGAAAGCTCTGCACATCGCGACCTGTCTGAGGTCTAGGCCAATCAAGCACGTTGGACACCTTTCGAGGGTCAAGTGCGACACCAAGAGACGAGATCTGGAATCCCAACAAGTACACACACTTTTGTGCAAAGTGACACTTCTTCCTGTTCAAGGTAAGGTTCACGGATGTCAATCTTTTCACCAGTTCAATGACGTGCAACTTATGTGTCTCCAGATCTGGCGACGCCACAATGCAATCATCGAGATAGGTTTGCACAAATGGGAGATCGTGCGTCAACTTAGTCAGCAAAGCACTCCATTGTTGAGGAAGGATCTTCAATCCAAAACAAGCACGCTTCCAGATATAGCAAGTCTTATCGACAATCATGCCGAGCTTGAATTGATCCTCTTCTGCTATTGGCATGGTATTGAAAGCTGCGGTCACATCACAGACACTGTATACCGTGTTACCAGATAACGAGGAAAAGATGGAAGGTATATCGCGCATAGGGAAGTTGTAGTCATCGAGCATGACATTGATGTGTTGTACGTCCATGCACCAACGATACGCAATGGGTTCACCAGAGACTGGATCGCGTTTGGGGACACAAGTCAAGCCACTGTTGAACGGTGTGTAAGTAGGAGATACTGCAATCACCCCAGCTTCTAACCATTCGTCTAGCTGTTTCGAAGAACTGGTTTCAGTGCATCTGCAACTCGGTATGGCGAGCGGTATGCGACTTTCCCTGCAGGAGTGGGTAAACGTACCACTGCTTCTGGCATCGTACAATAGGCATCCTTTGGTATAGCCGCGTTAGCATCCAGGTACGGGGCAAGAGCATCAAGAAACAATTGCTGCTGTTCCTTGCTACCCGCTGGACTGGCGTTTGGGATATACTCGTCTGGCATCGTAGGAGGATCTCTGGGAACTCCTGGTCTGTGCCAACAATAAGGAAGATTGCCAATGTATATACCAAAGTGATGTTTGATGTCATTGCCAATGGCAATATCAGCATTACCATGTAAATCGAACACTTCAAAGTGATGGTAGATAGCTTTGTCATTGCAAGAAATAAGTAATTTATTCTTTGTAATTCCTAATCTAGGTACAAGAGTCCCTTTGTGTGCAGTGTGCACATGACCAGGCCGAGGCTCCACTTGCCAACCCATTTGCTTACACAGCGACGAGGAAACAGTGCTATGTGTCGCGCCAGGATCAAGGAGCGCAAGGAACTTGTGTTTTTCTAGGTAAACAGGAATGTAATATGAGCGTGTATTCTCGAAAGAAAACTCATGTGAAGACTGTGTAGACTTACAATCTGTACAGGGACCAACCGCGAGGTCCAAATCACCCATGACGATGTCCAAATCGTCGTCGTCATCATCCTTCTTCTTAGGAGGAGCAGGAGGCTCGGACTCCACAACATCAGACGAACGGATCGCCAATGTTTGGCACTTGTGCCCATGTCGCCAAGGAGCACCACACTTGTGACAGGTATTGCCACGTCTCGAGGCACCAGCAGAAGAAGAGGAAGATGAGGATGCAGATGAGGGTCCTGACGAACCCGAAGAAGAGCCCGAAGATGAGCCCGAAGATGAGCCAGCAGAAGACGAGGCCCGGAAGGGGTTGTGCATGCTTGCACTCGAACCAACCGAAGAACTTTGAGCCAGAACCTTAGCTCGTACCTTGCAGTCCTTGGTGTCATGACTACCATTCCCGTGAAGCTCGCAGAATTGCGAGGGTCTCTCCACACGGCGGCGTTTGCCATCTCTACGAGACGACGAACCACCGGAAGGAGCGGCAGCAGAGGAGGAATCATCCCCCAAAGAGGAAGGAGCGGAGTCCCGAGTCCGATTGGCCTTGCGGGAGCGAGCCTTGTTGACGCCCTTCTCCAGAGCGAGAGCGAGAGACGAAATACCAGCCAAAGTGTTCTTCTGGTGCGACGGCAAACCAGCACGAGCAGTATACACCCGGTCTTGAAGGTCAGGTAAGAGGGCATCGATATACTTGTTCACCATAACGAAGTTGTCATCGGCTTTGGCATCGCGGCGGAGCTTCTCAAAGCGGGCGGTGAAAAGCGCAACAGTCTCCGACGAACGCATTTGAACACTCATCAACTGATCTGTCAAATCCGCTACACGATCAGCTTCATTAACATCCAGATCTTCGACCAGACGGGAGCGAGCAAAGGACCAGGGCCTATCGGTGTACGGTTCAAGGTTAACCGCAAACCAAGAACGATGCTCAGGGGAGAGCAACATAGGAAGGAATCGTGGCCAAGACTTGTCAATATCCCAGCCATCACCATAAACGACATCTTCAAACTTGGTAAGACAATCGTCTAAAGTGGGAAAAGTGGACGCCGACGGTTTCCACACATAACCAGACCATTGCAGGCATGGCAGGTTAGACGGTGCACGACCCAAACGATCAGGAACGGAAGCTGCGGCTACAGCAGGAGCGAAAACAGCTTGGGCAGCAGCGGCAAAGGAGATGGCTTCTTGCAACCGAACCATGTGGGCCTGGAGTTCTTGAGCATTACCATTCCCGGAAGCAACGGCATTGGTAAATTCGCGGGTTACACGAGCCAACTCCGCTCTCAGATCGGCAATGCCTTGGCCAGCATCTTCTTGAACCGAAATGGAGTTCGTGGAATGTTCAGACATGGTAACGAGGTGGACGAAAAGGTAAGGTAATGTATGTAAAAAGGTTTAGAGTAGAGTTCGAAAGAATTCGTCAAAAAAAATGTGGTATCGCTCAATTGGAAAGCTTCAAATGACGAGACCAAAAAATAAGATAATGTTTTATTGAAGAGAACTACTCTCTATTTATAATGATGATGAGTCGGGACGGAGAAGGTGAATGCTTTTCTATCAGAGCCGAATCCGTGTTATCGCCGTAATCCCTAATGACCATACTGCCTTATTACGAAGGAGCGGATAATCATGCAGAGACTGAGTTAACGTGAATGGTCCTTCTTGAAGTCTGAACCCAGATCAAGGTCTCACTGACACACAAGCCAGTGAACAGGCCAATAGATAACTGTGCAGTTGTTGATGTCGAAATAAAGGAACGGATGTAACAAAGGCTGAGATGGAAAGGTATGTAGACAATGGATGACTGGTATGTCAGGATACGACAATACGCGGTCGCGATCGGTATGTTTGCGTTTTTTCTTCTGGGTCGCGCGAAGTTTCTTCCCATTTTTCAAGGCCACAACACGTCCCTGAGCAATACGTCGTTCTTTGGCTTTCTTGAGCAAGAGTTGATTCGTATTAATGATGTTCCAGAACATGGTCGTCATTTCGTTGTTGGCATTCATTGAATTAGGATTCATTTTAAATAAACAAAAACAATTTTTCCCAAGCTTCCTGATTTATTTTTATTTTATTTTATTTTTGTCATACTTTATGACGTGAGGTACATGCTTTACAACTCATTTTACACGGACCGTTGCAGAGAACCAGTTGTAAGGATGTTTACAATCCCAGCCGGTGGTTGTAAAATTCGGATTTACAATAAAATTTTACGCGGACCGTTGAGGATGCTCTTAGTGTACATTAAAAAGATGTGTCTTATTTATTGTTGCAAATGTCGCACGTCATAATCATGAGAAGCTAGTAACTGAAATGGAGATGTAAATGGGGTTGAAAAGTCGAGGCTGCATTGCTGAAGGCGATGCACTTGGTATCGGCAAGAAACAAAAGCGTTGTGGCTGATTAATTAATTGGCAGAATTAAGGGTCTGTCACCAAGTTATTGATCTTGTGTAAGAATGAAAAGTTTCAGGAAAGGGCTCATCGTTGGTGCGCGAGCATCGAGATACAATGTGTACTCGACGACCGTGCACCAGCGATGA
Organism: Fennellomyces sp. T-0311; assembly: GCA_025266875.1. Taxonomy (NCBI): domain Eukaryota; kingdom Fungi; phylum Mucoromycota; class Mucoromycetes; order Mucorales; family Lichtheimiaceae; genus Fennellomyces; species Fennellomyces sp. T-0311. The sequence goes on along the minus strand of JALLLT010000047.1, from coordinate 318,725 downwards.
GCCCTTTTTGCGTTTATACAAGACAACTGTGCATACGTATGGTATCGCAAGTGAAAAATGCAAATGGCTGCCTTGTATTGCTATGGCTGAAACATTAACGAGGTTGATAAGTTTGTGAAGTGCGAACCGCTCTGGTTTGTGTGCTAATTCAGTATGTCTACATAAAGCACAATAGCGACGGTGTCATATCAACAACAAGACATAGAAAAAGGTGCAATGCTGTATGTCATTAATGCCGAATTCATAACAGAAGAAACTGGCATGAGGAACCAAATGGGGCAGGGAGTAGAGATTGTAATGTTGTGCAGATTGCTATTCCTGTTCCTGGCGGCGATTGCGAGAAACCGGAACTATCTGAAACAAAGAGTCGCTGGTTGAGGGAACTGGCAGGATTATTAGTAATTACGACGAAGTTTTGGGAGCATCGCATAATTAATGTTGTTGTGAACGGGATTGTTGAGTTGGGGATTAAAAAGAAGTGTCGCGGTTCATATCACACTCATTACCTTGCTATTTTGAAAATCAGAAGCCCATCGCTATATGTGCAAAATCGGTACCTACAATATGTACTCGAGGCGCATATAGTGATGGGCTTCTATGCGTTTGGTAGCTTGAGCGCATAACGCAGTGGGTATACTGGAAAGGCCTATTCAGATACTGGATGAAGCAGGCATAACATATTGCCACTGCAATCGTGGTGAAATTTTAAGAGAGTCGTTGGATGGTGTTAAAAACAAAAAAGAAAGCATATCTGCTGTGGCGCTTTGCGAACCAAAAGCCCATCATCTACATATGTAATCGCATGCAATAAGGTGTGCCGGAAGCATGTGGATAACGGTCTGATCTTTTAGGTGCAAGGTCATTGCTGCTGATGTTGGAAGTATCTGGTGTGTCGCTGTTGAAAAGTGTGGTGGTCATGCTCGTAACATTGGTATTGAGTGAGGTTAATATGTTGTAAAGTACTGACATCGTTACGTATTGTTGCTGTTTGGTACGACCTGCGAGTTTATCTGCTGTCAAAATCCACATAAACATTCACCGTACATTGCTATAACTGAAACAAAGGGTATGATCCATCCAATTGGTGTACCTGGTTTCATAATGTTTGATCTAGGCTTAAACTAATGCAAAAACTGATGGGAACCACTTGAATTTATTGTAAAGGAGTGCATCCATCCGCTTCGTTAAACGTAATGAACAGTAACAATTATCCACGATGATACGATGCAACTGATTGGTTTTTGTGAAAGAGTATCTGGTTCCGGTACAATCCGTTCATCATCAATATAAATACGAGAGTCGCTTACCAGTAAAGACACCATCACTTGTGATACATTATCCAGTTCCATTTCCGCCAACTTAACCATGTCCTACAACACCGGCTCCTCCAGCTCCAGATACAGCTCCAACCAACGCTTTGATGAAGAGGAGTTGATCTTGACTCCTCAAGAGGTAATCGCATTCTTGGTTTGATAGTGATCGTGATACTTATCGGATCCTTCTATACAGCAAGCATTTATCAACGATGAGGAAACGTTCAATGATGACGTTGACAGCATCGTTGTTGATGAAGGACCTGCAAGCCTTGCGTCCAACGCGTCGTCAAGTTCCGGAGGACCTTGGATCCTTAATGGCAATTGGGGTAAGCGTGTAGGTGACAAGATGCAATGCCTTTATCCTGGATGCGGCAAGTCTGTCCACGGAAAAGATGGAAACACCTCGACAATCAAAAAACATCTGCTGCGAAAGCATAATGTTTCTGGAGGTGTCAACGATGGCAACGCCGCACTCGGACCACTTGACAAGATGTTGAATAACTCGAAGCGCCCACGAGTCTTCAGCCGAGAGGAATTCATCAACAACATTATGAGACTCCTTATCCGATCCCGCTTGCCATTGGCGATTGTCGAGAGCCCAGAGTTCCAGGCATTGCTGAATCATGTGCAAGGTGCCACCAACATGCATGCGATCAAGCTCCCGAGTGCCGATACAATCGGTCAAAAGGTAATGGATAACTCTACATCGTGAAGAAGAAATATTAACGTAGTTGCTCTAATTAGCTCGCCGAGCGCCACGTTGAAGTGGTCAAACAAATCACTGCCACCTTTGCAAAGGTCGACAAGATCTCATTTACCATCGATGCCTGAACCAGTCCCTTTCAAGAAGAATTCCTTGGCGTTACGGCGCATTGGATCGATGCAGACTCATGGCAGCCGCGTGAGATGGTAATTGGCTTCCATCCGATCGATGGTGCGCATACTGGTGAAAACCTGAAGGATGCATTTGTAGCATTGCTGAAAGAGCATGACATCGTCGATAAGCTGTTTACCATTACGACCGATAACGCATCCAACATGCTGAGCATGGCCAAATACCTCGAAACATTTGCGATGGCGAATGGGTAAGCATTGACATAATCCTTGGTAACAAATTTCCTAATAACGGTTTTAATGCAGATTGGAATTCTGTGCCGCCAAGAATCGCATAGCATGTTTGGGGCATGTCATTAACTTGGCAGTGCAGCAGATACTTGACGTCGGACTTGCTGCCCCACCACCAGACCGTGACAAGGGCGAAGAAGACCTCAATGAACCAGCTGGCAGCCATAATCCAGAAGCTACACTGGATCCAAGACTGGACCCTGCCTGACCATCTGCCATCAAGCAATTGCGCAAGGGTGTTGTATCCACAACATGATTATGGCTCATGCATCTTTTACCCTTGTTTGCTTATTGACAATGGGTTACTTTAATTTTCCGATCTACAGCCACATCCCTGTCTTGACATGCGTTCATCGTAATAACCTTGCCTATCTTAGTGAAACCCACATAACCCTGGTTACCACAGCGGTTCATGTGCCTTACAACCATGTCAATGATCCAACTCCTCGAGAATAAGCTTTTATTATTTAAAGTGATGATTCAACATACGAAATAAATCAGTGATTACTTGAGTCTCGTCACTTACCTGTCTCTAACTATTGTTGAATATCACAAAGAGTATCGTCAAGATAAGGTACAGTTTTAGCGATATACAAAAAAACATCTACTGACACGTACCTTTTCAGAGCATCCTCTGCAAAGAGAGAGGATTTCTTCCGCTTTTGTGCTGCCCATGGATGCCCCAGACTCATCCTTTCCCGCGACGTTCGTATTCGGTGGAATTCTACATTCCAGATGGTACAGCGTGCTCTGTTGCTGCGAATGCCATACCATGCGGTAACTCGGTTGTTCGACGACCTTAGAGATTGCCAGCTGGAGAATGAAGACTGGCAGTATCTGGAGCAAGTTGCGTCCCTCCTCGGCAAGTTCCAGGAAGTAACGGAGAACGTTTCTGGCAGTACCTACCCCACCATCAACAAGGTCATTGTCAAGTACAATGACCTGCTCGACCAGCTCAAGACAATCGAGGACGAGATCCCAGACGTTGCCTTTGCTTGTTCCGTTGGTAAGGACAAGCTCAAGAGCTACTGTATCAAGACCGATGATACCGACGTGTACGCGATCGCCACCGCACTAGATCCGCGGCTCAAATACCGTTGGTGGGCAAGTTCCGGCTGGGAGGAGGAATGGAGAGAACTTGGTCGTAGAAGTGTCGAAGAGCGCTGGGCGACATACCGACCAGGGGTGCCGGAGGGTTTCATGGAGGACGACGCAATTGCGCGCTTCATGAAGAAGTATGGAGTAGGAATGGAACTGGTCGACGAGCTCGAGGACTACATTGCTGAGCGAAACATGCTGCCGCGCCCCCAGCACAAAAATGCCGAGCTCGATTACTGGAAAGGGAACTCGCGACGATGGCCGAACCTTTCGAGGATGGCGCGCCATTACTTGGCGATTCCGGCCCGCAGAGCGCAGTTTTTCGTCGGCGCGCCTCATGCTGCTGTACACAAGAAATCGCATGCAGCCAGACCTCCTCAAGAGGCTTATGATCTTGGACTCTTGGGAGAAATACGAAGCTCGTATATAGAAGTGTTTTTTTAGAAGAATAAATTTTTTCAATTCCCAGTTTTTTTTTTAAAAAAAGGCATGACCGTGCTGCATTATGCATAGCTGATATAAATAAACACCATAAGATACTTATACTCGTAATTGAAGCTTGTACATCAAGCGTAATACTATTATGTGCTGTTACATTCTATTTTTATAATCTACAAATCCATTGCTACCTACTTCTCAATCTATACCACACTTACATAAGGCTTTACGGGTCGGGTCGGGTCTCTGTAAAAGACCCGAAAACTGAACGGGTCGGGCATCAGTGGACCCGTACCGGACCCGAAGCATCGGGTAACGGGCCGGGTATGGGTAGTCGGGTATTTTGCGAGACCCTAATCCAGAGGCTAGAAATGTCATAAGGTCCAGAATTTTGAAGGATGTTTTTCATCTTATGGATATGATTAAGGTACCTCGAAGACATGGACTTGCAAATGACTTTTCGAAGAAGCTACGCGATGCACTTTTCATTGTGGATGAAGCTGACAAAGCAAACGTCGAAGCAGTACTCCGCAAGCAAGGAACATCATGGAAGAGCAAGCTTCTAAAGAAACCTGATTGGATCTTTCGCCGCGTTAAACGTGAGTACAAGAAATAATGCCAACACAAGTCGATAAGATGGACTTATGAATGAATATCTTTCTACATAGGTGTTGTTCCTTCCCCTGAAACTCTCTATCTAGATGTCCGGAACGTCTTTCAGAAATATGGACCAATGAAATGTGCGAAGACTGGTCGACCGCTGTTGGATAAGGAAGCTTGGAGACAGTCCAAAAATGTACTGAAAGCAATTCACGAAGGACAGGTGTCAGATCCTCCAGGATTTTCGTTCTACTATAAGATGGGTAAAGATAGTAATGGACTGACCCTCTACCGCTGCTGTCGTGGAACAAATTCACTTGAAGGAGGCATTCACCAAAATGTTATTCGTAAATTGGGATCGTTTGGCGCAAGCCCAGAGCTCGCAGATGCCTTACTTGCAGACTATAGACTCCATCACAACATTGACGTAAGTATATCAATTAATAAGCAAGAGCATAATTTCTGAGCACATGGTATTTGCATTAGGTTGGTTCTGTTAACAGATATGGCAAGGTGCATAAGGGACATTACGAACCGTGGCTTACTCAATCAATTGTTGACCTGAGGGCAATGCTCGAACTTTCATTCGCATATAACGCTCCTGGAATCCATCAACATGCCACATATCTTCAAAGCTCGGGTGAAACGTTTGGTATTGCTACGATACCCATTGCGCTTATGCAGCAATACGGAATTCGATCGATTGATGATGGCAATACTTCCAATAACTCAACTTCATCAGTAACAGAAGAAGACTTAGCGTCCCTGGTCATATTGACTGGATCTACATTACAAAAACATGGCGCTCAGTACGAGTTTATCAGAACAAAACAGAAAGAACGACATGCTATACTTCCTGTTCATACTGACGCTGAAAATCAGTTACTCGATACAATCATGCGAAGCAAATTTGCCAAGCATATCAATCAAGGAAAGCTGCCCAACTTCGATGAATTTTTAACGTACTGGAATCGAGATGACACAGTTGACGGAAAGCAGGTGTTCTACAAAACACCGGAGCATTTACGAAGCTACTACAACACTTGGAAAGACAATAATAACATTGCAGCTTCAAAGAATGCCAACCGCGACACCATTCACGACATTGAAGCCGAGTTAGACTCGCCCAATAGAAAGCGCTCCATCGCAACCTTCTCCGCTGAAGATTCCTCGCATCATCATTAATCATCGACCTTCCATCGTAACTAAGCCTGCGAGACGACAAACGCCAAGGGCGATTGTACCCACGCCACTTCCTCAGCAGACATTGCAGCTACACCAAGTGACCCAACCGCCACTAACCACCAATCTACCTTTGTTCTCTTCGTCTTCGTTAGCATTACAACAGCAGCATTCTTCTACTGCTCAACAACGCTTTATCCAACCTCCTAATATTGCACCCAGACCAGAACTTTTTGCTCAACAATCACAAAGTAGAACCTTTTTCAAAGATTTGCCACCACGGCGGAAGCCAAGTAGATGTAAAAAGTGCTTACAAACTACTTGCCCAGGTGGATCGAAGCGAACCGATGAATGTCGACGTCAATATGGACCATAAAAGGACCCATTTTTAGCATAAATATACAACTTTTAGATTTCTTTTATATAAAAATACAATCCATATCAAGCATACTTCTTTGTTTATTGATATATAGCTTATACTTAATATTCATCTCTTATGAGAAGCCTTGATTCATTGCAAAATTAAGTCGCGTCAACTCCATCTATATTACCCGGGCCATTACTACGTAGAGCCAACTGTTACATTGTTGATGAATCTGGTTGCTCGGATAAAACGACTCATTGCTGTAAAAAAACAAAATTAATTACCGGCGGAAGGGAGAGCCTGTAAGGAGCACATAATTATGGTCGGCCCAAGTCATAACTGCAATCAAATCAAAAGCAGTGCACACGTGCGCAATAAAGTGGGGGTCGGTTGGATGCCATCATGTTGGCAACAGTACTACAGTTGATAATAACCGGTTTTTTTTTTAAAAAAAATGGTATAAACTAACAGTTTCTAACGAAAACGCACAGATTCTATCTTTTGCTGAATATATTCGATGGTCAAAAAATGAATGGAGCGACAATGTTCTATTCGCAAACGAGACAATTTGGATTGAGGGGCATCGACCAAAACCCGCAAACCGACATTGGTGACTGTTGGGCAATGCACCAAGGCAATACGTGGAACCCAAGGCATATCGGCCAACACCTGATCCAAAGGAGCTTGCACAGACCACAATTCGAGCCTTTTCAAATTCTTCAGCCGAGTCAACGGTTCCATGGAGGAGGCATTTCTTGCTGTATGCAACAATGCCAGCTCCTCCAACGGATCCATCGATCCGATCTGATGCAACACTTGATCGGTAACAAAGTGACCCCAGCGCAATGTAAGCGATTTTAACTTTGCATTTGCGAAAAACCAGCACCAGGATTGTTCGGATGGCAACAGGGTGGTTGAATTGACGCCCATATCAAGTTGGGATAGATTGACCAGCGCATTCAATGCCGTCAGCACGTCGTTGGCTATTTCCTGCATGCACCACAGCGTGACGCGGGTCAGGGCGGGAGATTGGAGCAGAAACAGGGAAAGCACGCGGGCCTCGAATTTGAGGTATTTGCATGAAAATGTGTCCAGGTGCTGGAGATGGAGATGGGCGAGAGGTGACCAATCGGAATCGTCGGTCCAGTATCCGTCGTCCAGACTGAGGGTATTGAGCGTGGATGCATGGCGTTGAATGAACGGAATGATTTGATTGGCACCGTATCCTTTGGCGGTGCGAGTGATTAACTCGCGTACACCAGCTTGACTCTGGATCTTGTTTGCGTTTTGGATCCATCGATCGTGTTTGAACCCGAATGCGTTGCATTTGAGATATTGAATGTTGGGACAGTAGCGGAAAAAGAGGTCTAGATCGATGGCGCTGTCGGTGGGCCATACGTAAAAGTCGGAATCGGCCGCAATGTTGGATATCAACAGGCACTTGAGTTTGGGACATTTTTGCAAGAGCGGTGCGGTGCGGATGGTTTTGGACAATACAGCATCCAGACAGAGGTAGGTGAGGTTGGTATCTGAACAAGAAGGCAGCGGGAGTGGTTCGATATCGTACACTTCGGGTGGGGCGTAGGAATGAACGGAATAGGAAAAGTGCGTGAGTTGCGGACATGCTTGAATGACATTGAGAAATGCCATGTTGTAGTTGTGTTCGATAAACGTGAGTACTTTCAAATTGCTCGATATCTGCCGCATCATTGTTACAAACCGTATCTGATCGACAATGATGCATTTGCGAAATTCTATGTGGATGGGCTTGAGTGCACGCTATCGGAAAAATTACATAGGCTTTTTCTTTATATACCAATGCTGTGTAACGTGCAGTGATAGCGGAACAGGGTCGATAGAATCGCGTGTGTTTGCTCTTCGTTGCAGTGAGCCAACTGAACCGTTTGGACATGAGGACCTAGACAATGCAGGATTCGCACGTTGAAACGAGGGTTCTCTTGCAAGCATATTTCGACCTTGCGCCAGAGGTGAGTGGTATATTGCGGGATAAGCTTGTACCAGAGCCTGGAAACGGCCATACACTCCAAACAATCCAGTTGAGTCAGACGAGAAATGATATTGTCGATAATATCAAATGGAAGAGTACTCAAGAAATCATGTTGCATTGGGATTGGACAGGGATTGTCATGATGAATGGAGAAAGGGAGTGCACATTTCATGATGCAAGATGAACACACGGCCTCTTCTTTATTTTTGTTGAGCGTGTGTATATTGAGAGTTTGGGTCACGCGGATTCATGCATTTTTATACACAAGGTCTTTGAGAATTTCTATTTACAATCTTGCTGTACACGGGTGCCAGAGTTCCAATCGGAACACATTTGTATAGGTGAAAGCACGGGTATTGATGGTAAATCAAACGCTCTATCCAATGTCTTGTCGTCTATAGTGTTGTTGATACACGGGTCGGTAGTGGAGGGTTGATTTTGAAAATCGTAGGAGCTGACGCTTTTACCGATGTTGGCAGCAGCAATTCGAATCGATGTCAAGGACGGTTTTTTTCGCTGCAGTCGATCCATCGTTTTGCTTTTCGAGAGTCGCAGCAGAATATTGTTGCCAGGGGGTTTGTCTGCCGGAGCCATGGAAACGCCTTTTGACCACAACATGCTTTTTCGTGGCGCAGGTGGCACAGCATCATCCTCATCATTATACATGACAATCCGAGTTTTGCGGAGAAATGTTGATTTCAAGGCATCTGTTGCATTGATTCGTTTGGTTGGATCGAAAATTAAAAGTTGGTGCAATAAGTCCAACATGGGTTCGGAAGCTGTGGGTAGGATGGTGGAGAGTGACTTGGGAGACATCTAAACACACACAAACATCAAGTCTCCCCCAAACAAAATAAAAGCCATGAAAGATTTTTACCTGAGGAAAGTCAAAGCCAATTTTATGAGCTAGTTTGATACCATCGGGCCAATCTCTTGCAGGGTCCGTTGCGGTTGGTTGTGCAAAGTCATTTAAAGGAGGTGGTGGGTCGGATTTCTTGCGAAGAGGGGTCAGACGGCGTTTCATGGCAATGCCTGTGGGGTTTCCGAGCACCTGACAGATTCGAAAGAGTTGATCGATTTCGGACCTGCCGGGAAAAAGTGGTTTTAACGTGACGAGTTCGGCAAAGATGGCGCCGACGGCCCACAAGTCTACTGGGGACGAGTATTGTGTTGAATGGAGTAATACTTCCGGGGCTCGGTACCTAAATTCTCCCATACACATCAGCTTCGACATCATGTATAATCATAATGGAAGACGGCTGTACCATCGTGTGCTGACATATTCGGTGTAGGGTGGTCGACTCTTGATTTCACGGGCAAGTCCAAAATCGGCCAGTTTGATAACAATAGCATCGGCTGATGATGCACTTCCAATCAATATATTCTCAGGCTTCATATCGCGATGAAAGATGCCTTGCTGATGCAAATGAGCCAGTGCTGTCAGTATCTGTCGTCTAGCAATCCTAGTGAGCTCGTCATGTTTCTTTCTTGGGCATGTGAATTATGCTTTTTTTTGGTTACAATATGGAGCGAACTTTTGGATGTTCCAGTGGATGATTCATCTCTCGACGCTGCTTGATCAGCTGGTACAAGTTGCCTTGGTTCATGTACTCGATAACAAAGTACAACTCTTTCGCCGGTCCAATATAGCTGTCATAAAGTCGAACAATGTTGGGATGGGGAGCGAGATTCCTCAAGGTTCGATGTTCGCGTGCATTGGAACAATCGCCTTTGACGGATTTCTTCATGACCTTAATGGCAACCTAACAGACGCAATCAGTTCTATTTGAATCATCTTGCCAATAGAAAAACATACAATTTCATGCGTCACTTTATTCGCAGCTCGATGAACGGTACCAAACGAGCCGGTACCAATTTGTTCTAAAAGATCATATTCACGACTAGGCAAACCACGTTTAGCCATAAGAAAAAAAATATAAAGGTGAAAAAGAAGGTTTGGAGCAATATTTAGGAGCACGAAAAAAAATATAGATTTGCCAATAGCCCCATCAATGGTTAGCCATACATTTTTGACACTTATTGGAGGCCCATTTCACTTCCCCTGTGTAATCCATGATGTAAAAAAAAGGGGGCGATTGGGGAGAAACGGGCTTTCCGAATAGAATCTTTCTATTCTAAATCGTTCATATACTGCAATAATCAAGGATAATTAAGTGTGGATGTTGTCCATCGGCAAAAAAAAACATGGAGTAAAAATAGAAAGTGATTTAGCCCGATAACTAAGCCCATTAACAACAAAAAATCTCGGGGAGGACACATGCACCCATGCCGTGTGACAATTGACAAGGCGTTGTTATTATTATTATTGCATGTGGTGCTGTTTAAAGTGGGACGATCTCGTGTCCAGAAAAAGAATGGTGCTTTGTGACACACACATCTCCGAAAGAGACGCGTTTTTTTTTCTCGAAAGGAGGATATTCGCCACTGGTTATATGAAATGGCCAAAACGAAAAAAAAATAAAATAAAATAAAATAAAATTCGTTTCAATAGCGAAAAACAGTAAAATGACAAAGGAGAGAAGCTGGTTGAAGCATCTACGTATATTGACAAAAGGTCTCTCCCACACTTTTTAACCAAATCAAGAAGCGGAAAGTGGAAATTCCCCTTCGGCTCTTGGCTCTTGCAATGTCGTATTGTCGCATAGCACCATGGTCTCAACGACGTTCATTGAGCACATCATTCTCGTCTTTATACCTAAACTACTACTTGACAAAAGCCCAAGCCGGTGGTACGTTTTCTTTTTATTGGTCGTAAACATGATTAAACACGTAACGTTCCGTAGGTCATTTGCTACGACTTAATTTGAACAATTCAAAGCAACTCCTTGGTATTGTCATTTTGTTGAAACCAAAAAAAACCTGTTCCCCTTTGTCCGTATTAATAGTTTTCAAATAGGAGTCCTTAGTTCACGAGGAACTCGAGATTACAATGAGGATCGGTGCAAAAGCGTCACGTTAGAGTTACCACAAGGGAACCACTTGCGTACCATGAAACGTGAAGCCAATAGAGCCTACTTTGGTGTCTTTGATGGGTAATAAACCTTTTCACAACGACAACAACAACAAAAAAAGACTCAAGAAAAAGTTAGACATGGCGGACCCTTGGTTTCAGAATGGTAAGTTTTTTTTTTTATTTTATTTTATCTGCATATATCCCATAGCGCTATATATCTATATGCAAAAAATATATATGTATACAAGCAAACAAACAGTGGTTGCATATCAGGCTTGCCGACCAATTGCATCAAAAAATCGAATCGGTGACACTGGATGATTTTTCACGCATCTTGTCGACACTGAGAAGTTATCGCGGATATTTTCGACGATTCAAGATTCCTCCTGTGCTAAGCGGATGCGTCGATGAACAAGGGGTGCGAAAACCAAACGTTAGCAACAATGATTTGTCTCTGGAACAACGACTCACGTTGGCTTTCCTGGATGCCGATGTGGAATGTCTGGACCTGTTGCGTGATGATGGTCCCGATGGATATCACGAAGGTTCAACAGGAAGTGTGGCTATCATTGAACCGCAAGATGAAAAGGCTTTCTGGGAAAGTGAACATTATGATATTGTGGTTGGTCATGTTGGAGATACGCGGTAAGAATTCTGCTGCGACTACTACTACTATTTTCTTTGACTGACTTTTTTTTTTGTAGGATCCTGTTATGTGATGCCTCTTCAGGCCAAGTCGTTACCTTGACAACGGGCGATCATCACCCGGGCAACCCCAACGAACAGGATCGGCTTCGCAAGTACGCTGGTTTCGTCACCACGGATAGTTGGGGCGATGATCGCATTCTGGGTATGCTAGCGACCAGTCGCGCATTTGGTGATGCCAAACTTAAACGATACGGAGTGTCATCCGAGCCGGATGTTGTGCGACATACGATTGGAAAAGATAATCCTGCCGCGTTTCTGGTAAGGGTTTTTGTGATTGAAAGAACGTGAAAAGGGAAGCTCATGCAATAAAGGTACTGGTGACGGATGGTTTAACGTCGGTCATGTCGGATCAAGAAATTGTTGATATTGTAAAGCGTGTATACATAAACAAAGCTTTGAGAAAAGAAAGTAACAACAGGAAACTTTATACTAGGTCAAGAAAGGTACCGATCCAACCATGTCGGCCAAGAAACTAGTGGATATCGCGGATCAATATGGAACTGAGGACAATTGCACAGCCATGGTAAAAGAAAAAGAAAAATCATTTCGGGAATCACGGAGGTGTCTGCCACTTTTCGGTGTTTCTAATCTGTTTACGAAAAAGGTCGTTCGATTGAAAGACTGGGGAACTCGGATGCATGATCTAACTCAAGACCTGCGCGAATATCGGCTAGCAAACTCTTCCATGAGCAATCGACAATCGTGGTAGAGTAAATATAAAGAAAATAGACGATGGGTTGCAATCCTGGTATAGACACGCAATCAGCGTGGTACCGATCATTGATAAAGGCATACCCACGAAAAAAAAAGTTGGCTTTCGCTATAAAGAGTGACGCATCTTTTTAAACAGCATCAAGGCTCGAGTTTATTTTTTTGTTTCTTCTTTTCACTCTTTTTTTTTCTCCATTGGCAAAAAAAAGGCATACACAACCATGACTTCAGGGGATCCGTTTTTAGAAGACGATGCCTTTGCAGCGAGCCAGTCGTTGGAACAAGAATTACTCGGCAAGGGGTACATTACGTCGCTTGGACCTTCACTTGCGGCGGAACTCCATTCCGCACAAGACAAGCCAGAACGATTACCTTCCAATGCTGTGACGACGGAAAACAACCATGATTTGCATCAACTGATGGTTGGGAATATCGTTACGAGCAGCGAAGATTCCAGCATACCTAGCAGTCCAATGTGGTCACCCACGCAATGGATGCGAAGTCGACGCAGTTCGTTTTCGTCGACTTGGTCAGTAGACGAAGTAGACGAAGATCCTTTTGAAGTGCTCAGACGACAACTGGAAGAACTCAACTCGGCGGTGTGGGAAACCAAGACACTTCACAAGCGTATGTTTAATACGGTGTTGGCGGACGACGCACATGCACATGCTCCGCCACTGGAACTAGTGATCACGTCGGTGATCAGTTTGGTGGAGCGTAAAAGCAAGGATCGCGAACGACAGATTTCGTCGTTGAAGAATATCGACTCGTCCATTCGAAAGGAGGGTATGTGGATGACCATGGACATGATTCGCGAACTCGACCTCTTGGTGCAAACCATGAAGATGACGTTGTATGACCCAAACTATGCCTACGAAAACCCGCTCCCAACCTTACACAAGCTGCACGCAGACACATCTTCCATGACCCAGTCGCTCGAGGAGCTCAAGGAGATCATGTACGTTAATAAACGCCAGGTGCAGGAATTGAACTCCAGGTTGCGGTCCATCGCCAAAACCGTCCATGAGGTGCGCAAGGATATCCGAAGAATCAACAAGTTCCTCCAGGATAAGGACGATGATGACGAGGTCGTGGTGCTCGAAAAGGGCGAGGTCGGCGAACGTGTCAAGGAGATCATGTGGGGTTTGGACGATCTTGACCAGCAAAGTTCAAGACAGCTTAAAGAGATGCAACTGTTCTGGGAGCAACTCGTTTAATTTATATATTTATTTATTTCCTTCCGCTCCCCCGCTCCCTCTGGTGCCATCCACCCACACGCTACACCCATACAACTACATTTAATGCCGCGTCTGTAAAGGCCTCCTTTGCCACACAAGCACCCACCCATTCGGATATATCCCTCACCCAGATTGTATACCATTTATTTGCCGCTGTTGTATAACCCCATCCTCGGTTCTGCGTCGTCTGCTGCAATATATACTCAAAGACCATCCACGCTTCTTTATTTTTCTTGAGGGGCAGCCAGGGCAATGATTGTGTTTGTGTGGCCACACCCGTAGACCCCTGGGAGCCGATCATTGGTCAGCATTTAGACTCTGCATCGAATTTTATTGGAAGCGGAGGCTCCCTGGCATTGCGGTGTGGCCTTTCCCTTTGCTTCTCGAAATATATATACGTATTAAGAGGGAGAAGAAAACCCCATTGTACACAATTACCGCCTTGCAACAATTTTCGTTTGCGAAAAAGACAACGGGCGCAACAGCAACAACAACAAAAAAATACTCTTTCCTCTCCCTCTCTCCTGATTTCCCTTTTTTTCTTCTTTTTTTATCTCTATATTTTCTATCTTTTTTTTTGTACAGCGATTCGTGAAAAAAACAAGAACTATCAGGAACATTGAACCGACAGTACCCGATTGTACATAAACACCTCTTCATGGCAGCGTCAAACAATCATCATCAGCAAACACATTTACCAGCAGCACAACAACAGACATCATCGGTCAGTCATCACGTTGAATCTTGTTTGCTTCCGGAAACGATTGGCAAACGCGTGGATCCTCAATACTCTCAAGTATTACATGCACGAGTCAAAGATATCTTGCGAATACAGTACGATAGGTAATAAAACCAAGATAGAAATTTTCATGCAGGCAATAGCGAGAGAGAAAAAAAAAAGACGCGTATATTAATTGTGTGTATGTGTGTGTGTATGTTTAGTTTTCCGGGATCACAGCCTGTCAGCTTTGAACGCAAGCATTTAGCAGAACTGGAGCAGGAGGATTACTTTGTTTGCGAGAAAACCGATGGCGTGCGGTATCTGCTGTTTTTTTTGCATTCATCCAAAGGCCCCGCATCGTTCCTTGTGAGTTTAATATATTTGGCAAGGTGGCAAAATGATGGGATCACTCACACGCGCACACGCACGCACACACATTTTTAGTTCGACCGCAATCGTATTTGGTATTATGTTCCAAATCTATTGTTCCCCATGCGCAACCGGGACAAAGAATATTTGAAGGATACCCTGATGGATGGCGAGCTGGTCATGGAGAGCGAGCCCAGTGATAAGGTAAAATCCGCGTTCTCTTGCTAGTGTATGCCCACATGCGCTTTAACATCCAAGGCTTACAGAAAGCGTGGCGTTTTCTTATATTCGACTTGATGGCTTTGAATGGCGTCCCGGTGACTCGACGATCCTTCAATACAAGACTTGGTGTACGTTCTTTTCGTTTTCTTTGTAAATACACGTTGCTATATTTATCTCAACAATGTATATGCCATAGATGCTGCAGCAGGAAGTCATTGTCCCGTTCAAAAGTAGCGTACGCCACATCACCGATCCATCCAAACTGCCACCCTTCAGGTAACCGCTTTTCATTGTCCCTGGCCAGCCTATATATTGACACGGCTGTGCAGCATAGAGCTGAAGAAGATGGAGCGCTCGTACGGATTACACTTGGTGTTTGATCAGATGAGCAAACTCAAGCACAGCAGCGATGGTGTGATATGGACTCCTGTAAAATACCCCTATGTGCCAGGAACTTGTGATAAGCTGTAAGTGGCGTTGCGGGTCGGTTTCAAGATGGGCTGATCCCGGCGTATCATAGGTTAAAGTGGAAGCCGCCAGAGCAGAATACCGTCGATTTTCGGATATCCGCCAAATGGAGCAAAGAGCACAAACCGATCTACTCGTTGGAGGTGCTTTCGCATGGTGTCACGTACAAGTTCTTTGATCATTTCCAGCCCGAACACGAACTGGCTGCCAAGTAAGCGTCCGTTCAGGCTGATGCAGATGCACTAGCTAACATATCTATCTATATAAAGCTGGAAGAGCCATTTGCCCGATGGACGCATTGCAGAATTCAAATACGATCCAGACTGGGATGTGACCATCGTTGAACAGGGATACGCCCCCACGACACGAAAAGGTGGATGGAGGTAAGAACAAGAAAAGAGGATGCGCTGGCATGGGCAATAAAACTAAAAAGTGCGTATGTTAGATTTGTGCGATTTCGAACGGACAAAGATACGGCCAACGATGGGACGGTAGCAGAAAAGATTCTCAACAGCATACGAGAAGGCGTGGACAAAGAAACGTTATTGAAACACATGGACAAGGTGCGGAGTGCATGGAAGACACGCGAGAAAGGGTTGCCAATACCCTCCAAAACACCCGACAATCTGACTCTATCCACCCATGCCCGATCCTCCTCATCGGTAGTGATGACACCTACCTCCGCCACCCCCGCCATCTTACCCTCGCCCTCCGTCTCCAACAATCCCTCGGGGTACTTTCCATCCAAAGACTACGACTATGTGGTCAAGTCGCGCAACAACTCGATCGACCTCGGACGACGACGCTCTGAAGCAGACGCATCATCACGAAACAACAAAAAACGCGAGCCAACGACGCAACTGTACCAGCTCGAAGAAGACAAAGAAGAGGATAAACAAGACGAAGAGTTGATGGAACGAAAAAGGTTCAAGTCGTGGACCGGAGAAGAACGACGCGACGATGATGGACGGAGGAACAGCGAGGAAGCGCAGCGCGCTCCAGAAGATAAAAATGGTTATAAACCGACAAGCGCTCCACCAGCATTCATGCGGAAAAGTAACTCTAGCAATATTCACAGCCTTCTCAACAATACCGAACCCATCGAGAAACATAACCGTGCTTACGATTTTGCCACGATCCTTCATGAAGAAAAACCACCCTCTCCACCACCACCACAGCCTCCTCAACCGGTTCATTTCATCAATTACCATGCCGACGGTTCTCATATTCGACTCGCTCCAACAGAAGGTCGAGAATGGCAACAACTACAACAACAACAACAACAACAACAACAACAGCAACCACAACAGCAACACTATATCCCGTCGTCTTCGTCTGATCAATCTATGGGCCGTCAGTTTCATGTTTGGAAGGCTTCCGACCCAAAGATTTCTTCTTCAAGATATCCCCAGCAACAGCAACAGCAACAGCAACAACAACAACAACAACAACAGCAGCAGCAGCAGCAACAGCAGCAGCAGTACCCTCCAGGTTATGCAAAGCCGCCACCGGAAAAACAATGGCTGAGAAGACAATCTGGCGCTTCATCAGAATCGAATGATGATCCAAGGCAGCAGCAACAAAAAAAGAGCAGCAAAGCAATGCTAGATTTTATTCTAAACTGATTATGTTTTTTTCTTCTTCCTTTCTTTGTATAAAGTTGTTTGTGCGTGTGTATCGGCGACGCGTTTTGCCCCTCCCTTATTTTGTATAAATGTGTGTTACTGTGTAGTTTTTTTTTTCTTCTGCAGTTGCGTGTTTTCTTTATAGCCTACACCGTGCAGTCCTTGGCGTTGCATGTGCCTAATGGATATCAGCGAAGGATGGACGACAGCAAATGATGTCCTGATTCAATACATAAAAAGCCTACGTAGGCGGTACATGTAAGCATTCCATAGATGCGCTTTATTATTATAGAAAAAGTACAGACTTATAATATACAAATTATTTTCGAGTGTCCAAACCATGCTGTCGCCACTGCATTTGTTTGGCAAACTCGTAGATACAAATGGCACCGCTGACGTGTACATTGAGTGATCGAGTGATTCCTTGTTGGGGAATTTCAATGGTTTGATCCAGCATTTGTAACAAATTGGCGGGAATGCCTTGTCGTTCCTTGCCAAGCAGCAACACGCATCGTTCCGGGAATTCGTATTCGCCCAAGGTGGCGCTGTTGGTCGTTTGTTCGAGACCACACAACACGTAACCTTGTTCCTTTTTCGTTTGCAAGAACGAGGCAACATCCGCTTCACTGACTTCTTCCATTGGCATCCATCGCTCGGACGCAACACTGATACTGGTGAACTGGACATCGTCCTTGATCTTATTTCACAGCCCACACACATACACAAAATTAGCTCTCTCGTCCCATTTCCTTTTTTTCTAATTCAGCGTTACCTTGATATTGGGCACAACAAGCAGCGAAGCATTAAAAATCTCGCATGTTCGACATAAACCTAAAATTGGACATACGCTTAAATGTTTGTAAACATGATAAACAACAAAAACATTTACCAGCGAGATTGGGAATTCGATCGATCAAACTTGCCACAACAATCAAATCATTGCGTCGTCGCTGTAACAAACAGTCAATTTTTTTCTCGATCTTTTAAAAAGAACTTACCTTGTCTTTTACCAATGATTTGGTAAGTTCAACATCCGTCTCCAACATCATTTCCCAAGGCATAATCTTTTTCTGATACGAAACGTCTTGATTCACGCTCGATTGTTCAGATGCTTGCTCTTGTTCCTCGTCCAAACCGATCGAGTCCTTATACGTCAGGATATCGCGTCGATCCGGGTTCGAGAATGGACAATCCTCCACTGGTTCCGCGTTGATCTTGAAAAACGCGCGCTAAAAGGGAATCCGTTTTTTTTTCAGTAAACTTGCATTAACAAGAATGTGCGACATACCGATGCAAGCTTTTCGTTTTCAATCACATCAAACACTGACATCATTTGGCGAAAGATGAATTCGAGATTGTAATCTTGGTTGATATCGAATTCCGTCATGTAGAATTGTGCGCTGATCTTTTCGGCAAATTTGATCGTCTCCACGTACTGATCCATAAATTTGATCAATGTTGCCATGTAACGGTTCTTTTCAATATCCGGATTCAACCCACTACATTCCATTGGTTACTTTTTTACTTTCTTTGATTATATTGAAAGGCTTACCGCTTTCGACACGCATTCAAGCTTCGGAACCATGCGCAATAGGCGTAGAGTCGAACGGTAAAGTTGTTGGATGTCAGCCAAGGAATGATTCGTGCAAAGACTTGCTCAAAGTATTCTTGAGCTGCATCATCGTCTAGCTTTTCTCCCAATGGGAAACTGACACTGAGGAACGAAACCACATAGTGAGGATTGACATCGCAATTCTCCATGGCTGCGTACAGCACTTTCAATTGGCCTGGGAATTTCACAAGGATTCGCGACAGCATCCACTGATATATGCGATGAGTCGTGCTTCTTTGCTATTAAAACTATCTTTACCTCAATGTAGCAGCGGACCGAAACAATGGTTTCTGCTCTCAGCAAAGGCCAAAGGCGACTGATGAAATGTTGTGCTTTTTCTTCCGTGTTGATGTAACGATGCAACAACAACATGGAACACCAAAGACGTAACTGTATCAACGTCAGCGTGTATTCAAGTATCCAAAAAATAATTAGACAGATACAAACCTTGGTACGATGTTCAATGGTGGAACAGAATTGATTATGTTCCAGAGACCCATCGGAAAGTTTGTCCAGCAAGACATCCATCATCCGTTCCGCAAATTGCATATGCACCTTGTTATTCTTGTCCAGACGCAACAACAAATCATTCATGTATACACGCGTCATGTAATCATTCTGAGTAAAGTTACTTGCTGCCGAGCTATATCACACACGTTGACAAACGATATAAGAAAACAAAAGCTGTCGACTTACTTTTCTGCTTCACGAACCGTTTCCGGATTTTGAAGTTTGATCACTGTAGCCGCTTCCAGCTTTTGATCTTCGCGATCGCGCAATGGGCCATAGGCCAACAACTTTGCGATTTCCGGCGCGTATCGAAGCATGGATTCGGGATGCTGAGACCAAAAACCATGCAACAATTTGGCGCTTTGGGTGACAACAAACGGTTTCAATTCACCGATTTCAATGATATAGTTCAAGGCCCTTTTGACAGGACCATCGTCTTGATTCAATTCCTCGGGGAGGAGCATTTCAGGTTGAAATACCATATCAACCATCGCTCGCATCATGGGCGGTGACGTTTTCGACTGCGTAAAGTTTTCCTTGATCAATTCAATCGTGTAATCAATCGCTTGCTCGACCAAATCCACGGATTTTTCCCATTTCAGACTGAGAATCGATCCAACACAGTTCATCACTGACGCTGCGCATAGTTCAGAGGCTGATTCTAATTCCTCTACAGCGGCTTCGAACATTGCTTTGGGATCAAATAGGGCTATCTTTGGGTTGGATTCCAGAACCTATTTTCTCTTTAGCTTCTCTTTGGTGTGCATGGGATCCCAATGTTTACCATGGAAGTGTAGCGCACAAGTTGATGGATACATTCCCACTTGGAACGAATAAACGCTGAAATCACATCACCCCACCGTCTATCACATTCAGATCAATTATGGTGTTCCTGGGATCGCTTTTTTTTTGGAGACAGAGATAAAATAAAACTTACTTTGCTTGCAAGGCTTCAGGTGTCTTTCTTGTTTGAACTTGATAAAGCAATGCTCCAGTCGACTCGTCGCAGCTTAGTTTGAGATAAGAATGTTTGATTGCGGCGGCATACACGGCGTCAAGCATGCGCAAATGTCCTTCTCTGCTCATTTCTTGATTTGCAACAGCGGCTATAACAATCATTAGCTTTGTGTGTTTTTAAAAAAATGCAATTGGTAGCTCTTTTTTTTTTTTTTTTACTTGCGTGTGCTTTTGATCCGCAATAGTTCCAAGCAACGATCATGGTGTTCTTGCAAAAGTTTTTCGCGCATCGTTTGTTCCAAGTTGGACGCAAGGATACGTTTCGAGATAGAAACAAACAAGTCCACAAGTAGATCCTCTAATACCCAAGGTATCGTCATCCAGCTCGTACATTTTTTTTTGCGTAAACTTACCAGTGACATTTTCTTTGGATGTGTTCAAAAACTGATTGTCGATGCGTTTTAAAACTTGTTCTACGCTTGCAAGACCAATCAATTCGGCAAAGTCTAACATGTAGCAATTAGCTCCTATTCCCCATCCATGCTGTGCGCTTACCATCACAATCGTCAAAGCACGAATCGTTAATTTCCCACAAAGCATCCACAAGAATAAGCAATCTATTGACAAGCGTTGCCGAACTAGTAAATCATGTGTTAGTATGTTGCTGGCAAACACCTAACCTTATACGTATATACCTTGATGGATCGTTGATCTTGCTCGTCAATGATTCAAAGAGTAGATGCGCTTGATCCTTTTGAGGCTTCCCTTCGGCGTCCGTAATCAAAAAGATGCTCATTCTGGCCAAGACATTGGCTTGGTTTCGAAGAAGACTCAAAGGAACATCTGTTCGTATCCAAGTTCTTAATATTCTTCAGCGTTTCAAAAGGTCCAGTAAATACCTTCTTCATCGGATGCTGTCGTATTGATATACGCTTCCACGCGCTCTTTCAACGATATCAAAAGGTTCTTGATATCCTATCCCGTTTTAAAATGGTGAACCCACGTTTCAGCGGTGCATGTGATGGATTTTTACCTTTTCTTTGGAGACGCTTTGCTCGAGCCAAGTACGGATGCTTTTATGCTGGTCAGTCTTGGCTTGGATGGGGAAATCAGTCACCAGCGAGGAAATGGTTCTGTCAGCGATGGTTAGTTTTAGGGAATTTAAAAAAGAAACTAGTTTTATAAAATAGAACGTACTTTGCAACATCAGAAAATGACAGGTTCACTGGATCAGTAAATTTGATGAGTGCTTGCACACCTAGTTTTCGCAAATACAATCGCGCTTTTGCTAAACTTTTGCTCGATCAATAAACAAGCAAGTGTCTGATAAACTGACATGAACTTACTGGAAATTCCGATGACGATCCACCAAATATCTCAGAGTACGCAATTCATCTGATCCCCACGCCTTGATTTCATCCATTTCCACAATACCCTCCATAATATACAGAATCGGTACATATCCGTTGACAACATGGGAAATATGATGCAACAACTGGCACAAAAATTCGATCTATCGCAATCCATTGTCAGTTTCAGCATGTAAACCCTTCTTCAAATAAAGAACCTTTTGATCGTTCGTTTCAATCGACTGGACCAATCTGTGCATGAAATCCTTAAGTTTCTCACCAAACGGACTGACCAATGTTCCCTGGGTGGGCACGGAATACATGCTAATGACATCAATGGATTTTAGGAGAGTACCGAAGATAAAATCACTCTGAACGGCCAATAAACTAAGCGACTTTGGGTTCTGGAGACTGAAAATGTACTCCAAAATGCCCTTTTTGACGGACGAGGTATCGTTCTGAAAGCCACGATAAAACAGAATGATCCACCACGACGCGTCCATTTCGGTTTCCGTGTTGGTGAGCAGCGCCTCGATTCTTGGAAGCACCGGTTCCACCAAATGAATGACGGTTTCATGCACAATTTCGTACAAAAGGAACCAGTCCGACCATTGCGTTGCGTACACTTTGGATTTCTCAGTCGACCATTCAAAGTACTTTGTCCACGGCTTGTCGCTTCGTATTTCCGGATACTTGGTCGTAAAGTCGATGATTCGCTTCAAAATGTACGACGAGTATTTGCGATACAGACTATCGTTGCTGCGAAGCCCGCTCTGTGTAACATGTCAACGAAACTCTGTTTTTCTTTTGCACCAAGCGATGTTGTGTCTTGCCATACCTGCAGGATTTTGAAAAAGTCTTCATCGTAGCGCAAATCGAGATACACCACGGGCTCATCCATGACAAAGTACAGTTCAAAAAACTTTGCAATCAGACCGTAGGTTTCGGACCGGAGCAGGTTGGTTGCTGGTAACTCGAAAATCTGTCGCGTACGCTTCCACAACATCTAAAAAAATGTGTGTGTAACTGTCCAGTATAAACCTTATCCACCTCTTATTATTACCTCGGCCCAATGCTTTCGTCGTTCAAGAGGAACGGATTCGTAGCTTTGCTGCTGTTGCCATCGAAACACGTTGGGGATGAGTTCATTTGTGAGCTTTGCACGAATCGGTAAATCGGTGCAAGGCAACATGGCGACGGCCACTGCCATAATCACATCCATCCAACCGTCTTCCTTTTTGGAATCCTCTTCGGTATCTGTGGCCAGTTCCAGGACATACCGGTTCACCACGTCGATGCAGCATTCGAGATCCAAGGTGGTACCCGACTTGTTGCTATCAAACGTAGTAACACTTGAATTATCGTCGGTATCATCATCCAACGATGGCATCCGCATGGATAGACGCTTCACCACGTTCGATCGCAACAACGTAAACTGGTCGTGATTGTCGCCGAGACAGAGTCGAATAAAAGCGATCGGTTGCAAGTCGACGAAATCAGGTTCTGCTTCCATGACCGACATTAATTGTCCCAATAACAAGATCAAGTTGGATCGTCCAAAGTTTTCTTCATCTTCAAACATGTCTTCTTTGGTATCGTTCGATCGTGCCATCCAGTAAGCAACTGCATCGCTCAATAAACTGACACTTTCCGTGGCAATCATGGAATCATGTCGAAAACTCATCAACACCAACGGCTTCAAGTATGTTTCCAAAACCTTTTCGCGTTCGGAACTGTCGACTCGTAGTAAATGAGCCTTCAGGGTGGGTAACAGGATCTGTAACGCTCCAAACCGATCCTTCTCGTCTTCCGTTTCTCGGAACCGTTGATCCAGCTTTTGAAGAAACGTCGTGAGTTGTTCCGGATCGGCATTCTGTGCAAACAACGCCTGCAGTGGCGCCGATGCAAAGTCCATGATTGGCGGAAAAGAGTTGAAAAGAAGAAAACACGAACAAGTTGTACAAAATTTTGCTTTAAAAGTTTAATATGCGCGACCAAAAAAAAAGAAGGTCGCGCTGCTGTTAGTAACAGTCCCTCCTATTTTTGGTTTATTCACTGGACAACTGTTGTCATGCAACTCTTGCTACATACATGAAATTCCGGGTACTTGGCACTCACCCCCGGAAACGGTGCTTCTTATTTATTCTACCTCGATCATTATGCCTGTTTGGTTTGGATAGCAAGCCTTTCGTCTCCCTAATTGATCACCGCCCATATGTAACGTTAATGCTCTGCTGTATCTCATCCAGTCGACCAGGTTAATTAATTACGCGTCCTTTGTCAAGTTTCATCTCGCACATACCTTTTTACTCGATCTTAATATCCGGGACAACTTTCAAGTCCGAAAGGCCTTCTGTGAAACCGAGCTTTGCGGTTTGCAAACCTTCCTTCCCCGCATTTTTTTCGAGTTCCCATGTCATGTTGAACAGTGTCAAACGTCCCATGCCAGTTTGTCCTTTTACAACGCGATGATGGCACTTCAAGTCGCTTCGTATAACTTGAAAGGCCAGGCGTCGTGTCACCATCCATGTGGTGACAGTACCACAAATGAATTGTTTACAGCTTCCTGTGCTCGTACGATAAAAAGAACCCAGGCGCGTCATTGTATTCAGTCTCATATACGCGCCTTGTTCGCTTCAACTAGAGTCTGACACCAAAGCAAACCACGTGGTCTGTCAACAAGGCGTCTTTTGACAAGTTCTCAAGGTTACCACCCTCTTGTAAATATTTGATCGTATCAGCTGTGTCGCTGGGACTTTGTCCACGTTTATTTGCATCGATCAGAATAAAATAGATGAGCTAAAAAAAAATGAGTTCTCGGCAAAGTTGTCCTGAAAGCAAGTCTGCAAAACTAAGCGGGTTGTGAAATGCAAAGGCCCGTGATTGGCTGCCTACCGGTTTGCAGGCTTGCTTTCTCCGTGCTCATGTGGTCCTGCTTATAAGCACATGGAACGAAACACTCGCGTGGTGCCATCGCGTTAAGGAAAGTAAAAATATGACTGCTGCATATTGCTTATAGTTGCAAAGAAAAAATAGGCGAAATGCGTTCCTACATGCGCGCGAGAGAGACTTTCGAGTACGTTGGGAAAGCCACGAGTAGGCACTTGTAAGTGAAAATCGCTTCCTTTTCTCAGACCTTCCTTTTTGAAATAACGTCTACGACACGTCCTTGGTATAATATAGGATCACAGTACTGGGACGGCAGACATGTCCCTGTGTATGCAAGTTTCATATGTTGCAACGCGGGACTGGCTGGACGGCACAGAGTTAGCATACAGCATCATGTGAAAATAATTTTACATCTGCTTCGAACACCATGCTTTCTTTTTTCTCATATCGATCTAACCGATCGCCATTTGACAGAAAGAAAGTCATGTGCCGACTGGAGCGTCGATTGAAGAGTGGAGAATATTAACAGCTTTACAGCTTCCAATGTCAAAAGGTGGGTTGCACTCTTTGCCTATGTTGATCAACTGGCTGTTGAAGCGATAAAAGAAATAACCGTATCAGTAGTGGACCATGATTGCATAGTTCCATGTCGGATAATGGACCAAAGGCTTCCGAGATTCTGTCTTTTTAACGTGTGTAACCTTAAACAATAACACTGAATGGAGCGCATATAAAAAGTCCATTGACTCGAAACTCGTTTCCTTTACCAGGTCTTCCAAGAATGCCGAGCATTAAGGTACAAACCTTTGCCGCATCTTCCTCTTGCCTGTCGAGTCGCTGCTCGTCGTGCCGATGTGCACACCACAGCCGCGGACATCACTGCCACTACCACTGTCACTACCACTGTCACTACCATTGTCACGATCACTACTACCGCCGCCGCCAAGGTCACAGTGGTATCTGCATCAACAACTACAGCAACAACAGCGGTGGCCACAAGGGTAGCAGCAGCAGCAAGAGAAGCAGCAGCAGTAACAGCAACAACAGCAACAGCAACCGCAACAACAACAACAACCGCAACAACAACCGCAACAATAGCCACGGCCATGGCCACACCACCAGCACCTCTTCTTCCTCCGCCTCCCAGTCTTCGTCTTCCGCTTCCTCCACCACCTCGTCCGGATCCAACTCTTCTTCCGCCACCATCGTCGCCTCCGCCTCCATCGCCTCCTCTACCTTGGTCTCCACCTCCTCCGCTAGCACCTCTTCCATCATCACCATCGCAACCGCTTCGACCGCCACCACCTCCTCATCCGCCTCCTCCAACGCCTCCAACCAAACGGCCCGAAACTTTGCAAGAAAAAGTAGGGCCGAGAGACGCGAAATTTCAGAGTGGCTCTGACCCCCCTTTCACTCCTTCACGCTCTTTTCTCCTTTCCCCATTCCATTCCTTTATAATACATGAATCTTTTTCTTCACTCGTGCTATCGCGTGTTATAACCCAGTGATATGATCCACTGGCTGACATTGATTGAGAGATTTGACAGTCTTGTGGACCCATCTACCGGAGCGCGTATTAATATGCTGCGCACGGTTTTGAACTTGTTACCGTGCTGCAATATCACAATGTCTTTTAAAAGTTAAACTTCATGAGATTTTAAGAACAACAGATCGCTTAAAATGATCCCCGCTGCCTTTCAACCTACTGATTGCTTTATATAACCCTGAAGAAATATATACCTTTTTTTCATACGGTGACAACTAAAAAAATAGGGAAGTTTGGTACTTTTAGCAAAGACACTTGCCATATTATGAATGTTAATCAAGTAAAAGAGAGAGAGAGACCAGAGCCACTTTGCAGTCTCCGCCATTTCCTCCCTGCTCTTCATCACGAACCTTTTAACTATTTGCTGGCGGTGATGAGGGAAGCGGTCTCAACCCTGCAAGAAGGAAAGGAAGGCACGATTTATATCGCTTAGTTTGGCATGTTCGCCAAAGCTATACACGTTAAAACGGCAAAATTTCGGAAAACTTGATCTATTGCCATAGGTACCCCGACCCAACAAAATATGAGAGCCAGGAGTCATGGCATGTGTATGTGATTATATGTTTATCAGTTCAACCACCTCTGAGCTGAACAGACATACAGTACAGTATATTTTTTTTTCTTTTTTGATAAAACAACCAGCCGGGAACAGCGACAGAGTTTTAGAGGGCTGTGATTGGTGCTCCCGGCCTTTTCTGTTGGCCTATGATTTTTCCCGTCACGTCGACGCGACTACTTGTGGCAGATCCACCAAATATCACAGCCAACAATGAGTGCTGAAGGTCGTATTTGTATCAAGAAGGCTCATTTCACTCAACACTGCACGTCGCTTCTAACCATCGCCATTGGTCATCCGTCTGTTGTATCCCAATCCTTTCACCACGGCGCCTTGCATGCATGGACCTGAACACACACGTACTACTTTTAGTCCAGGGACCCATTGTTGAATTATCACACGGAAACGTATTTCAACAGTGTTCTGCTTCGCCACTTTTGAGTCAGCATAATCAATGTCTCAAGATACCATATTTTTTTGTTGCAATCACTTCTGTGACTACAACTAACCCCTTGGCACTTCTCTTTTGGCCTTATGATACGTCTTATGCTTCGGGAAAAATAGCTACTCTTATCGACAACACTTGGATCTGAGCGTTTTGTCGCAACAAGACTTTTTTTTTGGCAAATTACAAACATGATCGAATTAAAAAGCTTGCATGTGCCTGGCTAGCTTAAAATTTGACGAAGCTCGCTGGTTGGCCATGGAGAGGTTGGCATTCCATCCAAGTGATGCCACGTTCATTACGATGATCCGGTATTGCAATGGAACAAAATAAAAGTTAACAAATTGAACAGCTGGCCAAAACTATAATAATATAAGAGAATGGTCCCGTGCAAAAGCATGCAAGGAATCCTCACCTTGTAAGCGGTCGTAATCGTCGGTATGTATCCGTTCTTAAATTTGCTTTGAATTTCGGCAAAGGATTTTCCTT
This sequence comes from Fennellomyces sp. T-0311, assembly GCA_025266875.1. Classification (NCBI taxonomy): domain Eukaryota; kingdom Fungi; phylum Mucoromycota; class Mucoromycetes; order Mucorales; family Lichtheimiaceae; genus Fennellomyces; species Fennellomyces sp. T-0311. Next base: position 291,205 of record JALLLT010000047.1, on the reverse strand, counting down.
CAAGAAGGCCCTGCGTCGAAAAAAAGGCTAGTTTCAAATAAGGAAAAATTCGAGAGTTGCACTCGATTAATATATACTACCTCCAAGCATTGTTGGCGCCATCAGTAATTGATCAGCCGATACCTTTTTTATGGCCTCTTAGAATGACTATAAGCATATTGCGATATTGCATACACATTTACATTATACCAGTGATGGCCGTTGATCCTTTAATGTTATTCGCGACGAAGGGATACCATTTACTCAATATTGGACCGGCCACAATACCACCGTATACTAGCATTCTGCCAGTCCTCCACCAATTATGATCTTCAAATCTTTTTCTTTCGATGGCTTGCTGTGCGATGATATCGCCTTCGCCATTTTAAATTAAAAAAAGAGTCGATCAATGTTATGTTTTACGATACCTCCGCCGAACAAGAATGCTAGTTGCCACAATGCCTACATTAGTAATTTGAAATCGATGTGACTGGTAGAGCTTACCAGTCATAGCGCATGGCGTTAGAAACGGTCGCCTTTTATATGCCTGAATGTACCACGAGGCAAACATGTTCTAGCTTTAGACATTTTGAGAGGTTATGCTTTATATAAGCAATCGGCTTCATGTCGCCGAATAATGACCTACATTGATCAAAACGATCAACGGTCGCATTCAAAAATGCGGTTGAACCATCAACGGGCATACGGAAAGTCTCGGTATCAAATATACACATAAAAATTGAGCTTACTTTTGATATAGGTGCATGCTACTTTACAATGTACTTTGCTATATATTGTTTGTTAAATGAATGAGGGCGTAATACAAGACCCTCAGTCGTCCTATTCGACTTGAATTCCACGTAGACTATACGTATATGTGCACGTTAGAGAAACTTAATTTTCGCCTTCTCGTTCCTACACAATAAATTAATTTCCAAGGGTTGGAAATGGAAAAGCACCACAAAACAGCACCATAGATGGCATTTGCAATAATGGGAAATGTTACAAGGAGTTCAAAGTTATTATGGAATGATAAGGATGATTAGTTGAAATGAGCATAATAATGTCGTAATAATGCAAGTCTATGATATGAACATAGGGTATTAAAGGTCATAGCAGTTTTAAGTTTGCTTAGCGTGGTGCCTGTGGTTCACCGCAGTATCTTCGAATTACTTCAGTAAGTAGTGCATGGTTCATCGGTTTTGTAAGGTATCTAATAAAAAAGCAAAAGATGTCGTGAGCATCATGACATCAGGGCATCATGGCATAAAGGGTTTCTGAACTCACTCATTCATTCCAGCATTTACACAGTTTTGACGTGCGGAATCTTGTATGTCGGCAGTGAGCGCCACAATTGGCATTGCTTCAGTTCTGTCGTCTTCTGATTCAATTTTCCTAATCCGTTTCGTCGACTCAAGGCCGTCACACTAGGTAGTAATTAGGTTGCTATTCAAATGTATTGTGACTTTCATCAAATACCTTCGGCATGTGGTGATCAAAAAAGGCCATTTTGAAATGTCCAACGGGATGACTTTTCCAAGCTTCCACAGCTTCAAGACCATTGTTAACGCAGGTAACCTGAAACCCTAAGCGTGAAAGCTGTTTATGCAGCAATTTTTGTGCGACAGGGTTATCTAAAACTTGCGAATTAACTACTGCTATGGACATAAAAAGGACGCAGTTAAGCAGTATTACCTTCGGCAGCGAGTATATGCATATTACTGAAACGAGCTCGCTCTTCAGGTGTTATAACCTGAATGGGGGCAGTCGGCCTACCATCGGAGCTTGTTCTTGATGCCATAGCAGGTCGTGAGGACTTTAGCGTTTGCTGCAGTACTTTTACAATGGTCTTGAGTAAAGCTTTGCGACGTAATGGGATCACCATCCGAGAAACTGTCCGATGATTTTCTTGTATAATATGGGTACAAAGTAAATCAGCATTTGGCTGTATCGTTTCGCCACCAGTGCCTGTTGCCATGTTGCTGATCGGCAATGTCTTTTGCTGATGCTCTTTACCAAGCATTTCACCAACTGCACCATGCGTAGGGTAGTGCATTACAATGACGCCACTAGCACTCTTGAGGAACTGTCGTAGATGAGTTGCCCATACTTCAAAGTCCGGATCGTGTGTCATAAACAAGCCGACAATGATTACGGGGTAATCAGTTGCTTGACAGGATAGGAGCTCCTGAATGGAACACACACCATGGACAGTAGTGCCAGGTAACGTGTGCCGCAGCATATCAACTGTTGACATATGCTTGTCTGCAACCAAGATGCGTGTACCGCTGACCTGGCTTAGGAGATTCGTGATAGTTGTCTTTTGTTTGTCGGACTCGTCTGGTACAGGCGTTGTTGACATTGTGAAATAGAAATTCGATCCTTTCGATGGCTCGCTCTTGACGTCGATCTTGCCAGACATTAACTCCACAAGTTGGAGACAAATTGATAGTCCAAGCCCTGTTCCACCGTACTTTCGACTATAGATAAGTAGTGCGCATTGTTAGTTGCTGTACTGTTGAGTTTTTCTAATTTTTACTCACGTTGTACTTCCATCTACTTGCGAAAATGGTGCAAAAAGAGCCTTACGTTGCTCATTACTGATGCCAATACCAGAGTCTATGACTTCAAACAGAAGCGATAGGTGGCCATCTTCTTCCGAGGTATTTTCCTTATCGATAGAGCAGCGTATTTTAATCTGCCCTTCATGGGTAAACTTGATGGCATTTCCCAAGAGGTTAATGATAATTCTAAAGGAAGCATTAGTCAGAATCTATTGTCATTTATACGGCAAAGTGAACTTACTGTCGGAGTCGGTTACCGTCAGCCATAACAACGGGAGGTACGTCCGATGCAATTGAGTAGGTAATGTTGATTCGCTTTTGTATAGCCATAGCAATTAGCATCTCTGTAACGTCTGCAATAGCATCCTCTATAACCACAGGTGACAAGTCGAGCGATACTTTTCCAGCTTGTAATTTTGAAAAGTTGAGGAGATCATCGATCAGTCGAAGTAGCATCTCACATGACTCTTTAGCAGTCTTGACCAGATCATACTGCTCAGAATCAAGTCTAAAATATTTTTTTTTAGTAAAAATAGTAATATATGTAACAGAAAAGGCGGGAGAAACATACTTTGTTTCTGCAAGTAACGATATCATTCCATAAAATCCGGAAAATGGTGTCCGAATTTCATGGCTCATATTTGCCAGGAAAATTTCCCGCAGTCGTGTTGCTCGATCAGCTGCTTCTTTACTTCTTCTAGCCTCTTCCAGCGCTTGCTTCTGCATTTCAATCATCCTATATTATAGGAATAAAAAATCAATATAAAAATAATGCTCATGCAGAGCAAACATTACCTCATATTCGCCATTGTTACCCGTTGCACAGACTTGAACAAGAATGCGTTGGTGATAGATATACCCATTTGTTGGCACAAAAGACTCAAAACCGTAATATGCCTCTGCGTGAATATGCCAGGTGTGCCTTCAATGAGCAGACATCCAACAATAGTACATTTGTGAATAATGGGCATGCATATGACAGATTTGTCACCAGTGCGGTCAAACCATGGCCCAACAGCGAATCGGGTATCTTCTTTGACGTTTGGAATGAAAATGCTTTCACGTGTATGGATGGTGTGATTGACTATTTTGCTTGAAACGAGATGGTCTGTCTTGCTGAGGGGCTTTGGTGGATCATAGGTAACGACAGAATCTGCACTCTGGCTTCCGTAAGCGCATAGTCCGTATTTACCGTCTTTTACAATGATAGCTCCGCATTCGGCACCAGAGTTCTCGAGTATAATATTCATCATCGATGTCAGTAGCTCATCAAATTTGACCTCAGAGGACATGACTTGAGAGCTCTTCAATATGGATGCCATATCAACCTATACACCATAAATGATAAGAATTGTGTACAATGAAAATGTCTCTCGTACATACAATATCCAGAGTCATTAGTGTCTGTTCGGCAGTTGTTGGCGGTATACTTTCGCATGTGTATGGCGCGTTAATACCGGCTACGTCGTTTGAGTGCGCAATGGGCTCCTCTAGCGACGATGTACTCCAAGTTGCTGGTGGAGGCGTTCCATGATAAGGTAATGGATCTGTTTGAACACCAGCTTCGTGGATCTCTGCCTTGTTGTCACTGTATTCACTCAAAAGACTTCCAAATTTGCTACTAAGATGTCGCGCTTTTCCGTAGGAACCGTGGGACAAGTACATATCAACAGCCTACGCTAAAGTGAGAAGGTTGCTGTCTACGCCAGAGGCTATCCATCAGACATACCTTTTTGATGAAGCCATATGCAATATTAAAGAAACCAACTCGCTCATAAAATGCTCCTGCATATTCATGAATTACACAGAGTTCAAGGTACCATGAACCTTCCCGTGCTTGCTTGATAGCTTGTTCGTATAATCTACCAGCTCGTAGAATATCTGGAGTATCACCAAAAGCAGCAAGTTCTGCCTCAATTAGAGTCCAGTACATTGCATAATTGATGGAGCTATGGACAGCCCATTCGTGAACAAGTTCTTGGTTCATCCGTACTTGCTCCATCAGCTTGTCCTTTAGAAGTGGATCTTGGCGGCATTTTTCAATTAATGACAATGAAAAGTAGTTTAGCATCATACGCGTGTGTCGATGACATGGATGTCCGTCAATTGTTTTAAAGCACCGGTAGCCAACTTCAATTGCTGAGTCCACATGACCATATAGTGTCAAAGGCACAATCTTGAATGACTCGTACCAGTTCAAAACTAGTTCGGGGTTGCTACTTTGCTTACAGCTTTCCTCAAGAAAATGTGCATCGTTGAATCCATCGTCGCCGTCAAATACGTTAGGTGTGTCGATATACGTATGTCCTTGCAATGCCTTTGCTGCTCGAATGATACACATGGCGAAGCTGTTCATATCAATCGACGTGGACCAAGCGTGAATATCCGCAAAACTCGCTTCAGCGTCTTGAAGTGTGTCATGAAGGTTATACCCGTTATAAAACATGAGCGTCGAAATGTGGACTTGGTGGAATGCCACATAAATTCGGTCGCCTGCCGATAGAGAGAATTCCATGCCGGTTCTAAAGTATTGAAATGACTCTCGGTGATGATGCTTCCACAGTATCAAAAATGCCGGATACAGACTATATGCCCGGCCTTTTTCTTGGCTGCTACCGTGCTTATTCGCAAGAGATATACCGAGATTTCCAAGTCGCTAGCAGATATAGCGTAGATATTTGGTAAGAAGGAATATGGATAAAAGGGAACGTAATTTACCTCTGCAAATGTATACTTCTTACACATGTTAGTGTATCCAAGACCAGCGAACATGCATGCATTGCCTGTACCGCCGACAGGTCCTTTTGTGAAAGATAGCTTCAAAATTCGGCATGCCCAATAGTACATTTCACGTTTCTTGCCACTCCAGTACGATAACGTGAGCCTATGCCTTTATAATAAGTTGATAGCTCAAGCGATAAAGTGCAATTTACTTACAGCTCTTCCATGACACCAAGAGTTCCGATCAGCGAAGGGTTGTCGCATCCGGGTAGTTGCAGTATGGCCTCCTCACCCAGCATCTCAACCAATTCTTCAATTTCGCTGAAAAGGCTTGTTAAGGCCTGGTCACTCGTATCAAGACGATGTCTTTCATCTCCAAGTTCATCCATGCATCGAAAGAGAGTTTCACGGCCTTTTGAATGCAACTGGCACCCAAAGTAATACCGTGCTTGAACGCGATAGGCATGTATGCGGTCGGATGGAGCACGCGAGTTTGCGAAAATAACTTCAAGTAACTCTTCGGTCTTTCCGTATTCGCCAACAGCCCAACTGAGCGCAACTGCGTTGGTATGTAGTGCCAAGGTCGCTTTATATTCGTCGTCATCACCGGCCCACCCGGTTCCAGGGTCTCCAAGTTGAATTGCACACATGTAGTATGCGAACGCCATTCCATGAGCACCAGAAGACCTTCCCTTGTTACCAGCCTCAATCAGAAGCTTGCGGTACTGTTCTTTGCTCTCTAGGGATATCAGAAGATCAAAGCATTTTAAGAGATGGTCTGCAACTAGAAATGTATCCACATTTTCCTCTAATTAAGAGATAAGCTTAGTAATTAAGATATGCATAATAAGTGTATTCATTATCAGCTCACCTTCCATCATATATTGTGCAATTTTTAGATGAATCTTGGCACGTGCTTCAGGATTAGCGAGTTCGGCGGCTGCTTGCGAAATTCGGTCGTGGCTCCATTTAAACTCGTCCGAACCAATGGCAACAATATAGCCTTCGTGTAAAACGGCTTGCAATCCGGTCATAGGGTCTCGGCTATCAAGTTTCGAAGATACTGAATGAGCTGTTGTGCTTGTTGCATCCATTGAACTATGGAGATTTGTGCGACTTGCTCGCCGTGACCAGGATAACGCATCATTGCTGTCGTTTTCTTCAACAATCGTATAATCACTGAAAGTAGTATTGGTGCTGGCATCGTCGTCGTTGTTTTGTGTAATCAAATTTCTGATGATGTTCCAAGAGAAAACGTCGCCGACAAACGATGCCCATTTGAGAATTTCTCGACCAGAATGCGGAAGCTCTCGTAAACGCGCGACCATAAAGTCCAGTTGTTGCGAGTCGAAAGAATCGTTATTGTTGTGGAGCATGGTGGCTTCCTCAATTTCTCGAAGGTCGTAATTCCACTCGTTTTTTCCCCAGTCGAAGAATATGAGCTTTTTTCGTTCGAGCGTCCTGAGCAATTGTGCAACGTAGAACGCATTACCTCTCGTTCGTTTAAATATAATTTCGGCAAGCGGAAGAATGGCGTCGCGGTTTGTATCGCGTGGTCGGTGTAGCGTGTCACAGATGAAGTCAACCAAAGGATCCATGCTGAGTGCTTCAATTCTAATGAAGTGAACATTGGCAATTTTGCTTTCGAGGAGCTCCGCTAATTTTGTGGTAACCTCTTGGTCTCGGTACGAAATGAAGATCAAGAGCGGAACACGGGACATGATTAGGCTCTCTATTAGCTCCAACGACGGTTCATCTATTTTAATAATCAGTTTACAGTCCTTTATCCTTCTGTATTTTACAAACCTGCTTGATGGAGATCGTCTAGAAACTGAAAATAAAGTTTATAGTCATTATTAATATGTGATTGAAATCGGTGCAACGTTGTGCTTAATATTTACCAGTGTCGTCATTTTCCAATGCGTAATTGCTCGGAACACCTCGACATAGAGATTATGAAATCTTGTTCGCGCCTCTATATCGTCCATTTGAATTACTGGAGCAGCCAGATTGTTAGATGTTGTGCTGGTGTCTGAATCCAAAAGCGGCTTAAGCTCCGGTACAAAATTGTCTGCCATTAATCCGATATTGCAGAACTGAGGCCCAAGTGATGCTTTAAGGTGTTCGTAAAATAGTTTGACTTCCTCCTCTTCTTCGGAAATAATTTGCTGTAACACTTGTGATAGTGACCGAACAACAGCTCCATACGGTACCTTGTTTCTCGAATCAAATTTGGTGATGGCGACGTATCTGTTAAAATAATTATACTTTAATTTTTTCTCCTCAGCCACATCAGAAAATGGTTCTTACCCATTTTGACGAGCCATTGGTTGTACAGCAGTAAATAGGGCTGACTTGCCTAGAAAGACTACATGAGAAGATGGCGAGATACTTAACAGGCAATGAATGTATAATACCTATTCCTCCTGGTCCATAAACACCGACAATATGGGTGGATGTTTTCACATTACTGACGATCAATCTACTACCGACGCTTGAGGTGTCACTTTCATCCAAACCGCCACCGTAAAAACTCGGTGAAGCCGTGGATTTGTTGCCTATGTCCGGGTTGCTGCATGTTTCGGACAAGTCGCTCATCGCGTCAGTGCTGTTGCCAGAGCTGCCTCCGTGAGGTACTGGCGGATGAGCAGGAGGATGTGTTCTGATGACACGGTTATTACTGCGGAGGGGTAATGTCTTGTACAGATCAGCACATCTTTCAATCATAAACAACATCTCTGATAAAGCATCTTGTCGACCGTATATCATTTTAGGCAGAGTAAAAACAGAAGCAACGTCGTGTTGTCCAAGTGGAAAGAGCGGGATTGACTAGGGTAAAGTGTGTTAAAATATACTTTTATTAGAATAGCGAGTGCGGATATTTACCTCTGTAGACGACTGCTGTGATGTTTTTAAAAGTTTTAAACAATGCTCTAAATCAGAACGGACACCATTAGCACTGTTATAACGTTCGTCGGGAGCCTGTAGTTATTAGAATGTTTTTCTTTTAGTACAAGGTGCTCCTTTCTGTGTCATTGATGTTGTATACCTTATTAGTCATTTTCTCAATGATTCGAGAAATAGCTTCTGGAACCTCTAACTTGATCTCGTGAACTAGCGGAATTTTCCGACTTAGTATGCAATTCACTATTTCCAGGGGACCTCCATCGAAAGGGTTTTGTCCAGTAAGGAGAACAAAAAATACAATGCCGAGCGAGTATATATCTGAGCGATGATCTGGAGTATATGTCGTACGGCCGGTTTTCTCTGGGCTTACATATACCAAAGAGTTTTGCAGCTTTCCCATCGATTCCTTGTTATTTGCTGCTTTTCGCCATCCTTCAGTTGTCAAGTAATTTTCAAGTGATTTGGTGCCTGATCCGAAATTCCATAATTTGACGCCTGCATCATCGGCACCGTTCCACTGGAAACTCGATGATCGAATCTCGCCATGAATGACATCGTGCTTCTGGTAGAATTCGAGGCAGTCTGTGCATTTGATCGCAAAGCGAAGAAAGGCGCCGAAATCACCGTACAATGAACCGTGAAGTATATGATCATCGTTATAGTCTTTCTTGAAACGTGTCGAGAATCGAGGGCTTGATTCTTTTTGAGCAAGTGGCGTTGTTGTTTCCGAACCATCGTAAACAGCAATGGTTAGCCCACTCGATAAATTGATATATTCCAATGGTCGGACTAAGCAAACACGGTTATTTCCGTGGACCTGACTTGCTTCATGCATTAGTCTTTACCTATATACAAAGGGCCGTCTTCGTATTGGTATAGTTTCTTCATAATGTAATACTCCCTCTCGAGTCGAAAAGAGCTTGTGGAGTACTTGGCTACTACCGGCTTTTTGTCGCTTATTCTGTGTCATTCAATTTCGACATTAGCTTCCTAGGGTTAATGGCAAACATGACTTTAATAAACCTATATCCAAATACAATGTCAACATTTTCACAGTAAGCTGAGCCCGAAGTTGTGAATGTCGTAAAGTGGTATCCAGGAATATGGAGATTGCTCGGTGACACACTACGATGTACCGATCCCGTCATGATTGAGCTACCTGATTCCGCAATTGACATGGTTAACAATCGTAATGGCGAAAGGAAAGGGACATATGCAAGTTAGTGTATGTATATATGGTGGAAGTACCGTATTCGCCATAGGGGAGCTGTGGGGTGCACGTATCTACGTCGTTGTCATCGTTTGTCTGTGTAACTATATTGGTATTAAGGAGCGCTGCAGGGGCTTCATTCTTACGTAGTAAGAGTAAGAAGTCTTAAACCCAGAGCAAAGGAGTTTTCTCTTTTGATCATTCTACCGTTTTGCTAATATCAGCGCCTCCAGAAGTTTAACAGCTAATATATTTATATTTATTCAAAAGCGTTAATCTCTGCTTAAACATGGTAATATATGTACACAGCGGGACATGCGTATCCTTTACGTTGTCCATCTCCTGACCTATTTGTTATTATGAGATTTTTCGTTATTATAGAGAATCTGTTTGCAAATTAGACAATGATATAGCCACGGAATTGTCCGTGTACATATTGATTTAAAGCTTCATCTTTATACTTCGTACCAGTGACGCAAATTCTGTAGAAAAATCTTATTGGAGTAACTTAAGGCATGATTCAGCGAAGATATGAGCCACAGACGTGGAAGGAGCTCATATTACCATGTGAAATGGGAGAAGACTAACGTCGATGCTGATCGATCGGATGGCGTCTGCTTTTAACTTTATTGTCCGCACTGGCATATGACATCAATCCGCATGGCCATCCTTTTATAACACGCGGCAGTACCTTCATGCACATCATGGGTAATATTCACTTTTTATACATATACATGTGTCTGTAGCCAAATTCTGCAGAAATTAATATTATGCCAATGGATCTTTACAGTAGCGGCGTAGAACTTCGGAAAGTACTTTCTGATTCAACGGCTTCGTTAGGTAGCTAGAAGTCGTCTTATTAGGATATTTCGAACTCAATGCTCCTTTGCTTATTATTTACCCGTCCATTCCAGCCTTGATGCACGTTTCTCGGGCACTTTCTTGGATATCGGCAGTAAGTGCAACAATTGGAAATCGTATGGGTCGCTGCTCATCTGCTTCAATTTTGCGGATTTGCTTTGTCGCTTCTATACCGTCGCACTTTAAAGGAGTATTAGTATAAGCTTACATAAAGGAAGAAAGGGGGGATACCTTTGGCATGTGGTGATCAAAAAATCCCATTTTGTAGTATCCCGGAGCATGACCGGCCCATGCTTCTACAGCCTCTGCTCCGTTATTGGCGCAATCCACCTGAAACCCTAGTCGAGTCAATTGCTTATACAGAAGCTTTTGAGCCACAGGATTATCTGAGTGGTATAAAATGCATGAATTAAAAGCTGATTAGGAACAATAGCGCATTCACAAACCTTCTGCAGCTAAGATATGCATAGTGCTAAACAAACTGTGCTCTTCATGTGTTATAGCATCTTCGTCTTTGTTTTTTGCTTTCGCTGGAATGGGTGTTGGAGGTTGCGAAGAGTCGATATTTTGCTGAAGCATATCCACCATGACTCGTAACAGCCGTTGTCTACGGACAGGAACGGCAATTCGAGTCATCGTATGCTCGAGTTGACGTACAGGTGCTCCTAAGCTGCTGCCATCCTCCATAATTTTTCCAAGGATTTCGCCAATGACTCCGCTCGGGTAGTGCATGACGACAGCACGGCGTACCCTATCTATGAACTTCTGCAGGTGCACCCACCACTCCTTAAACTGTAGGTCACTCGTTAAAAACAGACCGATTATCAAAATATCGTAACTGGTCGTTTGTCGCGTGAGTAACTCGTTAACGCTGCATGCGCCATCGACAGCCAGGCCAGGTAGCAGCTGCTTCACCATAGCAACAGTTGACGCGTGAGCTCCTGTAACTAGGACACGAGTGTCGCGAAGGTTGTCGAGTAAACTTGCAGTCACGTTGTTCCGTTTTATGCTCTTTTCGCGCATTCGAGAAACACAAATTGTGAAATTAAAGTTGGAACCCTTTCCAGGGACGCTGCTCACATCGATTCGCCCTGACATGAGCTGAACGAGCTGTAAGCAAATGGATAATCCTAGACCGGTTCCACCATATTTCCGACTACGTACAAAAGGTTTAGCCACAAATTACCCCTGCACTCGTAATAGAACTCACGTAGTGCTGCCATCTACCTGGGAAAATGGTACGAAAAGGGCTTTGCGCTGCTCTTCGCTGATACCAATTCCAGTGTCGATTATCTCGAATAATATGGAAACCTTGTCATCCGATGGCCTTCGCTTGCTTTCTGATTTTGCTACAGAGCAACGAACAGAAATTTCGCCTTCATGGGTAAACTTTAAATACAATGTAAGTACTTCGAATACCTTCTGCTTTTTTGTCTGTTACCTTGATCGCGTTCCCAAGGAGGTTGATGATGATCCTAGAGTTTAAAAGTGAAGTTAGTCATCCTACTGTTTATAATAGGTACCGTTACATACTGTCGCATACGATTAGCATCCGCCATCACAACTGATGGAACATCGTTGGCGACCGTATAGGTGACATTGATGCGCTTTTTGATTGCCATCGCTATTAGCATCTCAATGACATCTGTGATCATATCCTCCACCACTACTGGTGTAAGATCCAACGATACTTTGCCAGCTTGCAATTTGGAAAAGTTCAGTAGATCATCAATAATTCGTAACAACATTTCACATGACTCTTTGGCCGTCTTTACAAGATCCTGCTGTTCGGGGTTTAATCTAGACAAATGCTTTGGGTTTAAATTCTGATGCCTTGAGCAAAGGTAGTCGAATGACTTACTTTGTTTCTGCAAGCAGTGAAATCATACCGTAAAATCCTGAGAAAGGGGTTCGGATTTCATGACTCATGTTTGCTAAGAAAATCTCTCGTAGCCTAGTGGCACGATCAGCAGCTTCTTTGCTTCTACGTGCCTCTTCCAGAGCTTGTTTTTGCATTTCAATCATCCTATCGATATCTTGGATGAGTCTCCTTTGTGATGCTTATTATGAATCTTGATACAGTACCTCATGTTCGCTTCTGTGACACGCTGTACAGATTTGAACAAAAATGCATTGGTAATCGAGATGCCCATCTGTTGACAAAGCAAACTCAGCACTGTAATATGCCGCTGAGTAAAAATCCCGACACCGCCTTCGATAATTAGACATCCAGGGATCGTGCACTTGTGTATGATTGGCATGCAGATAACGGATTTTCTTCCTGTGCGTTCAAACCAGGGGCCGACAGCAAATCGCTGGTCTTGTTCAATGTCATGGATAAAAATGCTTTCACCGGTATTGATCGTGTGATGTACAATGCGGCTTGATACCAATCCATCCTTCTCTGAAAGTGGGAGTGGTGGATGATAAGTGTTGATAGAGCCTTCTTTTCCGTAAGCACACACGCCGTACTTTTCGTCCTTGATAATAATTGCACCGCAATCTGCACCCGAGTTTTCAAATATAATCGTCATCATTGACGTTAAAAGTCCATCAAACCGTACTTCCGACGACATGACTTGTGAACTTTTCAGAATTGATGCCATATCGAGCTATGAGAGAAGTTAAGGCTAGTGTTTAGAGCACTTTAACGTAAGCTACTTACGATATCTAAAGTCATTAATGTTTGTTCGGTCGTGACAGGCGGTATAACTCCAGAGTCCACGATTGATTCATTATGCTGATTAACACCAATACTTTCTGGACTTGATTCACTCCATCCACCTGTTTGAGCGTTGAAGATTGGGTACACATCCGTCTGCACACCAACGTCATGCTGTGCGATTTTTTCGTCGCAATATTCTTCAATCAATGCAGCATACTTGGTACTGAGGTGTTGCGCTTTTCCATATGATCCATGCGCCATGTACAAGCCAGTAGCCTTTAACAAATTATTAAGGTTAGTGACAGTTTTAGTATCGAGGCACAAAAATGTGGTGTTCCACGTTACCTTGGATATGAGGGCATGTGCAACATTATACATTTCATTTCGATAGTAAAATGCTCCTGCCCGTTCATGCGCAACGCATAGCTCTAAATGCCATCCACCTTCACGCGCTTGGTTGATAGCATCTTCATAAAGCCTCGTTGCCTTAATCAAAGCCTTCTTGGAATCGTCGAGACTTGTTAACTCCGCCGAAATAAGCGTCCAGAACATCATATAATTGATAACGCTGTGGTCGGCCCATTTTCGTACCAGTTCTTGGTTCTTCTCTACTCGTTCCAGAAGTTTTTGCCGTTCTTCTGGATCAAGGTCAGGAGTATGCAGTTTGTCCATAAGTGCGATCGAAAAGTAGTGTATAAGGATGCGTGTGTGCCGATGACAAGGATGGTCATCCACAATGTCGATTCCGTTATAACCAGTAGCAATTGCTGCATCTGCATGCCCATAGAGTGCTTGTGGGATGATCTTGAAAGCATCATACCAGTTCAAAATGAGCTCAGGATTGGAGCTATGCTTCAGGCTTTCAGCAACATAATGTTCGTTGTTGAATCCATCGTCACCGTCAAAAACATCAGGAGTGTTCACGTAGGTGTGACCTTGAAGCGCTTTGCAAGCACGTATAACGCACATGGCAAACATATTGGTATCCACGGATGACGACCACGTATGGATATCTTCGTAGTTGCTCTCCGCTTCATGTAATGTATCCGTAACATTAGCATTCAAGCCAAACAGGATCACAAGTCGATGTGTCTGATGAAAAGCAACGTATATACGATCTCCTGCAGATAAAGAGAATCGCATGCCAGCCTCAAAATACTTGAGGCCTTCTCTGTGATGATGGTTCCAACGGACGACAAATACAGAATATTGCATATATACGCGTCCTTTTTCGTAGTTTCCGCCATGCTTATCAACAAGTAGTAGACCAATTGCGCCGATTTCCTATAAATGAGCGTAAGACTGATGTTTCTTTTTACTATTAGATTAATAGCAGCATATACCTCTGAAAATGTATACTTCTTATACATGGTTGCATATGCAATCCCTGCGAAAGTGAAGCCAACACTCGTGACTGGTGACATTCCATGTGCTAATGATAATTTGACGATCCTGACAGCACAGTAATACATTTCTTTTTTTTCGTCGCTCCAGTAAGCCAATGTGCATCTATTGAGCATAGTATAAGTATAATAAATTAATATATACATGGATTTTAGTACTTACAGCTCCTCTAAAACACTCAATATTCCTTTAAGTAAAGGATCACTGCATGCCGGCATTGCAACTATTTGCTCCTTCCCGATGGTCTTGATTTGCTGCTCCACTTGGTCAAATTCACGTTCAAGTTCTTCGTCTGTCATGGCGCTGTCGTATCTGTCTTCACCGAGATCTTCTAGACATCGATGTAATGCCTCCATTCCCTTGTCGTGCATTTGGCACCCAAAATAGAACTTGGCTTGAATACGGTAGGCAGTTAATCGATCAATTGATGTACGTGCGTTGTCGAATATGACTTTTAATAGATCCTCTGTCTCGTCTTGACCAGCAATTAGACTGAGTGCCACTGCATTTGTGTATAGATGTAATGTGGTAGTATAGCTGCTGCCTGCCCACTCGGTATCTGGGTTTCCGAGTTTGATCGCTGCACGGTAGTAGGCAAACGCCATTCCATGGGCACCGGAAGATCTACCTTTGTTTCCGGCGTCAATCAAAAGACGGCGATACTGTTCCTTGCCCTCCAAAGATTCCAAAGTATCGAAGCATTTGAGAAGATGATCGGCTGCAAGAAACGAATTGACGATTTCCTCTAAAGCAATAGTGAGTATTAATAAAACCCGTTGGGGCCGTTTATCACCTTTCATAAGATGTTGAGCAATCGCCAGATGTATTCTGTTTCGAACTTTTTGGCTTGCAAGTTCTCCAGCTGCTTGGGCGATTCGATCGTGGCCCCATTTGAATTCATCTGGCCCCAAAGTCATGATATAGCCTTCTTGAAGGACAGCTTGTAAGGCAACGATAGGTTCGCGAGCAGAGTATGATTTTTGGCGATTAGGAACGCCAACAAGTGTGGTATCACTACGATGCAATGCAGGTCGTAACGGTGGTCTTTTTCTCTGACTGGAGCTAACACCAGGATTTTCATCAAATTGATTTCGGGATTCGACGACTGTGCTAGTACTATTAGTGCATGCATACCGCGCAGTATCTTCCGAACTCGTATCATCAAAAGAAAATTCGCTGACGTTGTCATCGTCGTCACTTTGTTCTTCTAGCGCACCAGATGTAAGTAGCAGCTCTTTAACTGTAGTCCAAGTAAAAGTGTCTCCAACATAGGACGCCCATTTGAGCAGTGTCTGGCTTTCCCGTGGCAGCTCCCGTAAACGAGCAACCATAAATGATACATCCAATTCGGCTGTAGACTCCATGCTGTACGTGGCTCCGTCACGAATTTCCTCGATATTGTAGTCCCACTCGTTCTTTTGCCAGTTGAAAAATATAAGCTTTTTTCGGTTGAGTGCTTGCAGTAGCTGTGCTGTATAAAAAGCATTTCCATTCGTCTTTTTCAGAACGATTTCCGCCAGCGGAAATAGAGGGTCACGGTTCTTGTCTCGGGGTCGATGAAATGTATCGCACAGAAAGTCGACGGTTGAGTTTATGTCCAATGGTTCAACTTTGATGTAGCGAATCCAGGAGGTTCCATTTTCGAGAACTTCGCCGAGTTTCGGTGTGATTTCCTGGTCGCGGTAAGATATAAAAATCAAAATTTTGATCTTTGATATCATCAGCGATTCAAGCAGCTCTAATGAATGGTCATCTAAAGTAAACGTATTAGTATATCATTGCTTAAATTATCGCGATGTGCCCTTCGTACCTGCTTGATGAAGATCATCCAGAAACTATGGTTATATATAGTGAGATACTTCTTCTTCGTTCTATTTTAACTATGACCTACGAGAGTTGTCATGCACCAGTTACTGATTGCGCGGAAGACTTCAATAAAAAGGTTTTGGAAGCGTGCCTGAGTTTCAACGTTGTCCAAATGCACCTCTTCTTCGGATTTTTCATCCTCTTTTGTTGCTGATGATGTTGGATCTAATAAAACCCGAAGCTCTGGAACAAAATCTGTCAATAAATAGCAGTTGCAAAATTGCGCTCCGAGGTGCATCTTGAGATGGTCATAAAATAACTTGATTTCATCTTCTGACTCGGATAAAATTTGTTGCAAGATCTGAGATAGCGACCGAAGCACGCAACTGTATGGGACTTTGTTCCTGGAATCGAATTTTGATACAGCAATGTAACTATGTTCAATCTTGTTTAGTACACTCGCATTTTTGTATCTTAATTTTATATTACCCGCTATGTCTGGCGGTTGCTTGAACTGCACTGAACATAGTAGACTTTCCTATTTTAAATTAAGTAACACGACTTTCAAGGGTTGTAAACATACTGTACCTATACCGCCAGGGCCGTACAAGCTCACCACAACTGCTCCTGTTTTTTGCTTTGAGGTACCTGTTCCTTTATAACTCCCTGGGATGTTGATGGCACTCGATGTTTCGCTTTCGGCTACACCGCTGAAATAGCTAGGAGAAGATGTTGATCGCACGCTGTTGTCACAATCTTCGGATCGTGAATTATCGCTTTGAGTGTCTATGTTACTCCCAATATTGCTCAGCTGGTAGGTTTGCCCTGTGCAAACGGATGTTGCTGGCGGCGTCCGGATATGGTGTCGTATTCGGTTAGGCTTGTATTCAGCCACAAACTGCCCAATTAATTCGTTCATTCTGGAAATTACAGTCTCTCGACCGTATATAGTCTTTGGCAGGGTGAATATCGACGCGATATCGTTTTGAGCGAGAGGGAATGGTTTAATAATCTGTACATGAACATGGTTTTAAGTTTTAATGCGTTATCTACATTGAAGCGCTTACATACCTCTGTGCTACCGGACTCTAACGCATCCTCGAGCTGTCTTAGACACTCTTTCAAGTCAGAGCGTAGGCCATGAGCACTGCTGTATCGGTCATTTGGCGTCTGTTTGTAAGAAGGATAGTAAAAGATGAATATGTAACAGCTCAAAAAGTGGCACATGGATTAATTTGCAGTAATCATTACCTTATTTGTCATTTTCTCAATGATTTGTGACACCGCCTCGGGTACATCACCCTGCATATCGTGTACCAATGGAATTTTGCGGCTCAATACTCCGTTTAATATCTCAAGTGGCCCACCATCGAATGGACTCTCTCCGGTGAGAAGGACAAAGAAAACGATACCAAGCGAGTATATATCGGAACGATGATCTGGTGCGTAAGTTGTTCGTCCAGTTTGTTCTAGTGACACCAGATTAGTCTTCATGTTACCATAAAGAAAAAACACTCACCTGGACTCATGTACGCTAAAACACTTTGTAGCATAGATGTAAGCTCCCTATTTAATGCTGTCTTACGCCATCCTTCGCTGGTAAGGTATGTCTCAAGGGGTGTCTTTGAGCCAGTTCCGAAATTCCAAATTTTGACATATCTTGTATCGTCGCCATCCCACATGAACGACGATAGCCGGATTTCTAATTATTACCACGTTAACATACCGGATGTTGCAAAAGATGGTAATTGGAGTACCTCCATGAACCACGTTGTTGCGATGAATAAACTCAAGACAATCCGTACACTTGACTGCGAAGCGTAAAAATGTAGCCAGGTCGAGTGATGGCGCATATGACTGCATAGCCATTGTTTCGAAAGGGAGGTCGATGTCGTTTGTTACATCATCTGCACTGTACCGCGATTGCAGCCATGCACGCACATTGGCGGCTGTGCTGTTCATCTCATTCCTTGGCGTTACTCTGGTTGTATCGATGGTTGTAGCTGTGTAACTGTGGAGATGATCCTCCGACAATCGGCGTTGGTTAAGATAGCTCTGGCCTTCATCTGCATAAATTGCGACCGAGATGCTGCTTGTCAGACTCAAGTACTCCAATGGGCATGCTGGAAAGATTAAGTTAAATTGAATCTTTGGGCACAAAAAAGCATCCAATACCGATGAAAGAAGAGCCATCTGTGGCTTGATATAGTCTCTTCATTACGTAAAATTCACGCTCAAGCTGCAGAGCATTCGACGATAATTTCGCAACAACTGCTCTCTTTGTAGAAATTCTGGCAGATGAAATTTGTCAGTTTGAGAGATAGTTGTGTTGAAGAGATTAGCCTTACTTGTAACCATGAATAAGATTTACGTTTTCGCCATGAGCCAATGTCGAAGTACTTGATGCTTTGAAATGGTAACCGGGTATATGGAGCGTTCCATTCCATTCCGGAATGGAGATTCCTGAGCCTGAATTCGACATCACACCGCAAAAGCTCTCAGAGTAATATGGAGGCTGATAATGGCTGGTAAGAGAGGGGCGCTACTTGCAGCAAACAACAGAGTGACAGAAACAGGGAATAAAGTACAACAACAGCTTATTTTCACAGGTACTCGTGTCTTACCGCTGCCATGCATAACGATAGGGGGTTTCATGCGTTTTCCTTTCTTGATTAGTTGATGCACGGACAAGATTATCTTAGCACTACGCGACGACGCCAATGACAAACGGACCTCAAAGGTAATTGGTCGTCCGCCTTTGCTGATCTTCTCAAAATAGACCGCGGTTACTGTCTCTACAGAAAAGAGGTGTGAAAGCACTTACCCCTGGATAACCTTTCCGACTACACGAATCCGCAATGCAGTGTTCACGCATTTGATATGGACATATGAAGGAATATGGATATAGACCGTACATAGCATATCCTAATGCAGGCGATATATTTCTTATCGTCCTAGGCAAGTGAAAATAGTTACAAGCTTAATAGTTACTGTCAAAAAATGCGATCTGCAAACAAATGCAGCTAGAGTGTCAGCAGGTTAACAAAGGCTGAATGACTTGCATCTTCGAAACACTATTCATCGATCGGCGCTAAACATGCTGGTACTAATGTCTATTTAAAGTAATGGTTACTTCATAAAGTGAAAGTAACCGAAAAGCATGACAACCCCTACGATAGACAAGGTATAGTGTACCAGACGTATTGCACATGTCGGACCGAAATGCAAGAGAATTAGCGGCAGCACACTTTCCATTCACAGACTAGTTTGCCGGAGTGACGATACCCATCCGGAGTAGAAGTACCGAACTTCAAGTGAGGTCTGTGAGCGTGTAACCTAATTGTGAATACTTCTTCGCCAAAGTTCGGACGACATCTCCGTATATATAATAGGCAAGCTGCTGAGCGTTACCTTACCGATTAATAAATTTTCTTTTTTAACTCTGCGTTAATCTGATATACTTTCAAAAAGCATAAACATTCACTTTCAACAAACTTTCGTGTGACTCATGATTCCAGGTCGTGTCTTATTTTCAATACGATGTACCTCATTTACGCTTAAATATAAAACTACCGCTTCTAGCTTTGTGAAAGGAGCAAAGTTCCGTCACAGATTATAACTTCGCATGAAAGAGTGATCCATTAGTTAAGGAGATCATAAACTTTAAATGGACGTATTGCTTCAAAATTTAAGAATGATCGAAAGCATTATTTTAACTAATCAAAGTTATATACAGATTAAAGCGTATTTATTATTATAATTCGTGAGTATGGCACTCGAGAGCGACATCCTTTAGGCAATTCGCCGGCCATAATGAGTGCAGAGGGAATTGAAAAGTGTAGATAGGAAAATGAAAAGTGGGTATAGGTGGTGGGACATTCAGGAAAACCCTTACTGGGAAGAAAAACCTGATGTGAGGACTGTGAGCTCGGGAGGTATCAGGTGTAGCAATAAATATAAAATTCTAGCTACGCGACAAAGTAAAGAAAAAGAAAAGGAAGGGAGATAGTGATAGCGGCAAAATTTTTAGTTCCCGGGTCCCTAAGTGGCCTAGATTCAGCCCGGCAACGCCGAGGCGGGTACTCTTTCTTTTCAATAAAAGGTATTTATTGTTGTGTGTGTACCCATGGTAGTGGGAATAATAGCCAGTGGTATCGATATTGCTGTTGGTATCATCAAAGAATGCATCCAGGATCACCTGTGGATCGGGTTCTGGGTCAAATTGTGTATCTGGATGGGTACATACATCAATATCCCGGAGAACGTGGAGAAGCGGTGGCCATTTTCGGCGCCAGCGGCCAGACCGTAGGCTTTTGGCCTTGCGTGGTAGATCATTGAGGAGGATGTCAATGATATGCTGAAAGTTATGTACAACATTTCCAAAAGTAATGTCGCTACTCAAAGAAATCAATGTCGTTCCAAAAATGGAACTCGCCGTATATTTAAGGATTATAAAAGTTGGGCCTTGGCGACATTAGTTTTCGAAAAACTGTATTCTGGTTCCTTAATAGACATGTAACCGAGAGGCAATGATGGGATGCATTACTACTGCTGCAGCATGCTTGTTTACTTTTAAAATTCCGCCAATTTTGAAAGAAGAAGCCTAGAGCTTAAGCACTTCGAATAAATTTTAAAACCTACCTATCTATTAGGAGCAATTTCTTACAGGTAAATGTATCAGGTAGCATTACTGCTAGAGCATCACAGTCTTTTTTTACTCCAGCGACTTACGCCTTTACAGCTTTTCATAAAAATGAGAGGAGCGAGAGACTAAAAGAGATTGGCTTGAAGTGTCGAAATTTCACAAGTCCACAGGAGTACATACAATGTTATCATATTTCAAAATCATGTTTTGTAATGTTAACTCTTTTGGTGCTTTTTATAAAATCACCTCCTCAATTATGTACTTACAACACATGCCCTTGCTTCCGTATATATAAGCTGCGGGTGTTTTAACCATGAAAAATTCGACAACTGCTACATGAAGTGGCGTGTTTCACTCTGTTAGAAGTATTTAGTTTTAGCAATGTTAAATTTTGTACTCAAAATTCGGTGAAGCTACCGAAAGGCATATGCGGCGGCAAATGATATGGAACCATGCACCAGGTTCTGCAGTGATATTTTTCCTCGCGCACTACATATATTGTCATGCGTATCCATGTTATGTCGGAGCGAGATAGAAAATTACATATGTACTAACAAAATTGAATTGCGTGCTCGTTGCATACTATTACGAGATGTACTTAGTAAAAGGTCGAGGCTGGTCCAAAATTCAAAAGTATTTAGGTAATGTAGTAAATACTGTGTAGCTTTGGGAACTGATTATAGATATTTCCCCTATGTTTTATAACCATGAAAATGCATGAGCGGTTACACAACGAGGAGAATAATCAGGAGTCAAGTTCTTTTTGGCGTTAAGTTTTCGGATCCGACAATCGTTGTTGTGGTATAATAAGTGTTATGTTAGGCAAACCCCTGAAAACTGGTAAGATATACACAAGTATTTCTCGATTACTTTATATAAGTGTGTATAGTGGGTCTGTCAGCAAGCCCGTATCATGATGTTTACAATAAGTATATAAGCAGAGATAAATCTTTGTACAGCAACAAAGAGATCATAGGTTAATAGGGTATATCTAATAGCTTCCAAATAGAGATATAACTATTGAGCTATAAACAAAGAATTAGAATCTGGCTAATATAGCATATCGAACAAATAATGGGATTCATATGAAACAGATCTTCGTATTTTTACAGCATCACGGATGCGTCTATTGCCGTTTGTCAGTAGGATCCTGGTTTGCACAAGAGAAGTAGTAAATCGCATAGATGAGAGCGAGGATTGATATGGAAATCTATCTTAATTTTTTCTCTTTGCGCGATGGTGTTGATAGAAAATTAGCCTTCACCAAAATTCACCCAAAAATTTTTTGCAGTGTGTGCTGCCTAGTCTCCAATCCTACTGCACCTGCTTAAAAATTAGCTTTTGTCAAATGACAATAGTTTTCTCTTAATTCCCTCCGCAACCTTGTGAAAAATGGTTGCTATGATTGTACATACCGTGGCCGCTTCATGTAATGACGTTTTATATAACGATAATTCGATATAACAATACAATTTTCGATGCACCAAAACGGTAATCACTGGCAAATTCTATTTTAAGTATTGATATTTTGATACAACGATAAAGTTTAGGCTGCACCTCGTATCTTTGTATAAAGCAACCACTGTAACGATAATCGCTATAACGGTACGATTTTGACTGCACCATCATATCGCTATAGCGAGCGGACACTGTAAATCAACTAAGTATACACCTTTGAATGGATGTAGTTTTCAAATGGTTGGGCAGCTTCTATAACAATCTGGCTACATGAAGATCGGTGCCGATGGGCTACTCTGTTAATTAGCGTCACTCGAATTATCCACAGCACGCTAATTCACAAATGTCTTAAACCTTGGATAAGGAATAGCCTTAGTGTGAAAAGTTAATGTGTACAACGAAAGGTAATTTCCAGCCAGCACTGTGAAAGCAGGAGTAAGAGTGAAGATTAATAGAGTGGATCTGTATAATGATATCTTTATTAAATGAAAGAAAAGCATAAAAATTCGCAATTCAAAAGTGCACTGGCCGTGTAGGCACTTATTACTAAATATAAACAATGTTGACATTTAATATCATCGTTCGCAAAAAGCCATCACATAAAGAGAAAAGGACTACCATAAACATCCTTCATCGTACGAAGAGTGCTCGGCAAAGTGTCCTATGTGCAAAGCAAAACGGGAGGCGGTGTACCTGCTGCCACAGTGTGTACGCATCCACTCTCTTCTCGATTAGGATACATATAGTAGAGATGGAATGAATAACTGGCAAAGGCAAAGTTGAGTCCTGTGGTAAAATTGAGCCAGACCGAAAAGTGTGCGGTCGAGCAATGTGCTCTGTAGCGATAAAAAAAACTCGTATTAAAATGTTATGTGTATTCTGCCTTTTGGCGTTCGTTGTGTCACATTGTGTTGTATATTTCGTTCGGCCTCGGCAACTCTATGACTGAACCTTTCTATACATTCCTTTTCTTTGATCCGATTGATATAAGCTGAATATCACTAGTTCACTTAACTGCTCATGCTAATCATCATTAGCATCGTATTTTCTTTTTGTGTTTCCGCCCCATGAAAACCTTCTCATAGACTATTCTCTAGCCCAATTTTCCTTTTATTTACCATCGTATCATATCTACGTCAATCCTTCTATCTGGTCCGAGCCGTGTTTCCATTCATTAGTTAATTCTTACCAGTATAAATAAGTCACTCCTTAAAGGACAATAAAGAAAAAACCCCCTTTTTTTCCAACTCTCAAATATACATTTTTGACACTTTATCAATCAGAAGTCGTATCAAGAAACCGACAGACAAACCAAAGAAGTGAACATCCATTGAAACATTACACGTGACAGTTGGACGGGCCATTTAATTCGGGTTCTTGTAATTTCAAGTTCGGGGATTGATGTCACGTGTAATGTTTGGAGACTTCTCTTTTTCTCCGGGTGTCAACTCACAGATCTTTGACCTTTTTCCTTTTTCGCCTGCCTACTTTATTTTTCACGATATGACTTACCTTTATATCGACGCTAACAATACGCTAACTCTATAGTTTGGTGCTGAGAACGGAAGAATGGAAAAATGGATGGGGAGGAACTGTGCAATCGGAGTCGGTTTAAAATATTACCCTGGTGGAAAGGCGGCATAGACGACATAAAAGGGAAAACTTGGCTGCTAGGGTAGTGATACGATACTAATTCATATGACAGTCGAAATGAAGGACTAATATACGTGAAATTGATCTAAAACGTAGTGCATTTCAAAGGGAATGGAATGGGAAAAAGTAATGAAGTACTTAGGTGCGAGGCCGGAAAGAAACTAACACGGCGTATAATGCCTGTGTCACTGACTTGCCCGTTTTGTTGGGCCTCGACGGGCCACAGATGTGGCCAGACGTAATTGGCGCGATATCCGTCGGGCATGGCCCGTTTAGAGCCCTAATACGCATAGCATGTGTTTTGTTAAAAACATCAATCTACTGGTCCGGTGGTGCTCGTCAAGTGCATCTAACGAACAAGGCTTTATACCCATATGAAGCCATAAAGACGCATATACCTTACACTCTCGTTTTACTTTAAGATTCCCGAGTCAGTGCTTTAACAAACTCATGGAGTCAAATCAACCGAACAGCTGGGCCAAATTATTACTTTGTGATGGCAGATATGCCTGATCTTAAAGTATTTGTTATTGATGGAGGCTGTTGTGAACGCAAACTCAAGAATGCCCCGCAATATGAATCAAGTGCCTACAATATAAGCAATAATCATAGTCAGAATTGGACTAGATAAGAAATAAAAAGATAGTTACTATTATAGCTGAAGGATACGGCATACCTATTAGTAGAGCTTAATGGCCTTTGTAAAGTTGTCATTTGAGTTGATATAGTATTTTCCATACTGTGCAGAGTACAATGCTAAAACGCTTCCATATAGTGTCTAGTAGACCACCACTCGTTAGTTTTATGTAAGCATGTGATTGTTAAGGCGTCATTGCGACGGAAGTTTCCGTATATAGAAATTTGGGATACTTCTTGCACCAAGTCTGGCATGGATAGTAGTAGTGATGTGAGCTATAATATCGGTGATTAAGCTTCCCATAAAATGTCACTCGAAGGCCGTTTTCCAAGAACAAAAGCCATATAAGTTTTTCCCATCAAGGACATCAGTATATTTCGATTACTGGTATCCGAAACAATATGTGTGAACGGAATGATATAGTCATACGTTAACCCCGTCATCCGTGGAAATTGACAACTCTCTTTTCCCATCACCTATACACGGCAAGGTGAATGTCAATAACCAGCAGACTTGTCCAGACTTGATTAACATGTTCACCCAGCAGTCAAACTATATGGGCCTTCAAAGCAAGTCACCTTCTGTCGACTCGGTTGCTTCTGAAGCAGAGTGGGGTGTCGCCAATGGTTCACCGTCCGGTATGCTCCGTATATCCGGCTATCACTTCAAATCGTCAGTGATATCAAGTCTGACATACAATGAAAACGTCAACGTTGTCTACGGATACAAGTAAAGAACAGTAGCATCAAATCATTAGATCTAAGCTCACGAACGTGTTATCAACCCTAGAATATCGACAAAGGACGCAGTGATAGCGAAAGTGTCGAATAGCTCGCACCATCTGGAACGAGAGTTTCACACCACAAAAAAACTTTACCAACTTCCTGGAGGATCAGATTTCATTGGTACGGAAGCTAGCAAAGAAAAATGGTTCCATCATACTAAGTAGCGCTTGTAGTACAACCCCTTGAATGTATCAACCTTGCCTCTGGCTTGACTGCAGCAATCTACACAGATGAAGGTCGAGGCCACTTTTCCAAAGAAACGCCTATCGCCACCAGCTCCCGCTCTTCTGTTGTCAGCTCTGTCACTGCTCGACCATGGAAAGCCGAGTGCGATCATTCCTTGGAGTCAATGGGCACGCGTGATTCAGCCCCAACCTACGATTTAGCCACGTTTCTGCGTTTTGCCATCAAATGCATTGGGTGTCTGGAATTCATTCATAAATTCAACGTTGTTCATGGGGAGTTGCAACTCTCTGCCTTTCAATGGAGCGGTCAAGATGTGGACAATGTCAAGTTGTGGAACTTTGGTTGTGGCTTCAAGTCCTTGGGAACATATCTGACCACGGAAGGCTGGCGGAAAACCGCTCAAAATAAAGAGCTTACGCATATGCTTCAAAATTTGGTGGTGTATGTCAGTCCAGAAAAGACCGGTCGCACAGCATACACCTTGGATCATCGCTCGGATATCTACTCGCTTGGCGTTGTTTTCTTTGTCTTCCTTACCAAACGAAACCCTTTTGAAGGCGGGCCATTGGAGATTTTGAACGGGGTCCTGAGCCGCCCCATCCCTTTGGTTCATGAATTGCAGCTGGATGTGCCTGAAATAGTGTCGAGAATCATTGAGAAGATGACGAGCAAGGTATGAATACCCTTGCAGGTTGTGTAGCGTTTCTGACGGAAACGTACAGGCACCGGATGATCGGTATAGCAGCGCTCATGGTGTCCGAGTGGATCTACAGGAATGCCTAACTAGGCTTTTGGAGGTAGAAGAGTCGAAGGAGGTAATGTCATATATGAGATACACATTCAGGCTCCTCACGCTGCTGTGTTTATAGGCACATATCCCTATGTTTCCACTGGCACAGCACGATATCGCTTCGGTTTTTACGCTACCGAAAACGGTTTATGGCAGGCAAAGTGCGATATCCGAAATGACCAGTATGATTGAGCAATATGCTGCTGATTACAAAGCCAGTCGCATGCGCACACACCAACATGACAGATTGTCGTCACGAGTCACGAGTAGCCTATCGAATGTTTCTGGTCAGCTGAGCACCACAGCAAGTATTCCCGATACCATAAGCGAGGGCTCTGTCACAGAGGAAGTCAATTGGGGTGATATAGGTGGAAGCAAGTCGATGGATACACATAGCTTTTACAGCGGATTTGCTGGAAGTGAGAAATCCAGCGCACGTAGCAGCATACTGAGTTCTTCGAATCGTGTCAAGAAAAGCATGACCGTCATTGTGAGTCTTTATGGATCTGGTGGTATAGGTAGCTTATATATGTAGTGTGTCGGGGAATAACGTACGCTAAATACATGGTTAGGAAAATCGACCATTCTTGGTGTCGTGCATCCCCTTGCACGACAAAATGGGTATGAATCAACCAAGGAAGCAATTGATATTGACCTAGCTTACATATCCACTTGACAAACAGATACATTGCGACGATCAAATTTGACTCAAGGAACAAGTTACCATACAGTGGCGCCCTTCGCGCATTGTCACAGATTCTGCAGCAGATATTGTCAGAGTCTGAAGACAACATCAAGCGTTTCTACGAACATATGAAGGTGCAAATTGGCGTGCAATTTAGCAACATTAGTCTATTTTTTGACTCTGTTCCCGAGCTTCTGACACTATTGAACGTCTCGAGTTCGCGTGATGACCGAAGGTCTAGCGGACAAATTCACATGGAGAATATCGAATCACGCAAGAAGTTCCAGGCTTTGTTCGTTGGAATATTCAGGGCTATCAGTCATTGGAATATGATTACTCTGGTAAGTAATGAGCTACTCAATGCGCCAGGTACATGTATTATTTTAAACATACTTTTGTAACGCATAGTTTTTGGATGATCTTCACCGGTCAGGTACATCGAAATCTCCTTGGGTTACTATCAGCTATTAATACGTTGCTATTAGACGATAATTCACTAGAACTCTTGGAATCTTTGGTTGCTTCAAAAGTGAAGCTACTAGCTTTCATTTCTTATCGCGAACAGGAGGTTACTCCGAAGCTTGCCAAGATCCTCGATGACTCTGCTTCCAACATACATTTTATCAAGGCAGAAGCTTTTGATATCAACTCCACTATCGATTTTATTTGCGACACGTTTCACCGACCAAAAAATGCCAACAACAATGCTGTTATGCCATTAGCAAGTCTATTCATGCAAAAGACATCTGGCAACCCATTTTATATGACACACCTCATGCAAACCCTAGAACGCAAGAAGCTCATCTTTTTCAACTGGGAGTCAAAACAATGGGATTTCAATATCGAAGCAATTCAAGAGCATGTCGCATATGGTGTACAAGCGGCGAGTCCAGAGCTTGATGTATGGTTTATGGTGGGCCGATTGCGTGAGCTTCCGAGCGACAGTCAGACGTTGCTAAAGTGGGCGTCATTTGTCGGAGATACGTTCTCTTGGGATATGCTGAAGCAGCTAATGCTTAGTTCGGCCGTTGCAGACGATGCTAATGCAAGCACGTCTGCTTTGGGTACTTCAGACGTCTTTGTGGAACCACAAGCCATGGGTACTTCTACTTTTCGTTCCAAGAAAGAACAAGGCGCGCGTCCATCGTTGCGTCATCGAGATACGAGCGACAAACTGTACACCGGAGGTTCCAGCTTTGATCCCTTGAACGGCCTAAAAGTCGCATTGCAAGAAGGATATTTTGTACCGATTGGACCAGATGAGTTCAGGTGGAGCCATGATCGGGTGGCTCAAGCAGCTGAAGAACTAGCAAATTCTGATATGCGTAACAAAATTCATCTTGCCATTGCTCGATATATGATGCGAAGTAAGCCACTCGTCTAAACCACGGTTATGAACTCATTAATTTTTAGGCAGTGGCCATGATCCCATCCTGATAGCTGATCACATTATGAAATGCAGTAACCTCGTCAAGCTTGCAAACGATAAAGATGCCTGTCGTCGTGTTCTTATCGAGGCCGGAAATCGCAGTCAATCATCAGGAGCACATGCCATTGCATTTGCTAACTACGAAGCGGCGATCGAGCTTGGAAATCCTGGAACTGAATGGGATTTAACTAGCTATACCGAGACATTGAACTTGTACACGAACGCAGCCGCACTTAGCTGGATCGTTGGTAAATACGAACGCACTGAGCAGATACTCGAGTCAGTTTTCCTTTATGCTCGCAATCCTATTGACCGCTTGAACGCATATCGGGTACAATCAAAGTATTACTTTGGTCGTCAAATGCCAGAGAAAGGTCGAGAATCGCTTATTAAGTGCCTTGAAAGCCTCAATGAAGAAAGATACCGTCTTTCAACAACGGTTGAAGAGATGCAAATCGAAATGGACGAAATGGAGCAACAAATTGAAGATATTGGAATTGAAGCAATCACGGATAAATGCGAATGCAATGATCCACTTGCCATTGGTATTATGACTGTCCTTGAGGAGTTGTAAGTGAATAGTCTATTTATGTTTCCGTGTGATGTGTAACCATACACTGTAGATGCACCTTTGCATATTGGACGGGTCAAAAATCTGAAATGTACTACTATGGCATGCGAATAGTTAAAATAACGCTAAAGGAAGGAGTATCTGATGTATCGCCTGTCGGCTTTATGTTTACCGCTCTTCGATATGCTTTTGCGTATAAAAATTATGACTTTGCTGAGGTAGGAAAGGAAATATTTCTATGTTATGGTAGGGAGATTAATCTCATCGATTAGGACTTGGGCATCCTGGGACTTAATTTGCTGGAGAAGTCTGCAAACAGCTATATACGGGGAAGAGCATATTTCCAGTACGCAGTCCTGGTCCTGCGTTGGAAACACCACTACCGAGATGCTATCAAGTACTTTGAGACAGGAGCACAATTATCTATGTCCTCAGGCGATCGCATCTACGTCACATTCCATCGGGCTTACCGGTTATTGTTACTTTTCGGACTGAACAAGTGCATCACGGACACTTTGCACGAAAGCGAGGCTTATTACGAAGATATCTACACTTGGTCAGCATCAGAAAAAAGCAACTTGCTTGTGATGAGTATTATTCGGGCATGCAAGGCTCTTCAAGGATGTACCTACTATCACACGGAAGAAGTGTTTGACGGTGATGATGGATTCAATAGCGCCTATTTTGTGAAAGAGAGCTGCCGCCAAAGTACCGACTCCGAGCTACCCTTGAGCTGGTACATGACATTCAAATTGATCGTCCAAACGTTGTACGGGCACACAAATATGGCTATTGAAAATGGGTTCAGCAACTTGGAGGCTACTCACCATCATGCTTGTCATCGACATACTCGCGTCATGCTCCAATACTTTTCGCTTGCACTGATGAATAAGCTACGAGACGGCGTTCCGGACCCCGAAATGCAAAAACATTATCTTGCTCAGATACGAAGCAACCAAGACGCAATACACGAATGGACAACAAATTCTTCTGTTAACAACACGATGTTCTGGACGCTTATCGAGGCAGAGCTAACATCATATGAAGAGCCTTCAAGTATCGCCAAAGCCAGTTTCCTTTACGAGGATTCTATTAACCAGGCACGTCAGGGTGGTTGGTTTTTCCATATGTGCGTCGCTCAGGAGTATGCTGGTGCGTTCTACTACCGTGTTGGAATGGGTAATGTTGCATTTACTGTTATAAAAAAGGTAGGTACTATATTGCAGCAGACTGTTGTCAGATTAAACGTTTGTATACGTATTAGGCAATTGATTTATATTCGACAAATGGATCTTATGGCAAAGTACAGCACCTCCGTATGAAGTACAGTAACCTCATCAACTCCTTCGGTGATATGAGTGGCCAATGTGATACAGGTGTCCAGACCGATTTGTATCCTTACCTTACTTCCCAAACGAGATGGACCAGCAATACATCACTAGGAAACAATTCACAGAACTCCTTGAATACCATCCCTGACAGTTCAGAGACAAATACACAGCTTACAACTGAGCAGATGTTAATGTCTCTTGATATCGTAAGTTTGATCAGCATCTTTAGCAAGGTATGCTAATTGTGAATAATAGCTGGACATGACGTCTATCCTCAAAAGCTCTTGTGTGATGTCCTCGGAAGTCAAATTGGATGGCTTGCTGACCTCAATGATGTCTATCATTTTGGAAAACTCTGGTGCAGAATGCGGTGCGGTTATAGTGAAGGATGAGAAGTTTGGCGTTTGCGTATATGGCAGCCGATGCGAGGAAACGAGAATATTGGACCCACCACTGGAAATGTCGGAAGATATTGATTTGATATCAACCCCAATCGTCTACCACACAATCAATACGGGCGCATACATCTTTGTGCCTTCTGTCGAAGAAGATCCACGCTTTGCTACTGGTGCTTGGTTCACGCGCGCCGGTAAAAGCTCCGTAATTTGTATGCCAATCAAGCACAAGGATTCTATTGTTGGCTGCCTGATTATTGAGGGACCTGTTGGCATATTTACCGAGCGCCATATCACATTGCTGAGCTTGCTATGCCAGCAAATGGGCATCTCAATGACAAATGCTTTCTTGTTTAAATCAGTCCAGCGCGTTACGATGGCAAATACCAGGTTACCTACTCGTTTCTATATACCAATCATGATGACGGGCTTACTGACATTATGGTATAGAATGATTGAGATGCAGAAGCAAGCTTTGGAGGAGGCTAGAGCCAGTAAAGCAGCAGCCGACCGAGCAACACGACTACGCGAAATCTTCTTGGCGAACATGAGTCATGAGATACGAACACCATTTTCTGGATTTTACGGCATGATCTCTTTGCTTTCTGAAACAAGGCATGTTTAAAGTGTTTAAAGGAACCACATGCATTAACCATACGCTCATAGCCTGGATGGCGAACAGCGTGATCTTGTCAAAACCGCCAAAGAGTCGTGCGAAATGTTACTACAAATCATCGATGATCTGTTGAATTTTTCAAAATTGCAAGCTGGCAAGGTGACATTGGATCTAACACCGGTCGTTGTCGAAGAGATGATAGCAGACGTTATCGAGATTCTCATAGCAATGGCAATCCAAAAGCAGATTAATGTCTGCTACTCAGTCTCTGATGATGTTCCTTCAGTTGTTATGGCGGATGCCAACCGACTTCGTCAGTTAGTATAGTATTTCGCTTGCCTTTAACCTAATTCTAATATGGTGCGTTATAGGATTATCATCAATCTGCTTGGAAATGCGATAAAGGTATGTCAAACTGGAATGTGTGTAGAATACCATTTTGTAATGTCCAAATAGTTTACCAGCAAGGGTGAAATTTCCATTCGCTGCTCGCTCATAAAATCAGAATCTGGCAAGCACAAGACACCAAAAGACCATGTTATCTTATCATTTGAAGTAATCGATTGTGGCATTGGTATTAGCGAGGATCAGCGTAGATTCCTCTTTGCCCCATTCTCTCAGGTCGATGGTAGTACTACGTAAGTGGCTGGTTGACAACAATGGAAAACTGTACGGATAACGTAATCGTAAATTAGTCGGAAATATGGCGGTACTGGGCTAGGCTTATCCATTTGCCTTCAACTTGTGAAGCTCATGTCGGGCCATATTGACGTTACTAGCACTCCCGGAAAAGGATCCAATTTCCATTTTACCATACAAACTGCTCCGGCATTCGAGAAATTGGAAACTCGCGATAAGCTTACGCGTAGCCTATTGGACGAGCTTCGTGAAGCACGCGTTTTGGTAGTCGCAAGATATACCTCAACAATCAATATGGTCAAGCAACTTCTTCCAGGTGTTCAGATCGATGGAGCAGTCAGTATTTCCGAATTGGTTTCCCGCAAGGCCAATGACTACATGGCAATTGTGATTGGCTTATATCTGGGGAAAGATCAAAACTTCGTAACATGGTCGGCTCACTTGGAAGGCTTTATGGAAAAGACCCGGTGTGTTATTGCTATGCATTACCCAGCTTGTAGTGCATTTATGGGAAATGTGAAGGGAGAAAATTCGGGACCTGTCACAAGCCCGAATATACCGCTTCCACGTGATCCTCTCAGACAACAGGCACTGGCTCGCATTACATTTCCCATACGAGGACATACGTTGTTGCAAATTTTGGTGGATGCTATGCATGAAGGCAGCTCACCGCAACAAGCCATATCTCGACCTCGAGCATTGCCGCGATATAACAGCAGTGAGAGGATATGTACGACAGCTTTATCATCCGAGGAGCATGAACGCTTTAGCACAATGCATATTCTTATTGCAGAAGGTAAAAAATCCTTCGTGCAATCATTTATGATACTAACTGTCGAAAACATGCAGATAACCCTGTAGCCCAAAAACTTTTGGTGAAGCAGCTGACTCGCCTTGGCTTTCAAGTGGACTGTGCAAATAACGGATTGGAAGCTGTTGAAGCATGGGGAAGTCATCCAATTGGTTATTACAAAGTGGGATTCTTCGATCATCATATGCCAAAGGTACTGCTGTATACTTTTTTATGATTCCAATACATCTAATGTAATATTTTTTCCAGTGCGATGGAATTGAAGCGACCAAGTTGATTCGCAAAACTGAAGCAGATGAGCAAAGATCTATACGGTTCCCAATCATTGCCCTCACTGCGGATGTTCAAGATAGTGCTCGGGAAGCATGCATGGATGCTGGCATGGATGAGTAAGTGACTTGACGGAAATGTCACCATGTGGTAATGTACTGACCATTGAAAATATGGCAGGTACGTGACGAAACCGATGAATCAGAAAATACTGGTTGAAGCGTTGCGACGCCGTTGCAAGTCTACGACCTTTTAACTTTGATAGCTTCCTACCTCCATCTTTTTGATACTACATCCATATCTTTTGCTAAGTAAGGATTGATAATTTGCAGTAAAAAAAATTGCTATATGACTTTTCTCTATTATGTAATTCTCTTCAACTGCTCCCATAACTGTAAGCAGTTACATAGTGTAATCCCATTTTTTAAGGAATACATAAACTACTTACAACACAAAGAAACTGTATATATATGGTAGTGTAAATCAAACACATCATTACACATAACCGACAATCGTTAAAAAGTTACATCTAAGCGCTACTGCGCTTAACGTTCCCAAAACAAGTCGATGGCAGACGACAGAGAACAAAATACCGCAAACAATAGCAAAAACAACCGATATCGCAGCAACAGTCGTCAGCGTGTAGTACTATATTAACACCTGCACCTGTACATATTGAGAATAACCCTTCATTCGCAAGGGAATAGATCTCATGACTCCTAGTCTGCTGATCTAATGAATGACGAAAAGGTATACCGATAGTATTATCGGGATTTGTTGGTGCATTCGATACAGTATCGTTAAATACAAAGCGATAGCAGAACAAAAGGAATGGCTATATATTTACCGACGCCCATTGCTCAATAGGAATGTTTTCGAATATTTGATTCAGTGCTTCTCCACCAATATGTCTTATGATAGACGTCATTATTATGGTCAATGATTTTAATTGCCATTCGTTGAGCATTTCGACGACGGCTAGTAATTGTGTATCATACGACTATTTTGGTACATTTTGAACGTTTGTCACTGCACAAAACAAAAACGGTAGCCTCTCCCGAACATACTGCTATCGGTGATGCATGGCTTCTGCATGGATTCTTCACTTATGTAAGCTAGTGGCTTTGGCTCCAGAAAATAGTGTTGCCATGCTGTTTTCGTCTCTGAATGGTTCAGAAGTAATCTATTCTGCACCTCAAAGTGACAATTCAAAATTAGGGTTAATCATTTCTAAATCCCACCAGGCCAAGCACCTGATACTCATTTTGTTTGCGTTGAATTGACTTGGAGTTTCATTTGAAATGTAACATTGAACTAAGCCCATGCTACACGTGTCGCTTATATGACTTTATTGCCAGAAGCAAATTGTGGTTATATCAAGCACGAATGAAAAACGGATAATCTGAATTCAAAAGTACGTTGTAACAAAATTCCTTTGCCGTTTAATTTCTCTTTTGATAACACCATATTCCATATACAGGAAGCACGTGCCCATTTGGTCTGCTGTCTACTCTATTGTTTGGTGCACTTTGCACATCTCGATCTACTTCTTTACACGGAATCCACCGTCAACACCCACTATTCTATTATACTGGTGCATTCTGCACATCTCGATCTACTTCTCTACACGGAACCCACGGTCAATATCCATTATTCTATTATACTTATGCGTTTTGCACATCTCAATCTACCTTTGTACCCAGATCCCCACGGTCAACACCCCATATTCTATTATACATGTGTATTTTGCACATCTTCATCTTACACTCGGATCATTTCAAGAAATCCTTTCACATCAGCAACGTACCTCCGGCACAACTTGTTATTATCGCAGTCGTATATTCAGAACCCGGAGAAAAGAAGCCTATAAATACCCCCGAATTATCAAATGATATAAACCAGTTAACTTGACCTCAATTATCTTGATCATACCTTTCAGATGCCCAAGGCAGGAGCTTACATCTGTATTTAGTTAACTCACTCTTTCTACACTCGCACAGAAAAAGTGTTCACCATTTTTTTGAATTTCCGCTGCCTCCAAAATATATATATACTTGCTAAAGGCATTATTTGACAAAACAATTAATCTGACCCAGCAACTCCAACTAAGAAGAAACAATTGTATTTATATTAAGAAACAAAATATCGAATATACTTGTACAAATCAATATTTTGTGTGCCGTCCTTTGGCCTTAATGACTGCCTTACAGCGGTCTGGCATACTCCTTACAAGTGCCTCTGCTAATTCAGTCGTCAATTTAGCCCACTCTTCGCGAAGTGCGACCTTCAGCTCTTCTTTCGTGGAAATATGCTTCCGGCGCTTCTTGATTCTCTTCTCCAAGGAATTCCAAACGTGCTCAATCGGGTTCAGATCAGGGCTTTGGGCTGGCCAGAACCCAAAGCCTCTAATACCAGATTCTTCTTTATAGCACCTTGTATAGCGACCTGTGTGGCAGCTAGCACCGTCCTCTTGGAAGATAAACTCCCTGCCGGTATCCCTGGTGACTTGTTCGAGGTATGGGACAAAATGGTGGGTAAGGCAGGTGACATAGGCTTCTTGATTTACATTTCCATCCATAAACACCAAAGGTCCGAAGCCTCCAGACCAAAAACAGGCCCACACCATCACTGATCCCTTGCCGAACTTGTAGGTGGGAACAATATGGCTTGCATTGTAGCGTTCACCTTGTCGTCTGATGACACGAGCTCCTCCATCGTTGCCGCGAACTGTGAATCTGGACTCGTCAGACCAGATCACGTTGCTCCACTCTTCCATTGTCCAATTCTTGTGTATTTTAGCCCAAGCAAGCCGTCGAGCAACATGACGACGCGTCAATGCTGGCTTTTGGGCAGGTACATATGATCCAAAGCCATCCTTGCGCAGATACTTAATTACCGTGTCTTTACAGACATAGACACCGGCACGTTCAAGCATCGCCTGATGGAATGAGTATGGTTCCATTGGATTTCGTTTTGCGCTAAGTACGAGAGCAATTCGATCACTATGGGTCAATTTTTCCGGTCTTCCGCTCCTGGGCATATTCTTTACGGTTCCAGTTTTCTTCCACTTCTTGATCACGCTATTGATAGTTTCACGCTTTTGCAATGTTCTGCGTACAATTTCGCAGACTTTTATTCCGGCCTGTTTCATGCCAATTATTTGGTTTTTTTCGGCCTCTGAAAGCTCTTGACGTTTCTTTAGTGTGCTGTTCGTAGTATCTTGAAGTGTCATTGTGAGTTAAAAGAAGAAAAAGAGCAAAAAATGCATAAATGGGAAATGTTATGTTTATATTTTTCCTTCCAAATTTGGAAATGGTGAACACTTTTTCTGTGTGAGTGTATTTCTCTTATTTCAACCTATTTGTGGACCCTGTTTCATACAGAATTACCTTACACAAACAACTTCCTTTCATAAAAATGTATAATGATTATGACCAAAATTTAATGTATAACATGGCATGTGTAAGTACCACTCATCACCATAACTTACTTAAGTATATATATACATCAACCCTAACACGAAAGTTTGTATTACTGTAGTCAAAATAAAATTGGAGAATCAGTCATTCGACCTAGCCTTTCCTTTCTTACTCTTCCACTTGATGATTGATTTGGTTATTCTTTTTCTGCTTGCTATCAGCGCCGTGAATATACGGACAGCTTAGTCTTTTACCCGTGTTCATCAACACCTGTTGTACAGATAGATGTACGTTTGGGGATAAACTTTAACAATATAAAAAGGGTTATGCTTTCGTGAGAACGACGGTTTACTGGTAGGATGGTGCCGTCAAAAACGTAACTGGACCTAGGCATATTGCCATATCACCCGATTACTTGTATTCCCTTGACAATTTCAAGAAAGAAATTACTACTTTGAAATTACTTCACTATCCGGATATAACGACTTTATTACGGATGGTGATCGCAAAACAGGTGATGGTAGTTAATGTTCGGATGCAATCACCTATGTATACCGTGTGTCCAATGGTGAATGACGCACAGCTTATGTATCTGGCGGCAGAATATAATGGTACATTATGATGAAGCATTCTTGTTACTTACTGAAGCGGATGCAAAATTTTCTGGTAGCTCAAATTACGGTGGTATTACTGGTGATGACGAGTACACGAACAACATGAATATGGTGGATCTTATTGTAAGTTATTATCATAAAGATAATTGAAGGAGTGCAAAAACTTAAATGTAACGATAGAACCTAACATGAAAAATAATGGCATCGACGCTACGATTTAATTCTTCCAACGTTCGATTCCCTCACAAACCTGCGCTTGGAAAGATAATCGCACAAAATATTATGTCGGTGGGGTGTATTACGATCCCAAGGGCCAATTTGTTCGAATGAGCAACATTATGACATATGATACTGTCAGCTCGGTTTTGTTTTACACACGAAACTCGCGGATCAGTAAAGCTTTGAATCTTCGTACGTATCCATAAGGTGCTTATTAAAGGTAATTTTTTAAATGTTTCCTGTGTGCCTGTATACAGATCCCATTACTGGTGAACTCATTGTCTACGATGTATCTGATCGCTGTACGCTTTTTCTCTTTTGTGAAACATATAGGTTATGTAAAGTACTAATACAAACAGTTATTCAAAACAGCAAGTCTGTGACCTTGTGAGGATTATTTTTGCATTCTAAACACTGACACCATGGAATGGTCTAATACATTAGTCGATACCTCTGGCAACGCACAAGGAGCCGGTGTACGATATGGGCGTTCAAGTACACAGACATAGCATTTCGTTCCGTTTCTTTTTTCATGTTTTATTGAATTATAACGAACTGAGCATATATTTATTTCTCCTGATGGAACTTGTTATTGGCAACAGCAGCCTTCTGATCTTCTTTGGTGCTAGTACTTTCAGCTACAGCAGAATCACAAATGACATGCATACACTTGATATCAATTCGTGGACATGGAAAACTACTGTTCATGCCATAACTTACGGCGATTCTAACGAGAGTAATGCTAGTTCCGGAGTCAGTGTAGGAACTATAGCTGGAGCGGTAGTAGGATCAGTAGCTGACGTACGTGTCCTCGTGCTAAGATATACACTGTGGAGTTCTAACACAAATACTATCCATAGGTTGCGATAATTTCAGGTCTTACTATGTTTTTCTTGATCAAAAAGAAGCACGCAGAAAGGAAACCAGAGAGGGATGGGAGCGGCGAAAGCTTGATGGTAGCGGGACAAGGTAGTAATCCCGATATTATTGATATTCCATGGGAAGAAGGTACATAACAATTGATACTTTATTTTATAATAGTAAAGATGAACAGATGGGGACAAGTTTTATAACTAGCAAGACAATATACTTCAGCAAAATGAGGCGCTATCGTGATAATGATTCCGGGAGGGATACCCATCTGCTTATCAACTTGCTACTAAAACGGATAAAATCAATTCATCGGGAGATAGACTTCCATGGCGTTCAATTACACTCATAAAACCGGATGGAGGTCATCAAAACTACTATATACTTTCGACGATACAGCTTGCTGTGACAGGTATTGTACATTTAATTTTACCAGAGATCCACTTTTGTGAAACTTCTTTTACTAATTTTCCACTTCAAATATATCCTTATCAGATTGTTCCGTCAATCAATAACATCCCCAAATACATAATTAAAGAAGATTCTCTATCATACGATACACGCTCCCTTCAAGCGATTCACCACAGTCGCAAAGTTCTAGCTTTACTAGACTTTGACTACTTGCAATATTTGCCACTGCATCTTTGGTCAGCTCCATGCCATGGATATCAAGGATTTTCAGTCCAGGGATCTGAGCAATGAAGCGAGTGAATTCAACAATATCAGCTTCGGTGTATTCTCGGCCGTAGGGTATATGAACAAGCAAATGTTGAAGACTTTGGATTTGAGCAATACTATATAATACCTGGATGTCCATATCCACATTTGCAACGCTCAGCTCTTTTAGTAAAGTCGGTCGTGTGGCATAATGTTGAATAAGCCGAGCAAAGCCGCTCCCCATGTCGCAGAAACCTTCCAGATTCAGGTTCGTTAGACTTGCTAGTTCAGCCACGGCATCGAATATTCTGTCTGTTGTTTCGGAAGGCGCGGTACTTTCTTCTCCACCTAAATAGATTGATTTCAGAGCTGGGTACGAACGTATCATGGCTGGTAGATGCTGATAGAGTGTCGAGTTGAGATCTGCGCTAATGCTTAGATGGGTCAGATTGTGCATGACAGCTGATGACAAAGGTTCCCAGTCAGTCAAGTCACTCTCCATACCACCAGCTACCGGAAATACAGTAATGCTGCGCAGCGTGCTGAACGATTTCATTAATTGTGGCGTAAATGGGATTATCGATCGGATATCGGCAAGTGACAACAGTCGAAGCCCTTCAGATGCATCTTCATCGACAGGGAGTTCGTAGGGAATCATGGTAAATGCGTAATCGCGATGGTTTTTAAGGCTGATCAGTTCCGGACAGTAGGGCTCAATGGCTGATAAGATATTGTAGTCTTCATATTTTTCAAATTCAAATGTCAAAAATATTCCCATATGGCGAAGATGTGGTGAGCATCGGAAGAGTGGTTCCATTTCGTGCGACAGCAGTTGCATGAGCGGGAAAAGGTTGATTACTTCCAG
Source organism: Fennellomyces sp. T-0311 (assembly GCA_025266875.1). Classification (NCBI taxonomy): domain Eukaryota; kingdom Fungi; phylum Mucoromycota; class Mucoromycetes; order Mucorales; family Lichtheimiaceae; genus Fennellomyces; species Fennellomyces sp. T-0311. The sequence goes on along the minus strand of JALLLT010000047.1, from coordinate 251,543 downwards.
CAATGTTGTATACGGCATTTTGGCATCCCACGCTATAATATCCTCCACCCGTAGCGATAGATACGTGAGCCCCGGACAGTTTGATAAGACATCCTCGAGACAAATGGTAACTGATCTTGCTTCTATCTCCAATTCTTTCAATGTATTGCCGATATTCTGGAAGATACAGTACAGTGAACCGCGTAAGTCGGGGCATTCTATTAATTGAATTTGAGTAACTAAGCGCTCAATAGAATGAAGCGTGATTGGAATATATGCTTACGGTCGTTATCCACCAGCTTCAGATACTGCAAATGAGAGAACTCGCAATCAGTGAGAAATCTGATGACATCTGGAACAGTTGTGGGAAAATGTACATCCAGTTTCTTGATGTGTCGAGATATGAGAGGCATCATTTCTTGAAGTACGGAAGGATTACTCCAGGGCCATTTATTCCCATGCCATGTGATTTTGCTGGATTGCCAGGGTTCAGGGCATCGTAGTATGACGGTTCGCCAAGTATTGGAGACATTCATGCATTTTCCAATGTCAAGATCAAAGTCCAGAGAACTGATAATCTTGCATGCAATCTCGTAGGGAGTTTCAGTGATAAAATCCACGCGACGGTTCAAGCGTCCCTTTGCTATCGTGAGCTGTTGCTGAAGCAGTATGGCTTGTTCGTCACTTGGACTAGTACCTAAGCCTTTTTCGAGCATATCAATGGCATCTTGTTGCTTTCCTTGGACTGCATAGATTTTGGCGACACGTAAATACGCATTGGTGTTGTCTTCGTCGTATTTGATGATTAGTAGCGCGTCCTCCACTTCTTCGGCAAGTTTTGCCTTCTTCTCCCACACAGTTACGCGTAGCTCCAAGGCGCGAACTAGGAGACGCGTAGAATGGCGCAGTGCGTCATCGACATATCCTTCGCTGAGTGCCGATCTGGCATCTGCATCTAGTTGATTGATGGTTGACATTGGTCAAGTGGCTGGTTTGTAGAGTAAAAGCAAAGAGGCCCCTTTTTGTTTCATCATCAAAGTCTCGTGAGTTTGGCGTTACGCACCGCATATCGGCTTGGTTACTTTCAACTTTAAGACTGCCGCAAAGTTTGAAACTGAGGACGGAGGTAATTGGCAAGCAAGGATTAATGATACGCGCACAGCGTATCTGTGGTAATACATACACAGTGTGGCAACTGGACTATCATTGAAGTATATACTATTTGCTGTAATTGTAACCCTGTGGAATGATCGTGGTATTACAGTATGTTGTCCAGCATTTGAAAAGGGTACATAAGCCTGTAGATTTATTGCTGCAAGATCGATCACTCGACCAAGTGAGAGGCTGCAATCGCGATTGGCATTCACAATGGTGATGGCCATCACTCTTGCGTTGGTATTGTCATTTTCTTATTTGTTTGTGGAGGGTTAGGCCCGAAGACCTTGACCCAAGGTTGAAAAATTATCCGTACAATGACGGCAGTTTGTGTGTGTGTGGTTCGCAGTAGCTCGCCGCGTCCGGCTGCTTCTGCTTAGGGTGGCGCCACCCTTCGTCTCTTCGATGCAAACCTAGTAAGCTGCTTCTCCCTATTCTTGTATCCTTCGTATCCGAGCCCTTTCCTTCAACAATTTACAACGGATAAAGAAGTCCATTGGATCCCCAGCCCCGCAGCATCGACTGCCCAGCCCCGCAGCAACTGAATACCCAGCCCCGCAGTACTTGGACGACCTACCCACGTAGGAATCCAAAGCCCAGCCCCGCAAGTTCATAGAACCCGCCCTGTAGCTAAAGAAAACACTACCCCCACCCGCCATGGCCACCCAAGCCCCGCCCTGTAATACCCCGAATACCGCCCTGTAGCCGTCGAGATCGCCGCCCTGTAGGTTCCGCAAGACTTGACAAAGTGTGCTCTCTACCCTACCAATTTACAATGACAATGTACAAAATGCGTAAATCTAAGCTACGGAAAGCAAGAACAGCACCAAAAGGCACCGTATCCATGGGCAATTTACAACAAATGAAATGGGGAGCAGCAGACTTACCGTTCGAATGCGCGAAGAGAGTCGTAGAAAAAGAGAAGGCGCAGCACGACCTTTTATACTTTCCGCTTCCTTTCCGAAATTTCTCGTTCCGCTGTCATGCCAACACTCAGAGCATCCACAGCCGTGACTTTAAAATTGCAAAATCTTTAACTTAAAGTCAGATTTTTTAAAGTCGCCTTCGTACAGCGATGAACTGTAAAGAAGAACTGTAATATTGAGTCTTTAAAAAATTGGCAAAAGTCTTTAAAGTTAAAGACTTTTTTTTTGAGTCTGTAAAAATTCTTTCTCTCAATCACGCAAATATGTCCACTGCTTCTACTGCCTCTGTGACCACCTCCTCCAACCCCCCAACCAGTGCCCCTGACCCGATCGTCATCTCGGACAATGCTGCAGATTCGGATGACAATGGAAATGAGCGAAAGCCTCATATTCTTTGGGAAGAAAGCGAGGACTTGAACTTGGTCAACTCGTGGCTTCTTGCCACTAAAAATAGTGTGGTTGGAACTGACCAAACGGCTGTTACGTTTTGGAAACAGATTGAGGACAAGTTTAACTTGAACGGCAATCCTAAAGGACGTGACCTTAAAGCCTTCAAAAACCGCTGGTCTACTATCCAGAGATATTGCTCAAGGCTCTCAGGATGCTGGGACCAAGTCGTTCGTGATTCACCTAGCGGTGCCAATGAGTCGGAGGATGCTAAAGTATTAGACTTGATTTGAGAACCGGTTCGTAGGTTGCTAAACTTCAAGTCATAGTACAAACGCGCTTGCGACGATTTCAAGATCAATCTTCCGGCCAACTGGACTGGCACCAAGCTATTCAAGTTGAAGCATTGCTGGGATGTCCTGCGCAAAGAGCAGAAGTGGATGACAATCGTCGGTACGAAGAGCGACGAGGTGTCTGACCCAGCGGAAGAGGAAGGCCGGCCCATTGGTCAGAAAAAAGCCAAAGCCGCCCGAGTCAGCAAAAAGCGAGGTCGTGTGGGTGATGATGATGACGAAGAAGAGCTGATCCGCGTTAATAAAAGCAAGGAGGCAGATGCCCAGCGTATCACTGTTCTGGAGAAAAGCGCCGTCGCAGTACAAAAGCTAGTCAAGTACCGAAGAAGAAGCTCGACTGAGATACTATGTTTGCCCATGCCTCCAAGACGACAGAGTAAGCACGTCCTTGGCTTGAAATTCAACAAGCCAAAACCATCATCCGGGAAGAGCAACAGCAACAGCAGCAGCAAGGATAGGAACGTGAAGAATTAATAATATATATTGCTTTTTGGCTATTCGTATTCTTTCGAGAAATGCTCTACAAGATTCTTATGCGATTGTGGGCTATATCGTCGAAGGGAGGAGATTTATGCATGACGTTGATGCCATCGCAGGCACCAGGAACACCCAAAAAGAATGTTATATCAATAAGTCATGAGAGGCAACAGCTTCCAAAATGACGGCAGGCATCTTTGCTCTTCCAGAATACATGCCCTCCCAGCCTTTGGGGCAACTCTTCCATTCACGTGCAATTGGAGCATACCAAGGAAACCTTGCTGTTCGTTCACCGCGAGTAATCTCTTCAAATCCTCTTCGTTTGGCGATCTAAGATATTTGGCGTCGAGAAATTCGATAATACCAGCGCAAAAGTGCTGTAGCAATTCTACTGCTGTGGATGGACCGGTCATCAAGGATTCGTCGACAGCGTCAGCCGATCCACCATACGCAATATGCGCATTGCCGCAGTTTCTTTCGTATAAGGATGGAAGGTAATGCACCTTTGGCGTCGGGTTTTTTCTGGAAATGCACATATTGCTTTCAAGCTGGCGCATAGCAGCTACAAATAACGAGCGTCTCATGCAGTACGTCTTCGAAAGAACGCTCCGTCATACCGAGGGCTGGGGATCAAAGTAGTCTTGCATAAGGATTTTCTCGAAAAGAGACCTATTGCGAAGAACAACTTTGCGTTTCTTCTTCAGAGGCTTTTAGGCGTTTTCTATTTTTTTTGGGTGCTGCTTCGCGATCTTCTTCCTCGTAGCTGGCCAACTGATCATCGATCAGCAGGTTTCTCTGCCGCACAATGTTATTGATGATGAATTGCGAAAGTGTCAGATCGTCCATTCATAGTGTAGGAGAAGAAGTAATCATTTTATTTTTCAACATCGGTTCACTTTACTGAACTTTTACGACGTGTACCCAAGTTAAAGTCTTTGTGTTAAAGCTACGGCTGTAAAAAACGAACTACAATACTTCAAAGTCTGACTTCAAGTCCGAAATTGCGCTCGTGCATGCTCTAAGGCTTTTTTTACGGGGCGCGGGAAGGCTTAAGCTACTCCACATAAGCCAACATTAGCATACAATTGAAAAGTGCGAAGGAATCACTTACGAACAGAAAAGCCACTGCATGGCCTTGGGTGCTAGCACGAGGTAACGCGAATTACCGGCTTCGACTTGAATTCCCCATATTTCAAGCTCCTAATCCCACTCATAAACGAAGGATTGAGGGTGTTTGTGCCGGAAATCAGCAGGGCCGGAATCAGGAGTCAATGAAAGGAAGCAGCACTGATAGATTGAATGAAGCGCAGTTGGTATAAAGCACAATGATGAACACGGCGAAAGCGATGGATACATAAATAGATATGGTAATGGCGATAATGTGACAAACTGTTGCAGCTACTTTTGATTCGGTGCCCTGCCTATCTTTTTCCTTTACTTTCTATTTAACGAGTGCACTTTCATGCTACGCTTACTAGGCGCATAACGGCCATGAACGTTTCCAGCGTGGCGTTAAGAGGTGTGCGCCAGGATGAAATTTTTGCAGTGATCTTATACTGTGATTTCAATTCTTACGGCCGTTTACTCTTTGTAGACGAACAGAATACATAACCACATATCTTTGACTGGCATGTATGCAGCGCTCATATCTACGATTTCTGTCTGGTCCTCCACACCAAGACATGGCCGTGCTGTATACTAATTGCACGTTTCACCTTGGCTACACAGCATGTTTATTCTATCGTTTTGTGTCCCTTCGTGCTTGAGTCAATGAAAGCGAGGTACAGGACTTGGTCTACACTTTCTGTTGCCCTTCTTCGGACCTAAGAAGCATACTCGCTTTCTTTGGCGACTTTCCTCTGCTGTTACATTTCACCGTCTTCTTGAGTGTCGGCGAGTGTTTATGCCATAGTAGCGCCGGTATTTGATTAGCTGTGCTGGCTTTAGCTTGAGTGCATCTAAGGGAGATTAAAGTAAACAGCACTTCCCAAATCTCATTGTAGAGTCTATCATTTTGACCAGCTCTCACGAGTCGATTTTGGTGCTTGTCCAAAAAAAAAGAGTCGAGGAGCAGAGTGCTTTATAAGTAAAGATTGGCGCATGTGTTATCCATCAGCTGGCACTAAGGAAGCACTAGCATCAGACTCTGACAAGAACATGTTATTTTTTACTGTACAAGAAGGTCGACATTGCCGCTGCTCTTTGCCAGGTAACACGATGGCGGCTCATGGGAACACTCATTCACTGTTAACACGTCCTCATCTCAACACATCTCACGATTGGCGTTCGACCACGGAGATCAAGCTTGTTTCGTGCGCAGGCTCTGGTCTCACTTCGATTATTCTACTCCATCACATGCACTGAGCAACGGCCAGAATGGCAATTCAGATAACAGCTCGTTGAACGACACATAATTTCATCAGTTCTGTAACCTTGAATAAAGTATGGGCTTGGCTGCCAATGTTACACTGTGGCACTAGAACAAAAAACCAAGCCCATTCGTTTCTTTTCTCCTTCGTCCTTTTTCACCGGCGCTTGCAAGAGTCAACTGTACGCTGTCCCGTAAAGCTTTGTTTCCATCCTCTTGAACCACAGAATAGTCTTCTGCAAGAATGTATATCGAATACGTCACGCCGCAACGAGTAGCCGATCCAAACTACACAGAGTACAACTCAAAGGGAGGCACATTCAGGCCCACATGGCTCATCCGCACTTCCGACTGGCAAAAGGTTTCTGGCGCCGATGCTGTTGACGGCTATCATACACTATCGTACTGCTGGGAGCAATCAGGCGAAAAATACCAAAAGGCAGATGGAGAATACAGCTTGATTGACGAAGGGCGTCATAAAATAAGTAAAATAAAGAATGGAGTGGTAAACAGCTGTAACGCGACATACGACGAGATCCTCCAGCAGATATGCAAGGACTTTGACATTGAGTACTTGTGGTACGACAAGATCTGCATCGACCAGAACAACAAGGCAGAAAAGCATCGCGAAATCAAGCAAATGCATCTCATTTATAACAACGCACGTTACACAGTCGCCTTGGTCCCCGAAATCAACATTGAGGATCCCAAAGCGTTTGATCTTGTGAGCTGGGTTACAGACGATACTAGGGCTAAAGACAAGGCATTAGTTCAAATGGCGGAATCATTGTGGTTCCAACGGAGCTGGACACTGGAGGAAGTCATGATGTCAACGCGGATTTTGGTTGTCGGCCGAAACGCCCATTTTTGGTCTCTTGCTAATATCAAACAAGGCGATAAACGAAAGGAAACCGACCTTCTGGCCAACGTGATGCTGGGGTTCAAGGAGCGTACAGTGAAAAGCGCAAACCAAGTCCTTTGTCGCGCGCACTTCCGTACAAGTACAAAAGAGCACGACAATATATTTGCGCTACTGTAGCCAATATTTTTGCAGATATTATTTCCATCGACGTTGATTACGACAGTGACGTGTCCGCTGCAATGAACGCATTTTACCGACACTTGGCCCAAAGGGATTTATCAATCATGTGCTTTGGATCGAACTTATATCCAGACGGAGAGCCTATGTTAAAGACAACCATGGGATCCTGCGGACTTCCTTCTTGGACAGGCGTCGCTGGATTGCATCTATCCAGGCCAGTCGCTGAAACTACACTGGACCGGGATTGCGATTATACGATAGACGAGAATATGGTGTTACATATCCGCTGCCGGTACCACACTATACACCCCAGCAAATACGACAATTTCGATATCTTCAAATACTATCATTTCGATGTCTTCAAAGACAACGAACGAACGAAGAAAGCACACAGTAATTATATCAAAAAGATCGACTACATGGATGACTTTGGCGACGAAAGCGAGGCGTTGGACTGGAGTCAATGGACCATGCTTCAAGTATCCAACTGCTATTCCACTCATTACTACAAACCTGAAAACCCATCTCAATTCCTCTCACCGGTGTTGCCAGTCTCTCTCACTGAAGAATGCGACGAGTGTGTCATTTTGGGTGTCGTATTTGAAAGTGCGCTCTTAAGAATCCATAACGATGCCGTTGTTGGATCTCATCACATCTATTTCTCTCCAGTCACAAGAAGGTCGGCCGATGGTTCTTACAAAATAATCGGTACCATACTTCTGAAACACTTCCAATATAACGAGCCGCGCATCAGCCCACAAGAAGCTATGGATAAAATGTTCAACGACCCTGCTTCTGATACTACTGATGACTTTTATATCAAATAAAGCACCTGTGTTGTTGTAATGTCCCTTGGTAGCCAGTATCATAACAAGCCGCCGAGAAATGGCCATCGAGTTGGATTTCGGAGTGTGGTACTGACTAATAATGTCGATAGATTTGGCCGCTTTCTGTGGTTACAGGAGACACGGAAACTAAAAGCAAAGCATTTGAGCAAATGCAGAATGTATTATGATTTGAAAGTTGCGGAGATGCATACTTGGAGAATTCATGATGTCAACAAAAATATGAATCGTCGGAAGAAACACTCACCTTTGGTCTCTTGCAGATATCAAACAAGGCGACACACGGAAGGAAAACGATCTTATAGCAAGTTCAATGCTTGGCTTCAAAGAAAAAGTGATTAAAAGTGCGTTTAAACTTTCTGTATCCGTTGTTGCACATACAGGGAAGCACAATATTACGAAACGCCATCTATTCAGGGCGTAACGCATGAAAAGCTCTCTTTTTTTTCACTTTTCCCGGCAACCCGTTATGCACCTTATGGTAGTGTTCCAGTATAACAATTGAACAGCCTAAATTATCACAATCCAGAGCGTGCGGTGTGCGGCCCGTTACTTCGCTACATTAACATTGACTACAGTACGCGTAATTATCGTAGTGCGTGCCTGCCTCTTTGTGTCAACCGACCGTGGAGCTCCGCAACTGCAAGTGTAGTTACGTAATAAGCACAACGAGATGCGCAGCTTTAGCGTTCCAGGTGAAACGTTGGGTTCATTTCACAGCCAGTACCATTTCGGATGGTACTGATTGCGCCTTCTGCTTGAGTCCATCATCAAGTGATGCTATACTATAGCGAGGCATTCGGACTGCAAGAATTCGATTTGCCAGCATACAGCGAGTCCATAAATTCACGTTCTACTCGTACAGTGGTTTCTCTTATATTTCGCAGGAGACGAAGATCAGGTTTGATGAGAAGGAAGCGCCACTGTGATAAAGCATGTTTTAATGGCATAATGCTGCGCTTTTTCACGTCTTGTTGGGTTGCGGAGACCAACTGCACCAGGATAAGCTAGTCAAAGAGGGGTTTATGAAGCCGTGGACGTACGAAAAGGACGCAAAGAAGCGTCTGGAGATGACACTGAATACTGAGATGTGCGAAGACTTCAAGCACTTCCCCTCCTGGACTTACATTCGCACTGCAAATAATTTTTGGTGAATCTTGGTGAATAATTTTTTAAAGTGGTTAAACATAAGCTTTTTAACCGCTTGAGCTCATAAAATGGTAGTAGAAGTGGTTAAAAAGCTTATGTTTAACCGCTGTAACCACTTTTAACCATCAAAATTATTTGCAGTGTTCAGTGTTTCGGGTATATATGATGATACCTGATTGTCAAGCTGACGGTAGTGGCAAAATAGGCCTAAAGAATGTCCGGTGGTTACAAAAGCATATGCTGCTATAATGTCTATGAATATGTGGGACCGTCATTGGTTACTCGACGTATCACTCATCAATCTGCTATATACTACCGTATATTTCGCTTTTTTCTCTATCATTCTTTGGGATAACAGTGTTTAATTCTTGTTTGATATTTAACAGACATGTTTTTATCCCCCGTGGCACGCCTGACGAGCTACCCCTTGAGAGGCTTTTCCCGCCGCTCATGCTCTTAATAAAAAAGAGCGACTAACCTTTATTCTTCTAAATATATGGATCTGGCACAATGCAGCTCTTTCAAAGAATTATTTTGGTCAATGTGGTCGGCAACTCTACATTTTCGGACCAGACTCCTCAATATGACTGCTTCGGATTTTTTCCGAAAAGCGACTCAACTCATCCCATGCGACTTTCCTATGGCTGTCTAATGTCGCGCCTTCATAACCATGGAAGTCACCCTCTGGACCAAAGTAGTTGCTATAATGGAGCAAATAAGTGTCGCAAGGGGCAGATTGATCCAATGACGTTCAGTACAGAATCCGTTAGTCGAGACCCTGATAAGCTTGCTCCTTTGCCATAAATGTTGCTGCCGAACGACAAGCACTCCAGTTGATAGGTACTGCTAGCAGCCAAGGCAATAAACAAGTTGCATATGCCGTTTTTTCATTTGGATAATCATTCATAGAGCCACCCGAGGAAGAACTGTATTCATCATGATATAAAGTTGGCAATGGATTTCAGTGATGTTATGCTGACCAGCGTGATGCACGTATCTGGGGCAGTGAGACCCTGCACAGCGATACTGACCTCAAGCAGATCAAAAAGGGGGTATTGGGATAATAAATGTCGACTGTAGCCTCGATATATATAGCCAGTAAGCGATTGCTCGCGTAAGTTAAGCAAGTTGACGTTGTCGGCAAAGTGTTTGACCTGTTCGTTTGGGTAGAAACCTCCGTTATTTTCGTTCATTTTCGCTGATCGATGTATCTGAAGCAGATTATACAGTACCGTGAAATTATATCACTTTTGGCTTCCTTTCTATCTACGTCGTATGGATTCCAATAATCTTCATCTCCCCTCCAATGAATCCAAAGATCTTGAGGCCACGCAGTGGTAATTATGGGCGACTGTTATTGGCATAGCTCTTCCACCAGGGCATGTCACCAGAAATATCAGTTTTCCTAAACTCGTCTCTTTCGAGATAATCAATGTCATTGAGTTCAATATGCTCGATTTTTGGGCACAGTAGCTGTATCATGCGAAATCGCAGACCTCGCTTTCCCTGCGGTTGTTTGGTATCACACTGAGAAAGGCGGATACAGCGCAGATTTGAGTACCTTTCCAGAGCTGACCACGCCTGATCGCGATCTATCCGGTGCATTGACAAGGCCGTCGAGAGACCGAATCAGACAACTCTTGGTATGCCCCAGTCTTTTAATCTCTCATCTAGATTCTCGGTATTCTTGCAGCCAGTTTTATACATCTTTCTATCAGAGGATCGATAGTACAACGCACGTAACCGTGGGAGCGTTGCGATAATAGCATGAGTAATAGAGAAGTCCATGAACATGGATGCAATCTCGACTGCGTGTAGATCTTCCTCTATACCCTCATTTATCGTCTGTCTGACCTATCAGCATGCAACAGAAAAATGCTGATAACTTACCAGTCTCTGTTACAGCATATGTGATTCAGATAGCATTCACTCAGCAAGATGATCTTTTTTTCCAGCATCGATGACCGACTTAATGTAGAAACTGGTAGATCTGTAATGCGTGATTAATACGGGTATGTAAAACGTACTGCTTGACGGTACTGGGGAAAAACATGGACCCCGCCCCCCTTGCAAGTACATGCTTGCAATGTCGTCGAATCTTGTACTTTGTGCAAAACAAAATGGTTCAAGATCGAGGATGCGTTGGTACCATTGACATGAGGAATTTACGAGCTCGAGAATGTCATTGACTTGCAGAAAGAGAAAGCATCCGCCTATGTATCTCAAGGGGTAAATAATCAACAGGACTACGTGCCAAAGATGCGATGGTCCCTGGAAGGAGCAATGCTCGATAGTGGCACTACGCGATGTGTCGAATACAGGCTTAGCTGCTGTCCTAAGTGATCGACGTACGTGAGAAATATGTATTATCTACCATGAAAAGTAGCTGCTGGCGCCGACCCTGGCAACCGAAATGTTGTCACCAACCCTTTGCATGCAAGTGAACATGCGCATGACGTGAAATTTGCATTGCATAAAATTGTGAGGAAAGGGAGCCTTTTCATATTTCTTCTTTTCTTATTTTTTTCTCTTTTAAACGAGCACATGTGGTTATGTCAGCACTAGTTGTCTTCCTAACACTTTTTGTTTGTATTATCGCAAGCGAAAGAATAACAAATACCGCTGGGAATACTGGATCCACCTCATCGATTCATCCGACCGTTCACCACCGAATAGACTCATGTTTTAAATGAATAAGCAAAAAAAAAATCGTTCTAGACTTGGGCTGCTTGCAATAGTTCTCGTCGGGACATCATATAGGGAAAAAAAGGATATAAGTCATGCCAACGAACAAGTCGAGCAATACCGCCGCTGCTTCTCAAAATACATGGAGGTATTATGCAGATTAAAGGTTGATCAACGCTATTATCACATCGAACTATGCCGTTAGGTATATTGCTGAGTATATTTAGAAGCGTGATGGTCTCACCAACAACCTGGACTTTTAAAAGTCCTGGAATGAAAAATTTCGGTGGCGTTGATTCTAATACAGGACTCGACGTGGCCATATTGTTGTGTGTAATTCCAGAAGTCTGAAATGAATTGAACGTATTTATCAGAGTGTATCGTCGAAATTATTTCCTTCCATTGATTGCAAGTTGACATTGTCAGTTTTTTTTAAAAAAATCTAGAAATCAGAAAGCCTCTTTTTCTTTATATTATCGGGACGTGACACAAACTACAGTGGTTGACAGCTTAGTAAAGGATGGCTTTTTGGTCATCAAGGTAAACATGGACCGGGCATAGATGAGTCACCCATCTTGCTCTTTTATATATATCAGGACGCCCTTCTTTTTTTTTTGGGCTACGGGAACTGTGATACCCAATTTTGACATTATCTCGTGACTCGGCAAAGTCCTCCGCATATGATAAATGGGCCATCACAACTTGAGTATTTCACATGGGTAAAGCATGCAAACGGAAAGTGATAGAACAATTTAGAACTGACATGAGCGGTTCTTTTAAAGTTATCTACTATGTAGGCATTTCATCAAAGTGAAAAACAAGCTCTGGATTAATAATCTCCATTTGTCAATGGTCGGGAAATGTTCCTTTTGGGAATTCATGGTTATCGCTGCTTTGATCTAAATTGCTACCTCGATGGGGTTGTTTTACGTAAGGGTGGGGGGGGGGGTCACCTTTCGATCTGCTGTGGCGGCATCTTAAAAAAAAGGACAACAACAATGGATGTTACTATTTGGGCAGATCTCCAATTAGTAAAGATCATTCTGTGAAATGGTGCTACTGCAACTGTATACAGAGATGGTGTTGATAAGTTGCACTACCCATTCGTTTGAGCTGTTATATATGCACTAATGAAATCTTGCCTTGCATGAGCAACCCATCCTTGTATAACCACAAACAAATGATTTTCACATTCAGTTACCAGAGTGAGCGCGGATCTTTTAGTTTCTAGAGTAACGATAGAGTATCGTATCTTGCTGAATCCAATCTGAAAGTGGTGTGATCGCTTATCTCCGATTCCAACGATGTTGCCACTAAGCAAAAATAAAAATCACGTTCCAAATATTTCTGATGGACCCGACCGAGCCGAAATAGTGTCCGTGTTGAGATATATATAAACCTGACGCAACAAGACGTTCTGTGCAAGGCATGTAAAAAACAAAAATACCACCTTGCGAGCCGAGGATTGTGCCGTGCCGGATAAAAGCCATGGTTACAATCTTCTCACGATGGATAAATAAGGGTCCTTTTGTTCTTACGCATTGCATAAATGGAATTCCGAGATAGCTTTGGGCCAAGGTTGTTAACGTCAGCCCTTAACTTTTTTTTTCTGCGTAACGTTTACCGGATATAACATAATCACCTGTTCCTGAACGAGCCACGTTTTTTTTTCTTGGTATATCTAGTGGATTCGCGAAGCACTGATAAAGCCAGCTGACCACGCATATCTAAAGATGTATGCGTGTTTATCCAAACAAACAGACTTGCATCAATATTTGTGTGTCATCGTGCAAAGGATGCTTTCTTTGGATGGAAATAGCAGCAGGCTCTTTTCTAAAAAAAAAAATTAAAAAATAAAAAGGTTGGAGGAGCGGCAAATGTCATATGACGAACAAGATGATCATCAAGTCGCTTTGGAACGTACCGAGTTTTCTCTCCACAATGTACAGGCACGTCATAACAGATCACGTCAGTACAACGAAGAAAGAGGGAGGTGGAGTGATGCTGTGGCAAAGCACGTTATGCGATGTGTTTAGTTTATATAAACAACGCCTAATCGTTTAGGAAGGCAGTTGATTTGTTTATACGAGGTGTTGTCTAAGGATGGGACCAGCAGAGTTGGAGGATATTCCCAACTTTTCCCGAAGGTTAGATGGTCGATGAGGGATACAATAGACGGGTCCACCGGGAAATCCCGATTATGGTCAAAGCATAGGTCGGACCTCGTGTAAGCTGTCATACAAAGGTTCATTCATTATAAGAGATCCATGTGCCGGCATAAAGTAAGCCCGCTTTAAATCATGCGCCGATGACCAAGCAAAAGGGTTCACCTTGTTGCCCATTTCATTTCCTGCGGTTCCACTCGCACCGGACAATCAGATTATCGAAACAGGCAACATGATGAGAAAATGCGACAGAGGGAATCTCTGGTTTCCATCGTTAATAAGAATACGAGGGAAAACGCAAGGTTTTTTGATCGCAGCTCCGTTTGTCCGGGAAAAGCCAGTTCCGACCCTTTGACAAAAAGGCTGATCTTGTCTCAAAAAGGCTTTTTTTTTCTTGTTGTTAAATAGCCCTCTTATCTTTTTTCCGCTTTTTCTGTTGTTTCTCTCATATTCCTCTTTTTCCCCCTTTTTTTCGTACTGCAATGCATCTTGTCCACCAAACAGCATTTGCCATTCACCTAGAAACAGACCATGTCATTCTGCATGGTTCCGAAGACGAATCGGCGGGTGTCATACTGCGAGGCTCTGTGGTGCTTGACGCTGTGGAAAGCACCAAAGTCAAGTCAATTGTTCTCAAGTTCCAAGGCAAAACCAAAGTGAACTGGACGGAGGGTACGGCATCCATGTGCATTGCGGTTCTGAATAGAAAGAAAGAAACTCATATGTGTGCATATCGACATAAAAAACAGGTCATGGATCACATCAGCGTCACTACAAAGAGGAACAGACCATCATAGAACATGAATGGAGTTTCATGCCACACAAGCGCAAAGCATACCATTTGACAGAAGGCCGATACAAGTGGTAAGTTTTTTTTTGGAGAGCGAAAACATCACCTCAGCTGCCAGAAAAAATCGTGAGTTTAAAACGCAATTTCAGGGATTTCGAGTTGCCGCTTCCGGGCGATCTTCCCGGCACGATCCAGCACGATTTGGGCCAAGTGTACTATCGACTCAAGGCCGTGGCCGAACGACCCGCATTCTCACCCAACTACATTGCCAAACGAAACCTACTGTTATCGCGACTGATGCTGCCTTCATCATTGGAACTTAACCAGTCGGTGGTGATTTCGAACGAGTGGACCGACAAACTTTCGTACAACATCAGTGTCCCGAGGAAGGTGTTTAGCTGCAACAGTCCGATTCCTATCTCGTTTGATCTCGTCCCGATTGCAAGCGAGCTTACGGTTCGATCCATCTCCTGTTCTCTCAAGGAGTATATTACCTTATCCACTCACGAGCACAGCAAGAGCGAAGGTCGAGTCGTCAAGCATACCCGCGACGATCACTTCTCAAGTGCCGAGGATCGATGGACCACCACAGAAGTCTTGAGCGTGCCTTCTGAACACAATGTCCAGTCCGACCTGTGCAGTGATCTGATAAAAATCAAGCACAAGCTCAAGTTTACCGTTTCGTTGATGAATGCCGATGGTCATATTTCAGGTAAGATGCGCCCAGATGATGTGTGTGTGTGTGTGTCTCTGTGTGTATCTGTGAGAGCGAGTACTGACATGCTGTATTCAGAACTTCGTGCTGCCATTCCTATCATTATTGCATCGCTTGCTCCCGAAGAAGAAGCAAATGAACTGCCAGCCTATGAGGATGCATGGAAATCCATGCCGTACGACCCTGCGCTTATCGCCAGCCTGATTGCGTCGGGTGATTTACCTGCATCCATTGCGCTGGCCGTCCCCAACCAAGCAGCAGCAAGTCTAGATACCACCACCAGCAGCGGTGTCAGCAGTAGTGCCAGCTCCATGGATGAAGATAATGTCCGAGGTCCGCAAGATCCATTGCCATGGCAAGGCTTTGATTTATCCCGTGTTCCTTCCTATACCACCGCCATTCGAAGCGACCGTCTGTACAGCTTCTCCGGCTCGCTGCCACCCTACGAATCCGTCGTCGTCCCTGGCACATCCTATTAATGTATCACGTGACAGCCATCTTTTGTACATATGCATAACACCCTTCTTTCTCTCCTTGTATCATAGTTTCATTCTTTTTTGCATCCGTTCCGTTCATTAAAAAAAACTACCTTGACTTTCTGCATACGTACATAGTCATACAAGCTGTTCAAGTGACGATGAACCAATGCTGCAAGTCAACTCTGGGGTTGGCATGTCACATGGCCCTTGCCGTTGGCTGGTACCACGTTCTCATCGCCCATTTCGTTGCCATAGTTCTTGCTTCATCCGATAACTCCTCCTTATTATGCATGCCAGATGATTGACGATGCAGAAAAAAAAAAGAAGCCGGAGAACAAGGGTAAGTTACTGTAAAAAGAAGCCAAAAAAAAAAGCAAAACAAAAAATCTCTTGGCGGAGCTTTAGGCATTTAAAATGGATGGTGTCGCACACCGCGCGCTCTTTTGCACACACACACACACAACTCTTCTTTCCCCTTCTTTTTTCAACACAGTCCAACCACAACAACAACCCTGTTATCTAATGCCTTCACGGGCACTAGCACGACTGCAGTTGCGACTGTCAGTCTCTTTTTATCGATACGGGAAAGTCTGCAGCTCGCGACCACTGTTGTGCCTACTGCTTTCGCTTTTACTTGTCAGCCTTTTTTCCTATACCGTTGTGCTGGATTGTGTCAATAGTCTCGGATTCAATCACCTCGACTCTTTCAATGACGCTTCATTTTGGCAGCATTCGCCGCATGTCAAGCTGGAAAATGCATCTACGCCCACGACATCCCGCTGGATTGTTCAACAGATTCGACTTGCCAATGGTGAAAATACAATTGACAGTGAATTACTTCACCGTGCGCAACAGCTTCAAACTATCTTGACGACGAGCGTGGTTCATGTGGACGGCAAAGCGCTTTCCTTGGCCAGCATCTGTCTCCAGCGTCGTGGTCAATGCGTCATTCACTCGCCCCTGGATTATTGGAAGAACGAGATACCCCATCATTGGATAGACAACGTGCAACAGCAAACCCAAACGTATTCCAGCAGCGGATTGCCCATGCATCCGTTATCCGTCTTTGCCAACGCCACCTTTGATCGCTCCCAGCAGTTTAAAAATGCCGATGCGCTGATTCTGACCCTGTTTCTGAATCACTACAATGTCGACCGCGTATGGAATGCTTTATGGGACCACACCATACGCAGCGTCGACAAGGCTTGGCAAAAGCAGCTCAGTATGCACGCTCAAACTGTTCAGTACCAGGTAAACAACACACACAACCTTACCATGCATACATGAATTTATAACTCTCTATTACTTATTATTATTATTTTATACGCATGTTTAAAGTTTAAGCTTTTCCCCCACCATCTCCCTGCGGAAATGTACATGTGCCTCTTTGTTTTCCTCGCAACCAGCTTTATCGTGTCGAGTGCCGTTGGCAATGCCCATCTCCTTCGCTCCCAATTCGCGCTTGGACTTGCTGCTGTGTTTATGGCTTTTACTTGTTTCACCACCACCATCGGTCTGTTGGACTACTTTCACCTGTGGCGTCACATGCAAACGCCTTGGTACCTGTTGATAATTGTGCCTGCCGTTGCATCGCTGGAAAATGTCTTTCTGTTGACCCATGCCATGCTCAGTGCAGGCTGCGATATGCAGATCAAGGAGAAAATCGGTCGAGGTAGGCCACCTCATCCTTACTTGTCTGACCTCTTTTTTTTTTAAAAAAAAATTATACTGTAGGTTTGGAGAGTGTCGGAGTGCCCATGACAACCATGCTGGTTGCAGAGTTGGCAATTCTCGCCATTGGTGACGCAATGCATATTTCCTTGGTCAGCGACTTTTGTCGGTTCGCTCGCGTGGCTCTTTTAGTCGGATACGTCTTGGAAATGACCTTTTTCATCGCAGTCCTATCCATCAATGTCAAATGCGTCGAGGTATACATCTCGTTGTTGGCTGGTGTAACCAAGAAAAAACCATATAACTTTATCTATATAAATAGCTGACGGATCTGGATGACCGACAAACATCCAAACGATTGCGTGAATTGCAAAAGGTCAGCTTGGATGCAGACACTGCTCCCGACTTTTGTCCCATTCAAGAACCCATCGACGATGCAACAGAACCCAAGACCTGTGCCGAATGCAAGCAGTTCAAGACCCATCGAACAGCCAATGCCATCGTGGTAAGTGTGTGTAATCAATAACTGAGTTTTTGGCTAAAATTAAATCGGTAGCTTTGCTTAATAATCTTGAGCTTATTCCGGGTATCGTCTTGGACAACAGCAGATAATTCAATCCGCGATAACGATAACGTGCTAAACCGCGAACTGGTATCGACTTCCACACGATTTTGGAATGCAGTCAATCCGCTGCATGAATCCATGCTGTTACAAGTCAACCCACCGTACCTCGTTCTGTTTACTGCTGAAGATGCATCAGCTTATGCATTGGAATTGGAAGAGTATTACGCCACAAAGTCATCCTTTTCATCGTCCAATCCACCCGTCGAGCAACAGCACTCGCGATTCCGACAGTTCTTGTTCAATACGCTGAAACGCATCATTTCGATCATTGTGAGGATCAATGTTCCGTCCATCCTGTTGTGCATTGTCTTGGTCGGCATCCTTCTCTGGCTGAAACCGTCCTCGCGCGAACAGCTGCTGCAACCCTTATTTGCCTATGTGTACCTGTTGCTGTCCGAAAAATGCGTCGCATTGATCCGAACCGCCTTGCTGCAAGTACCCGGATCCATGGGACAACGCATTGCTCAGGAACTAGGCGACTATGATGAAAACGGTGTGCATCGAGGCGCCATCCTTGCGCAGGAACAATTCAATCAGCAACAACTGAATCACAGCATCCAACAAGTCAACATCAAGACGTTATCAGGAAAACACGTGGCAGATGTACGAAAGATTGCAGTCAACGCCAAACATGGATGTGTGGTGAGTTGCGGCCAAGACGGACGCATCGTTCTGTGGGATGGTATTCAAGCCGAATGGATGGCGCGATTGGATCGTGTTCGACAAACCCAAAATGGGGCCATCAAAGGTGATTTGAATCCAAATTACTTTCGATCCAACAACAAACGACGGGCCAAACACATTACGGGGTCGGCACGCTGCGTCAAGATCGACCAAGGCAACAAATGGATAGCGTTGGGATTCGACGACGGCATGATTCGCGTGTGGGACATGGATTCGGGCGATTTGTTGCGCGAGTTGCAAGTGGAGACGCCGATGGAAGAAGAAGAAGGCGTGTTGCAACAGTTGCGACATCGTCGAAAACCCATGGACCAACCCAAACGCCATTTGGATCGTGTGATTGCCATTCAGTTTGTGGGTCAAGTCACAGAATATTGCCATCCATTGGTGGCGGAGGCGGCGGCCAAACAAGCCATGTCGGACGACCATTCATCTCAGAACTATTTGGTGTCTGTGCACAAGAGCGGAGTCATTCGGGAATGGGATATTCCGTCGGGTGAATGCATCCAGTCCGTTCCATCCCATCACACGCGAGACATCACCATCCTGCACGTGGTCGAATGCAAGGCGCCGCACCGCAAACTGGGCGTCACCTGGGTATTCACCGCTTCCAAGGATGGCATTGTCAAGTGCTGGGAACGACGATCGATCAAGGTCGAAGAAGTCGCAACCTCTTCCTGGACTTTGGCCTACACCCTCGATGGACATAACGGGCACGCCATCACGGCCTTGGCAACTGAACTGCCTGTAGGCGGCATGGGCGCGTTGGTGACGGGATCAAGCGATGGTGCTGTCAAAGTATGGAATTTCGAGACCGGAGAAAAAGTATGCACATTATCGAATGGCGGATTCGTAAAGCAAAAGCAAGTGGCCATTGCCGGTGGCCCTTTGCTCAAGTTTAGCAAAATGTCCAACGAACCGTCCAAGAAACACAAGGATGGAGCCAACCATCGAGGTCCAATCACCCAAGTCGTTGTGGCACGTTACTGCGAAGTCGAAAACGGGCCTGGACTTTGTCGAGGATGTGACACATGTTTCGGCAATGGATTCTTTGTTGCATCGTGCTCCATGGACGAAACTGTTCATACGTGGCGATTGGAACGGGCCGATGGGAAACATCAAGGCAGCTGTTCACTCTGTACCAAGGATTACCATCAGAAACGATATCGATCGCGTAACGATGACAACAAACGACAACGACGCTCATCATCACCTAGACGACGCATGCAAGATGGATTGTTGGACATCGAACAACTGGGGGGTGAGACCAACATTGCCCTTGCTCCCACCTATCTCGGCAGGATCGAACAACTCGCTGGTCGGGGTCTTGTCTTTTGCGACAACATGGTGCTCGGTGGTGTCCGCAAAAAGACTGACGCCAACGATTGGCAAGCGTGGTTTGCTTCTTTGAAGTATTACGATCCGTCCACGCACCAGCACGATGAAATTCCCGTCGAAACGTTCGATTTGGACGAGCAGCCATATGTTGCTCCTGTCCGCAAGAGTTTCTGGCACCTGTTGTTTGGCCAAGACGAGGAAATGACACCACCCTCGGAGCCGATTCGCCACGAGAGCGACGACGACGACGACGAAGAATTTGAGGAGGCCAACGAAGTATTGCCCTTTTCAACCGTCCGCCACGTTATTCCATTGAATGGGTCTGGGCTCGCCTGCGATTACGGCAACTTTATCAAATTGGTCTATTTGGATGATCGGTCCCGAAAACGAAATACTCAACAACCCGTCGCTGCAAAGCATAGCAAAAAGTCGTCAGCATGTTGCAGCGGCAAAAGTGGCGCCCAGTGTTGCGGTGGCAAGAACAAGGTCAATGGCAAATGTTGCGGTGGAAAAGGCCGAGTGAAAAAGGTTCGTCCTTCTTGCAACGCCATGGATTGTTCTTCAATAGCAGATTGTTCCCGTGCATCAGAATGTTCTTTATCTCCATATTAACTCTCTCTCTCTCTTCTCCTCCTCCTCCCTCACAAACTATCACTCTGCATTTGTACATTTTTTTTATCTCTTTTACGTTTGATACCAACATTTCTGTTTTTTTTCTATTTCTTTTTTTGTCTGCATTGCTCTAATCAAAACGTGGTTGTCTCATTCATTGTTGTTGCGTTGGAAACTATTCAGCGCTACATTTATTCGGTTGTGTACGATGACAGCATGTACATGTAGCAGACGCTGCAGGTAAACAAAGCTGCTATTGCGCATAGTAACACGATCATCACTTTTTGGTTGATTGATATACGTATTACAGAAGAAGTGCTGAAGCCGGTGAGTGACGAAAAGCTACCTCCTTTTACGCACTGGTGATGTATCGGGGCGGAACGCACCGGGTGCTTTTTATTTTTCATACCACCTCTTGTAACCCCAGATTTCTCCTGATCACACTGTCTTATTACGAATGATTACGTATGCAGAGACTGAGTTAATGTGAGTGGACGAATAATGTCAAGTCGCAATAACGAAGTGGATGGAACAAAGTCTGAATCAGCCAACAAGACACTGACACGTTGAAACAGTAAGCCCTCGTAATTCGATTATCTCGCCGACGTCTATGTATCAGCGGCTACTTGCTTTTTTCTCATTCTAGAATACTTCTTTCATGCCATTTCTGTATATTATTGAAAAAAAAGTGCTTCTGATGCTGATCATACTGGAAATTTGGGCCATTGTATTACGAGAAAGTGTACGATTGGTAAGCAACCCTGATTAGGTACACATTACCAATATACCGGATTAGGGATTCGGTGACACACATGCTTCGTAAAATACTGCAGATTGCTGCGCAGAGACGTCGTTTGCAGTAGGGATCTCGGCCATAGTTCAAAATATATACATATTTTTCGGAAACTCCTTATTATATTAATAATAGGTGGTGCTCGCAAAACAGTATAAAAGGAATGGCAATTGTTTGCAAAACGTACACTCAATCTCCGTCATGATAACAACAGAACGCATTTACATTATTGGCGGCACCGGAAACGTTGGTACCGTCGTCGTCAAAGAGCTACTCAAGAAAAACATACCTGTCACGCTCTTCGCTCGATCGCCAGCCAAAGTTCAAACACTATTCGGAACCAACCCAAACGTTTCCGTTGTCCAAGGCGATGTGCACGACCTAAAGCCATTCGAAAAATCCATCGCCGGCCATACTCGGTTGTTTCTTCTGGTCAGCGACTTTGAAAACCTTGTCAAGTTGAATCTTGCCATTGCAAAAAAGGCGTATGCCGCGGGCATCCAACAAATCGTGCACCTATCGTCCATTTCGGTCCATTTCCCCTGGCGTACCTCATTCATTGGCGAGATCAACCGCGACAGTGAACAAGGTATCTTGGCCATCCCCCATCGCGGCACCTACGTTTCGTTACGACCCTACCGGTTCATGTCGAACGTCATGTGGTTGGATTTTCACAGTATCAAGGAACTGAATAGGATTGTCGATGTGGTCGACCCCGACGAATTGCAAGAATGGAGTTCTCCCAACGATATTGGTGGTGTTGCGGCTACCATTTTTCAGGATCCAATCGAGAAACATGGTGATGCGGCGTATGAGATGGTCAGCGATGTCGTTTCGTCAAAGGACCGGGCAGATCGGCTCACAAAGGCATTGGGTCGAACGATTGTTTATAAGCAACTGACGCCACAGGAGCAGTATGACATTTTGGTGAATCGCTTTGCATTCTCCCATCCGTTGGCGTACCATATGGTGTGTCAGCCGCAGGTTACGGATAAGGTCACGCCTGGCTTATCCCTGCTGTTGGGTCGTGCCCCAGAGACGCTGGAACAATGGCTGGAGGCAAACAAAACTCCTCTTCTCTGAATCTATTACGCTGCATAGATATCCGTTTCGGATGGTGACAAAGATGTTCACGTTGTTTCATAATAGACTGGTACAATAAGGTCATATATATTTCTCACATTTTTATATGTCATACCAACGGCAAGCTTTTGCGTAGCTTGATCGATCTTCCTTCGTGTAATATGTAGACTGTATATAACGTGAGGCGGAATATATTACCTTTTTTTATATAAGAGTAATTGCAAAGGTGAAAAAGAGAAACATGAGTGAAAAGGTTTGGTGTCCTAATCTTTGCATAACTTATAACCGCAAAACCCAACACGCAGATTTCACGCGCGCCGTAGCTCAAACCAGGAACACAGCTAATAGATCACCCTAACGTATTCATATAGTTTGTAGAGAATATTAGGTAAATTTGATAGTACTGTTAGTGAATAAAACTAGCGGCAATGGACAAAAAGTGTTTGTGGAAGCGATGCCTTAATGGTTCTTTTTTTGCATTTACACGACATAACGTATGGCACCAAGTGAACGTCTTTTGAACTTATCCTTGTGGCATACCATGCCATGAGGGTAACGAAACCGGTAATTTTGTAGTGCTAGCATTCTTTGATACTGAGTTATGAGTAAAAGTAGGACAATCAGTCGTGGAGGCAGGTTACAGCTTTACTGAGTGAGCGTATGTTGCCAAATCCATTTGACCATATCACTTGCTGGTCGTCTTTACATAATTATATACAGTATATTGGTTACCACCCTTTTCGAAAAGCCCTAAATTTTTTAGAATAGGTAGCAATGTTGGTGCTTTGAATCAGGAAGGTCAGTTCTTTGAAAGTGAGTGTCTGAGGTACATACAATCCTTCTCAGATAATTTCTTAGCTTTCCGCGGGTATTGCAAAATCTGATACGTGTCGTCCTATTTCTAACTAAAAATCCTGTATATTCTCAAGCGAAGATATTACTTTTACCGCTACTAGGAGATTGATTGATATCGCACGAAGGGCTTGAGAAAGTATTATACTTCACGTTGCAGACAAATGCGACGAGCCATCTTACCGCTGCAGACATCAATGAACACGTACTTCAATATACATAGGCGAGGAGGTATCGACCGGCGTGCATGGGGTTCTAATAAAAAATGATACGTAATTGTCAACGCAATGCTTCATCATGACGGACCATTGGCTGGACATAACCACGTTAATACAACACTGTCAGGTTAGTTACTCAGACCAAAAAGGTGCCCAGCATTTTTGTTTGTAGGACAATGTTACTTTAGTAAATCCTCTACTGCGTTAGGAGAGTGTAGCAGCTCTCAAAAAAACCAATGGCACTGAATGAACCTTATTTCAGTGTATGTTTTTGCTTGAGTTTGGCCAAGTAAATATACTGGAAAGAGACATTGTTGTGCATCGTCTGAATGGGAGCTTTGAGTATACAAGTAGTTATTGAACATCGTGTGTTCACGAAACAAGTGCCATGTGTCAGGATCACGTCGGGTCAGTGGCGGTTTCAAAACTGCCTATTGAGATGCGCGTTGCAGGAAGCGGTAGCCTTGAGCAGCCTCACCAGTGTACGTATGCGTATGGAGGAAGTACGTGTTCTTGAGTTGTCTCTCGTTATCGCACAGTAGAATCATAAGGCGTAATGATTGATGAGTACTGCAGCTGTCATAGATAAACAAAGAAATGGAAACTAGGGGCATCTGTATGGTCCGTAGGCGTTACGGTCATGCATATCCAAAGGCGTATACTTTTATTCTTTAAATGACAGACCAAAAGCCTTTACGACGATCAGATTCCAACACGATCCAAATAATGCGGTTCCATCATCTCAACACTGCAAATGACAATGTACTGATCCTCCATCCCGCCACCACCAGCATTACGCAGTTGACCATGGAACTCGAGTTCCTTACCAACCGTCGCGCTATACTTCTTTTTGCGCGTGCCAAGGCTTTGGCAAATATCGGGAAACTGACCGAAGCCATTTCCGATGCGTTGGAAGGGATCGAATGTCAGCCATCATTGGTCGAAGGTTATCTCATTGCTGGTGATATCTATTCTACTCAAGGAAAGCAGTGGAAATCCATACAGATATACGAATTGGGCTTACGATCCGTGGTTCCCACTGGATGGCCGATACTTTACGAAAGAAGACAAGCTGCAACAGAACGGTTGAATCAAACCATTGACTTTGTAACAAGGCTACCCCTCGAAATCGCCGAAATCATCCTTACCCAGTTGCAAAATCAAAGCGATAAAATTAACTGTATCAATGTCTCCAGATCTTGGCGAGATCTTCTCTTACATCGATGCTCAATACTATGGAGAAAAATCGAGGTTTATGGCAACCCTTTCGATGATCAGCGTTCCAACATTCGTCTTTTGCCGTTCATCGGCAGACATATTGGACATCTCAAGCTGAATAAGATTTCGCATCGCAATTTGGAGGCTCTCGTTGAAATGTCACGACAGTACCCATTTCGATCGGCACATGGTATGGCAAGAGGCTTGTGAGCAAACCTTACAATGAATATATATCAAACTCGAAATGCGTTGATTTTAGTGCTACTGTCACCCTTCATCAACCAGCATATTCCGTATATTACTGCTCTTTTGAGCAATCTGACAAGGCTTACGGTCAAATCGATACTCGAGAACTCGGATACTCAACAGTCGTGTCCGTTAAAGTTAATCCTGTCGGTGTGTCCCAAACTGGAGTATCTCTCAATTGAATCCAACTTCAAAATTGTTACGTATGAACCATACCATTCATCGCCTCCTGGTGGATACCGACTACTGGAAATTTTATTTGATATACCTGATTCAGATAACGTGCTCATAAACTTAGTGCCTCATTGTCCTCGCCTTCAAGCCTTACGTACACCTGGTTTTTCCACAGCAATCCTCATTGGCAGTGTTCACCGTCATTGTCCTCGCATCAGATACCTTGGATCGTACAACGAATGCCAGCGGCAATATGTGCCGAGTAATACGATAGATAGTCTATTTGGATTATACGTCCTTATAGAACAGCAGGAATTCTCCGAAGAGTTTATACCCATCCTTAACAAAAGCAAACATACGCTAAAGTACCTGCATCTAGGCCTATCGCACGACATCGGCTTGGATGTGAGCCAACAAATAAGCCAAACAGCATTTAGTCACTTGACCGATATATTCTTGCAAGTCTACGAGGAGTGTGTTCATACAGCAGCATCGCTACTACGACAAAGTCCGATGCTGGAGCAAGTAACACTTATTGCCATGTTTGACCAAACGACAGTACTCGACAACTTCTTTAATTGCCTGACAGTACATGACCATCTCCAAAACCTACTGCTTATCAACTTTATATCCCAAACAACAGCTGCCCTCGAATATCTCTTTACACATCTTGCGACTCAACCATGTAAACTGCAACAACTCGTCTTATCAAATTGCCACTTTTATATGGTAGACGGAGCAGTACTCGACTCCCTCGCAAATATTTCGACATTGCAAAACGTCACGCTGGTGGACACTTGTGCTGGGGCAGAAGCGCATTCTTTTGCTGCTTTTATACGAAAACTGCCAACAATACCCTATTTAAAGTCGCTTTCCTTGGCAAAAATAGCCAATGTTACGGATAGTATGATGATCGACTTGGCCAAGATGGATGGATTGGAGTTTCTGAGACTCGCGGGGTTGGATCAAGTAACGTCAAACGGAATACGTACATTTGTAGATAATAGTGCTGGTATTCTCAAGCAGCGTATTGTCATTGAGGATTGCAAGAATGTAGATGATGATACAATAAATTACTTGCGCGAAAGGAGTAGATAGTTAGTCCTTTCTTTGGAACCACCTACAGACTTTCTACGACATTTGCTGACTATCGCATAGATACTTTTCAAGTGACTCACAAGTGATACATCCAGAACCACCGCTTGACAGTATGCCAGTTTCGAGTATGTGTTACAAAGATTGATCGTGCTGCCAATCACCTTCTGCATTTGTTTAATGGCCTGCTAAATTCAGAGGGATTATTCACTCACTGTTCCACATACGCCCAATGACCAGATCACAAAACGATCCAACCAAGCGAAGCAATTACCATGATACACTTATCGCAGTACAAGATGCTGTCGACTTTGTAATTCAGCATTGCACCGCTTTGGCATCCGACGTCGATGCGATTACCCAATCGACAAAAGCGCTTGATTGTCTCAGGAACGGTTGTGCTGCGCTTCTCATTGCGCGTGCAAATGCTCTCGCAGATAAAGGAAAGTTGGACAATGCTATTGAAGACGCGTTGGAAGCAACACAATGTCAACCAGACTCAGTGCAAGGTTATCTTGTTACCGGCGACCTATATTCCACACAGGGCAAGATCCAGGCTGCAATAGATACTTATGAGCAAGGTTTACGCACAGTACCTCCATCCGCATGGCCATTGCTCTATGAAAAACAACAGGCTGCGAAGATGCGATTAACTCAAAGGTTTGATTTCGTGGAATCGTTTCCAGCGGAAATCGCCAGCAAAATCTTTATGCAACTAGCTGACGAGTGCCGTTCTGCAATCCTTCAATGCCTCTATACTTCCAAGCACTGGCATGAATTTATGTTGCAAAAGTGTTCTGCGATATGGAGAACTGCCGTCGTATTAACCGGAGTTCTTGATTTTCCTCACTCGGCACTTCTTCGTTTCCTACCGTACACCAGCAAATATGTGCAACAGATTGTGCTCGGTAATGTGGGAGAACGTAATGTAGAGCGTATAACATCTATGGCAAAAAATATTAGCTTTCCTTCAGTCAAAAGCATTAAAATAGGTAAAATAAAACGCAATCTTTGCCACCATGTGCAACCACCTCATTCCCCCATTCTCTTACAGTAAGCAGCACCAGGATGTTCAAACAGTATATGTCGCTGATAGCCCTACTCCAAAACAACTTGACCCACCTTCATGTGATGATGATGGATACCAACTCTAACAACGTTGATCGGACGCCATTTGCACTGGATACCATTATACTGCGATGCAGGAACCTCGAATCTCTGTCTATGGAAACTCAAGCAATGGTTACATACCAACCGGAACGCATCCCGCCACTGGACGGATACCACTTACGTGAACTTACTATTATTACACCACACATCGATCAGCCAGTACGTGATCACCTACTACCACGATGCTTACACCTTCAGGAGCTCAGCATATACGACTATACACCAGAGCTTCAGCATCATCTTGAACTCCAGGAACCAAACCGATGGGAGATCAAATTTTGCAGTGACTTACCATTGAAAAAGTACAATAATCAATACACCTCAGGTTTACGTCACTTGCAATGTATGACAAATGATATCACTATGCAAGACTTGACACGGTATCTTACCGCGAGCCAGAAAACGTTAGAGACGTTGGAAATTTACAAGATACCCGAAACTGGCATCGGAGCAAGCATGTTTGCGCACCTTGGCTTCTGTCAGCTAACTAAATTATCTCTGTATGTTTGTGAGCAACAAATCCAAGATATGTCACAGATGATAAATCGGTGCCAGTTGCTAGAGCAGGTAATGCTCTTTCTTGGTGGTGCAAGAGTATCTGACCAGTTATCTACGTGCCTGTCTACACTTGCACAACTGCGCGACTTGACTCTATCCTATTTTCGTTCGTCAACGGAAGAACTCGAACGGTTTTTGGCAACCGTTGCATCCCGTCATCAAAAGGGCAAACTACGGGCCATTACACTAGCCAACTGTGATAATGTTACGGATGAAATGCTCAGTGCTCTTGCGGATATCACCACACTACATAGTATCACGCTTCATTATATCAGTGGCGCATCTGCCACCGGTTTAGCAGCATTTATGCGAAAGTTGCAAGCACTCCCATACCTAAAGTCAGTCGACTTGCACACTGTAACGGACGTCAGCGATGCTATGATCGTTCAGTTAGCGGAAATCGACGGACTATTGGAGCTGGGACTCAAAAGCTTGGGTGAAATAACGTCGGACGGAGTACGCGCAGTAGCAGATCGAGCACGTACGCTTAGGAGCATTAACTTGTATTGGTGCCAAAACGTCGACCACGACGCATCACAATATTTGTATAACAAACTCAAGTGTCATTAATTTACTTTCATCACCTATAATACATAAAATATACTGCGTTGCCTACTCTTTGATCGAGTTCCAATCTATCAATGACTAAAATGTACATTATGAAGTTGTCGTATTATATTTAAGAATAACACATCCCATAAAAATAAATCTATATCAAGGCTATGGCTCAGGACTACACCAAAGGGCACAGAGACTTTGATTATATCGCTTATCAACAACGTACCCATTCAATTCACTTATTACTATACCAATGAGCCTTAGCTCATTACGCACATTGGGATTGAGCCTCTCCGCTACGCTTCGTGTCAACACCTTTGTGGCCCATTTCCAGCGGTTCGCTATACCACTATATAAATTCCCTATTGTAATTTTGGTTGCAAATCGTTTTCCTTTCCACATTATTTTTTGCAGTATAACAAGAGTCATCTGAGCCTATATGGGCCTGCTATTATAAGACATTTTGTACATATAATATAGCTTGCTGTCAGTAACTGGTTCCTAGATGAAGGACTATACAATATTAGTTATAAGAAGATGGGCCGAAGCGACGCTCCCGGGAAAGGGATGCCCATATTTGATACAACTTTGATATGGATCTCTTCGGTATATATTCCTTTCAGACTGTTTATACTGGACGTTGAGCAATGAGTGCGCCTCTTTTAGTCCGGCGACGGCACTCTGGCATTCGATGGTGATATTCAATTGTCGAACCATTTTAAACATTTCGAACGTGTACGTAAACAGCAGATCTCGGAGACAAGAGTATATGGAGAGCACAATAGTGTATTCCTGGATCAAGTTACTGTATTTTTTCAGCCTGAAATTGACATTAATGGCCCCACCGTGGCTTATTTTGCTTTTGTGCAACAACTCAAGTCATTCGTATATAATCAACAGTTTGTGACGGAAGACGCCAACCAGTACTCGGATGTAATTCTTCCTGAAGACATTCATTCGATATTGCTTGACAACGTATTTTCTTTTCTGTGGCTGTAGCACCCCATAGGCGAGTGCAGATGATGGCGTTCCCAATTACAAGAAAAAATATACAAATGAAGTCGTTTTTATACTTTGTTAAAAAAAATATGCTTGGTGTAAATAGGAATCGCTTTTATTGTCGTGATATGGGTATTGAATTGTACAAAGTAGTGTTAGGGTGAATCAAGAGCGTATGCGTTCACATATAGAATACTCACCAGTGGCCATGTCAATCATTACTCTAGCCAGTTTTGTAACCAGGTCTATTAGGAGCAGAAAATTTATTCGCTAGTTAATGGGTTATTTGTGACATTCCAAGCCATCATGTTTGGCTATCATCTGTGCTCCCTGTTTGGAATTATTCATAGCTGATCTTTTGGCAGATTGTGATGGTCCATTTTTTCGTGGTCTCAAAAGAAGAATTCAACTTGAGAACGTTCAGTGCCATGTGTATGCCCGGTCCATACCAGATACTCATCGAAGACACCACGTTCAAGACCGGAGTACATGGGCGATGAAGGCAAAGTGACTTACATTGAGAATGATAGATCCTCAAATAGCACCTCGCCGTTACAAAAGGAAAATGACATACTCCTCTATGACCGGCATGGAAACAGTGAGAACTGGGAAAACAAGTATTCTTAGGGTATCGTATGCGGTGATTGGAGCTTTTATTTCAAGCTTACTATATGAATGACGAATTATTGGACATTAAATACTGCTCTCAAACAGCCAGAGGTGACGGATAGCAACACTACATCTCGCTTTAGTATTCGAGACGTCCTCAGAAGAAGTAGATTCAACCGGGATTACAGACAGCATGGCACCCTCCGCGTGCAAGGTCAGTGAAGAGGAAGGACAAAGTGAAGCTCATGCTCTTGAACCTATCCTGGAAGGCCATAACAAGAAAGAACGTCAAGGTGGCGAAGAGTGACGGAATAACCTTCAGGCGACGAAGCCTTGTAATTGCTGGTATACGTACATAGTATTATTCCTTACATACGAAGATTCACCCTGTTTATATAAAAAATGTTTATGTTGTTGAAATTGGCTTTGAAGCATATGACTACTGGGAATTTACGAGCTTTGAAAAAGGCCTAGTCCAGTATATGTGGACACATATTTGCATCATTCCAAATATGAAAAGGCACGTTACACATTGAATTTTTTTTTATGAAAAAAGGATTGGATAACTTATACACTGCATGATCAAAGGATATGTGTATTTATTGGCATCGAGAGAGAGGGGGGGGATGGTTGTTTACTCGGGATATAGGCGTTCCAGGATTTCCGGTACTGCAAGGTCCACATTGCCGTTATGAAGTTGCAACAAACGTAAAGCAAGTTCGTCACAGAATGTCAGTCCCTAAATAATGTCAGTCAATTTCGATATATGCACCCATATCATCCTTTACCATCTCATGAATCTGTGTCAATTGAGCCTGATAGGGACCCTGCGGCTTTGGAGGAGCTGATGGCGGCGGCGGGGGTGGAGATGGAGAAGCAACTGGGCTACGAGTTGCAGGAGGGGTTTTCTCATGCGGGTTCGAAAGTAATGCCGGAGCACTAGGTTCGGGACTCGTATTATCGACCAACACAAACTCGTTGGGTGATGGTGAGCTTTCGCTGCGTGGATAACTGACAACTGAAGCATTGGTGCTGACGATCGCGCTGTGTGGATAACTGACAAATGACGAGTTGCTGCGACGACTAGCAACCGGTGATACCATCACTGGATCGGCAAATGGATCATACTCATCATCTGTAGTCTCGTCCATGTTCCTATTTGTTTCTGTGAAATCACTCGCTGCCGTTTCCGTTGTCGACTGTACTTCATCCGATGTGTTGAGGGTTGGATAAATCATGGAACTGGAGTTGATCATGGGGCTGCTGGAGTTACCGAACGAAAATACTCGTGGTGCGATGTTCTCGTAATGTCTGTTGGCAAACACGTACTTCTGTACAGGATCGTTGGGCTTGACAATGATATCAGACCATAATTCTGCACCAAAGTGAAGTCCCGTGGGCGCTCGAAGACGGAAATTGGTTCGATATCGGCCAGCTTCTCTTGGCGTTTTCAGGATGGCATTCACAGTAGCAGTTTGACCGGGGGTGATGGAAAGTACATTGAAGGTACCTGGCTGTTGCTCGATGCGATCACCACCAGTGCAAACAAGTGCAGTGCCCTCAGGCCATGCCTTTGGACCATCGTTACGAAGTTTCCAAATCTGTGAAATGTTGTCAGAAATAAAAATTGCTTGGCAACAAAAAAAAAGTACTTTACCTTTAACACGGTGGTGCCGCCTTGGACAACGGTGCCATCAGGATAGTTCACATCGGCAACAAATGTTGATGACAATCCGCCGAAGAAGAAAGTGGGCATGCTCTCCTCGGGCTTGGCTGTTGTGGTGGTACTAGGCGTTGTTGCTCTGCTGATGGTGCTTGCGGGACTCTTTGCCATAGCTATCGAGGAAGAAGGACGCGCCATGGTAAGAAAACGTGGCAACAATGGAGTGGCCGCCGATGTCAGCAAAGGGTTGCGGATCTTTAGGAAAATGTGCGTATCGTCATGACACGATTGTGCGAACGGCTCACATTTTTCACACAAGTCGTAATCAGCACAGTGACCACACTAATGGTAAATGATATATAAACATCCACGTCTAAAAATAGACAAAAGCGAGAACTTGCCTTGTAGCGGACACCGATGATGTCGCCCTCGCATCGGTCGCAAATGGTGCCCTTGTGCTCGGCCTTTGCGCCGTACGTCTCGGGAAGATGCGTTGTAAAGACATGGGGGGCGTGATTCTCCTTGACAATGGCGAAGCAACTCTGGCAAAGATCAAAGTCTACGGACAAACACGGTTAGATCCGATCGTCTTTAGTGGCGGTTTCCCACATACCTTGGCACACGGTGCATGATTGCCGAGTGCCATCAATATAACAGTCGCAGAAATTGCACAAGTATCGGTTCTTGGACTCCATACGCTTGCTCGTGGAACCGGGCACTTCCATCAACGGATGGTTATGCGACACGACCTCTTGGCACGAGGTGCACAGGTTGTAAGCACGACAATGAATGCAGTGGAAGCGGGTGCTTATGCGGCTCGCTGTCAGTGACATATGCATCAAGATTACTCCAGAAAAAAACTTACCAGTCATGGCCAAAGGATTTTGAGCAGTTGTTGCAGTTGGGAGGCGATGTGGGTTGTACAAGTGGCGCGATAGTCTCGTGATAGATTCGCGCAGCCGCCTTGGCGGCGTATTGCATGGAGCTTTCCAAATCGGAGGCGCCTTGTTGGGCAGCAATGCGCAAGTCTTTGAACTGGCTATCCAACTCGTTTACAGCGTGCTGGACAAAACCGTCACTTTCTTCTTCTTGCCGAGGTACCAATCGAAACTTGGGACCCGATGAACCATATGGTGTATGCTTCAGCGCATCCTTGAGTTCTTCAGGATCGCCGGACATTGTGATCCAGTCGGCTTCCATATCGCGATACATGATATCAAAGTCGCCTGTCAACTTGAAGGCCTTCTTCATCTATACAAAAAAAGAAGTCAGCGCCTATATATTTCCGGAAAGGGGCAGGCCAACCTTCTGGCGTAGGCCGCAGTAGGTGGTGTTTTCGTCGATAAGGAACCGTCGAATCTCTTTCTTCTCGTCCGACACAACTTTTACTGCATGCGCCATTGTGAAGGTCAAGAAAGGGTTCAGCAAGAAAAGAGAAAAAAAAAGGAGAAGAAAGAAAGGTAATTTTCTTGGCTCCACCGCCGATTACGCATAAAATAATGTTTACTCCGAATGTAACAGCGTGTGATTTATTCGTCAAAAAGGTATATGATGAGAGCAAGGTATACAGTGAATGTTTCTATGGCGAATGTGGGTTTAGTGAATGCGATCTTGCCCGCCATCGTGCGTTGGGATGTTCTAAATGCTGCGCCATTCCAGCGTGCTTTTGTCGCAACCGACATTCGCGTTCCTCTTTTTCGTCAAGTTGCTCCGAGGGTAACAACACAGCATGGTCAATTGCCGAAGGAAGACCTAATCTCCAAGTTTAATGGGATTCGCTTCTTTTTTTTTACACACAAACAACATACCTCGATGACGACCGCGGTACATGAGGATACAAATAACCAATTTGCTCAAGTTGCGGTAGCGGCCAGCCTGGGATACTGTCACACCAGGATATCCTGTTGACGACCCGGCATTGCCAAAGGCCGAGACGCACTCATACATGACCGTCAACGCGGTGATAGGAGATGGTCGCATGATGCTTTCAGCCTCAAGAACGCATACCAAAAAGATGCCGACGATCACCCAACATATTTCTTGCGCCAACTGTCGCTGGAGCTGGGTAATCACATAGAAACTGGGTGGTTTGGGAATAAGCTTTTTGGACACGGATACAACGCTGCTCATAGTTGGAAACCGCCTTAGTATGGTGGAGGGCGTTGGTGCAGATGCTTCGTCATTCTCATCATCTGGGTCGCTGTAGATGCCCAATTCACGTTCCTGATACACGTTGCTGTTTCGGATCGAAATACCGACCGGATAGACGCTGATGTACATGGCAACGATATAAATAACAATGGTGCCTGGGTTCAAATCGAATATGCTAACCGTTGTGAAACCAGCTGTACATATACAAGCACATTAGACCGAAAGTATCAATATCATCTGCGTCTCTTACCATTGCGAGTTGCCACACCCTGAAAGAAAGCAATCATACAACGCGACGCCCATGGGATCCCATTTAACACTGGCAGCCAGTAGTTGGTTGCGAGAAAGACGGCAAATTCGCACAAATTGATGGTGATCAGGGTAAACACGAGCCACCAGGTCTGGGATGCCGGAAACAAACTTGTGTAACAGCGACGTGGGTGATCCAGCAGATATCTAAGTGTTTCCCGATCCATGGCTCTTGACTTTGGCAACATCTTGTAACAACACCAGATAAAAAATCGAAGAGCAATTGGATAGGCCACATTACCAAGAAGGATCAGTGCTGTAATGAGTAAAATGGGCGCAGGTGCATTCACAAAAGGCACGAGACTTGCGTCCAACGGGCTCAAGCCCAAGTTGTTGTAGGCCGAAAAGCAGGTAAAGAACGAAAAGAACCACGGATCCACTGGACCATTGGGGTTCGATGTCCGAAGAGCTTCTTGCGCATAACTATCGGCTGCAATGTAGATTCGCATGGCAAAACTGAACAATATGGTGACTGTAAAGTATACGACGGGAATGGCTTTGGATAAAAAGTCAATTGCGCGGTACTCGGCGCCTCCAATGCAGTACCGTTGACGACGGGTCAATTCATGCTTATAAAGAGTCGGCTTGCTCATAATCTGCTTGATTTCGTTTTGTTCGCTTTCGACGTCCATCAACATGCCCTCAACGTCTTCCATGGGTGAATCTGGATGTCGACCTTCGGCAATCTTTCTGAGAAGATTCGCATATGGTTTATCTTGCTCTTCAAATTCTTTGCGTGCTTCCGATCGTTGCTTGTCAATGTTATCAGCAAATGCAATATTTTGGGGTGTTTCCGCTCGAATGATATCGGTTGCTGATGCGTAACTGAACTTGGGAGATACGGTTGTCGTCGGCGAAGGAGATGAATTGAGTGTCCTTTCTCTATCCTCGTTATCCCGCAATATTCTCAATTTCTCGTATATTCTCTGTCGTTGGTCTTGGAACGTCTTTTCGGGATTCTCGTTATGATGCTCATGTTGTTTCAATGCCTGTAAAGGATGCAACAGGGCCATGGTAGCCGACGATCGCAACCGCGGCAAGACCCCCCGACGAGGCGTCGGCATGGTCATGCTTCTGGCTGCTTGCATGTTTTGCGACGCCTGCTGCTGCACCTTTGACTGAACGTCCGCCAAATTTCGATTAAACCGTCGTTGATTGTCTTCTCGAAGTCGTTGAGCTTGATTGTATAACAAAACATCCTTGAATCGTTTGGAAAAGTAATGTTTTCGAACCAGGACTATGAATACAGAGACGGCGACTTGAGAGCCGAGGATCGAGACGAAAAACATCAGTAGTAGTTGATAGTATGAGAGTTGCGACATGTCGATGGTGTTGAGTCCGGTATTCGTCACCGTGGTAACAGCCATAAAAAGCGCGTCAATGTAGTCCCATTGCGTTCCAGGTTGACAATAAAACAGTCCAGACACGATGAAACACAGTACGGCAAAGTAGGCATAATGGAGTTCTAAGAAATTGATCTTGTGATGCCAAACCCAACGACACTTTTGCCAAAGCTTCTCTTGAATGGACATACAATACAAAAGGAAAGAAGGGAAAAGATTGTTAAAAAAAAGAAAAAAGAAAATTATTACATATCTCAAAAGGGTCGGTATTTAAAAGCCTGCGTTTACGCATTGCCTCAGATCATCTCCCTTGACGTGTGGGGGTTGAAGATAAAAAAACCTAATCACTCCTTAAACGCTGACGATAGACTTTGTATTGATTTCTTTACTACATCATGTGCTTTTTTGTTTTAGAAATGATTGAAATGAACAACATGATCGACGGCAAAAAACGCTCGTTTTTCTAAAACGTGGTTTCCATTTAACTCACACGCGTACATCCATTCAATGATCGGGCGAACCCTGAGCGACAGTTCCGATCGGACCGACGGCGCCAACGTATCACAGCACATGGCCCACCCAATCAATACAAGAGGCTAGAACCACCCCAACATTCACATCGTCCCATTTCTAAATACAGGTTGTCGATACGTTTTTTGTTGTCATGGAAGGCATCCAAAATTTCCGTTTGGCGCATAAGGTTACATTTTCATTGGTGGCTCACGCCGGAGACTCTCCGAATTACTTCTTGGCGGTACCACCACTTAACTTGACACACATGTGGGGGTGAGCACCCTATATACGGCTGTATTTTTGTTGATTAACCCAGGTTTTTGTTATTTATTACGCCATGGTTGTCGATGCCAGATTGGTAATGAAATCCCGGTATGTATTCGTAAACATTGAGTTAGCGTACGTATCATCAACGTAGTGCAAAATCGTGATGGATATCGGCGCCCATAGCGTTTCTTTAATTTTTTTCTCAGTATCCTCGTGCTCTTCAAGAATGATCCACGTATATGAAACGACCTTGTTATCTCTAAAAAATGCCTATCAGCGTACCCTTGTGACCACAAATATTTACTACCCCACTGGTAATTGTAGTATAGGCAACAAGTGACACGCATTTGTTAAAATGTACGTCATGTCATTGTAGATCTCAAAAAAAAAAACTGCGTAGATTTATAATGGAACGATTTTATGGTCACATGGTATCGAATTCCTATATATAAATGGGATGCGTTATTTTGTCTCGAATAAGTAACTATGCGCGACATTTTAATTGTCCATTTGTTTTACATTGCGATCGACTTGATGCTGAACAAGTTCCCGTGAGTTATTAAGCACCTGATGCAATCTTAATACTAAAATAATTTTGCTATTCCCTTCCTGTCCCATAAACTCCTGTGGTGCCGGCAACCCTCGTGCGATTTCTACTCTTAAAATGAGTTACTACTCATCGAGAAAGTAATATTATCTTACCGTCGAATGCCTCCAATATCTTGGGCGCAAAGTGCGGATAAGCTTTTGCTAAATGAACGAAACCCGGAATGGCTTGTACCAAGTACTCGGATGGTACGCAAGTGGATGACGGAGGAGTAGATGGAAATGCAATTTTGAGTAATCGCGGTAAAACATGATGTTCGACTGTTTTTAGGCTTTTTTTTTTCGAATATGGGTAAACAAGACATTACGAGATTTTAAATCAACTTACTAGTTTTCCAGCGGGTATTTTTCACACAAGTAGCATGCGAGAAGGATTCCAAACACTTGCTTATCTGGTTGCGGTTGCCGTAATAACTCGGGAATAAAGTTGAAAACAGCATCTGTTTAAAGTCAGTGCATACATCCCAAATTCTAATACGCTTTTACTTGCATAGAGATGGAATGAATTCAACCACAATAGGTAGCAGTTCGATGGCATATGTCTGAAAGTGAATGATCTTTGCAAGCAACATGTCGCGATCACCGTCAATGAAAAGGCCATGAGCGAATTGACAGATAACGCGCTGAACCATTTTCATTGTATCTGGTTTGATAAACGTTAGAGTATTGTCTGAGAACAACATAGCATTGCTGTACCTGGCGAATCTTGATCGGTTGGTATGCAAAATTCCAGGAGGAGCTGTATCATCGCACTGTCCTGTCCGTTGATAAGTGCAACCACATTCCGTGTATTGATTTGTGCCTGGAAATCCCAGCGTAAGCTTCCCCTTCCAACCGTTTTCCCCTTTCATACATTTTTTTGCGTGTGGAAGCGTTTCCATATGCGGTGCTTGGAACATATCCGGACACAGCCCAGGTACTGTATCGAAAGGTTTGTTATCATAACACATCGATTTTCACTTGAATCTTACATGCAACCAGACCGGAAGAAGCCGCTCGGAACGAAACACTCGCTTATCGCATTTGAACAGTGATAATGGGTCGCTGATGATCGACTCGAACGTATACTCGCTAGAGATAAGTAAGCAAACACGCCGTTTCACCGAGTCTCAAGCCACTTACTCCTCCATAGATTCATCCCGCAATGTATTGGCTGTCATGACCCATAATTCGTGCGGTATCACTAGGTTCAAGGATTCCCATGTAGACACAAGCGCTTCGGCCACTCCTTCATCCATACTACTATCGTCCATTCAGCAAAAAGAGTAATAAACTCAAGAGGTAGACGTACTTTTCATCCAGACAAGCCTTCAATAGTTGTGAAATGCAGAGGTCTGCATACGGCAGGACCTGAACGGATTCCATGTTTTCCACATAGGACAGTACTAGCTGGGTCAATTTGAATTTAAAAAGTCTTACATGGCATTCATATATTGCTTACCCGAGACCACTTTATCAGGGTGTCGTTCGGAAAGGATGGACGACACTTTATCTAATGACAGCTGAGCAGGAGACCATCGCCTTGACAACCGCCTTTAGTTATCCGCTGCATGACTTGCTTTCTTTCTATACCTGTGAGACACAATGAAATCCTGCTTTCCTTCTTGCAGGAGTAGACTGGTGACATCAAATAATTCGGGATAGAGATTGGCCGCCAGAGCAATAAAGTTTTTGTATATGCCTCGATACCCCCTCTCCTGCTCGATATGTTTGAGAATAATGCGAATGGGTATCCGATCCACAAATGAAGCCGAATACTCTACCATCGTCATTCAATATATGGCTCTTTCTCTAAAACCCTATCCAATATTACCTTGTTGCTCCTGATGAGAAGTCAGTACAAGTTTCTGATCTGTCTTGAACGCAATGATCGCGTCGTGAAATGTTAGAATGTACATTGCTATAAGCACTTGAGCAATCGTTATTTCGTTGGTGTTTTCGAAATAAGGTAGTAATTCTTGTTCAGGAATTTTTTCAATGCGATCGACCAAAAAAACACTTTTTTTTATGCATGAGCACTTTTTTTGGTTGTTGCACTATACAATTCTCACCTGTAAACGAATTCCTTTGCTGCGAGAGCAAACACGGGTGGGATGGGAAGTGTGGCATTGGCAATACAATGCATTAACCACTGCGCGTAATCGACATTGCCATAGAATATACGCCCACGTAAAAGCTGGTAAAACGATTCCAAAGTAAAGGACTTTTTACTGCTAAACGCGTTCATTCGTAAAAGAGAGCAGATTTTGGATCAGCGCACTTTCTACTCCATCAAATAATTAGCAGTGTTGTCATAGTCACTGCAATCCCGAGTTGTCGAGAATTTAATTATTGAGAGCATAATACGATCGGAAGCACTGGGTATGTGCGAGAATAATTGTTCTTTTATTAAAACGGATGCCTAACACCTTTAGGAGCATATCTATTACCTCTCATAAAATAACTTGAAACTTTCGAACTATTAAAACGGGTGGTTTCCCGGGTGCGTATACATAGATCAAATAGTACTAGTTTAGGAAGCACTGTGGCTGTCAGAGCCAATTCACAACACGCTCGCCCATGAGAGTTCATTTTGACATGAATGAACAAATATCCTGTCTGGTATATCATTATCGTTTGAGCTGGGCATCGTAAAATACCCAAATACGAGCAGTCCCTTGCAATGATCCTTCCAAGCCCTACAAGGTGTAAAATACAAGAAGAAAAACCCCCGGAGTTGCAGTGGAAACCATATCCTCAGAGTACCTTAGGAGGAAATGTAAGGTGCCTTCGAGCGCCTTCCAGATCCTCGGAACGTTACTATAATAGGGAATTTGGAGCAGCGATGTATTTTTTTTATGAGCCCCATGGTTTATATTATGGCTATTTTCGCTGATGCAGCTGCTTCAGTACACTAGAATAATCAGATATGCTTTATTGACCGATTGCAATGCTATATGCGTCGTGTTGCTACGTTAATTATCATCGAAGTCAACACCATCGGGGTACAATGCTTGAAAGAAGGCCTCTGGGTTACTTGTTGCATGTTGACTGCCATCTCGGCTATGCATTCCTTGAATTATGCTGCTTTGAAATTCAATCACTGCTTCCCAGTCCACCAAATCGTCCTCGCCCATCCCATAACCTTGTATAATGCGATCGTACGTCTTATGCCAGTGGGAGCCCTCGCTAAACTGGTTCTGCCATTCTGGGCGCACAGATTGGAAGCCATACATGAGTACCATGCGATAAAACATCTACATTATCTTGTTAATCTTATCGCGCCAATATACGTTAGTCAGATACCATGACATATGCTAATGCAATAAACTCTCGTGTGATCTCTTCAGGGGGAGGACTTAGCCGGGCGGCACCACCGTTGGTGTTGTACATCAACAGGTACAAGCATTCTCCAATCGATCTGTTCTGCAGCAAAGCACCGGTCGACACCGAGCCCTCTCGTGCAAATCTACTATCCCAGTCAATCGTTTCCCACCTGTTGCATACACTGCATTTACCGTGATCCATCCAAAAGGTATCGGTATTGAGCTCTTCCTCTGGTTTTACAATTTCTTGGCAATGGTCTTGGATCAAACTCATACCTTAACAAGACGTCTTTCATGCCGCTGTGAGCAGAAATCCGAAAATCACTTGCTTTGGTGCGAACCTAAAAGAGTATTTCTTGCTATTTAGTAGCGCTTAAAAATAAATCACCAGCGCGTACAAGCTTCCGAATATCATCTGGTATAATAAAACGACGCTGATCTTCTGGCGTAACTCCATCAATCTCGCGACTAAACCTCGTTGAAAGTTCGTGTCCTTGTCTGACATCCGGAAATGCACTGTGTAGATATACATGACGTCTGATTTTTTCAAAGTATTGAATCAAATCTGGGTCAGTGGCTTCGCGAATATCGAGGTCGACCCTATGTGTAACTTTAGCTATCATATACTGGATCATGAAGGTCAATTACCTCTGTATGTTCCGCGAAGCGATAGTAAACGTTTCATGCGTTGCTGTTTGGCTACTTAAAACAAATACCATACTAGTAAGTCATCACAAACTCTTTATAAAGCTAAAATCTTACTAACTTTCGGTGCGTATGCATTAGATCATAGTCATCGATAATATTATAATCATCATCATCCCCATTCTGTTCGTCTCGATCTACATCGACTTGGCGTTCTTCGTCATCTATATATCTTCCTTCAACTACGTCATTTGTAGTTATATTCCCTGTGAAGCCGGAAGTGCTGTCTGGCGTTGACTGCTGTGCTGAATGATTCTGTGGATAATGATACAGATCATGTGACAATATACTAGGCAGGGATGTACGTGGAGGAGGTACATCTATGCTGACAGGCGCGGATATGGCTGGTGCTGATGTTACGATTGGATTCATGGGTGGAGACGGAGCACCGATTGCCAACGAACTTGTTGATGCTGAGCGCAGAGGACCGAGTGAAAGCATACTATGAGTTGGAATCGGTGTTTGTGTTCGAGCATTCCCTTCTTGAGAAGGCGATCCTGCGTTCACTGTTGGTCGTGATGTCGGTGTGCGTTGAATGGGGTGCTGCGGAGTAGATCGGCCTTGATTTGTTTCAGCATCGTAAGGTTGAAAAAGAACAGAGCTTCGAGTGACTCTTCTATACTGTTATTAAAGGAAGGATACACATTGCGCTGGCAAACGATACTAACCGTTGGTCTGTGGATCGCATATTGGAGACTGATGAATAAGAAGAATTGCGGCTGCTCTCACGACCACCTCCACGACCACCCCCAGGAGTTCTTTTCTATTACAAGAACAATTAATGTGTTAAAGATTAATGAGGGCGATCTGCGTTACCGTTTGTTTTGCCATTGCTGCGGCGAAGACAAAGTTCTATGTGAGCACACGCTGCGCGTCAAATTTGAAAATAGAAATTGTGTTCTTTTTCACACGCGCACCATGACAGAGAAATGTCCATACCCAGAATGCAACAATCGTGGACTATTCAAGAGTAGCTTTGCTTTGGATCAGCATATAACAGCGATGCATTCTGCAGCACCATTACCTATATCGTACGGGAATATTAGTCCAGCGTCAACACAACCTACCATACCAGGGGTACGCGCTTCTGAGGTCTTATCTTTAATCAAATTAATGCGACTCTGCACAGCCACAAGCAGATTCAGCTAGCTTTCCACAATATATGGAATGTGATTATACGGATTACGATGAAGAGCCAGATCAATCTGCCCAAGTGCCGATTGAGAAAAATTACCAAAGGACTACGTTCGAACGTGAGTATAACGCGTTATTCGCGCGGTCATTAGATTATATTAATGAAGTACAGAGGCTATTGTGGGGGCCAGCGAAAGGAGAGTTATCAAGAGGTCTCTATGTACAACGGGCAAAGATCTAGCCGTTTATGCACTAGATCATGGGCTTTCAACCGCGGAATATGCTCAGTAAGGATTTATTACCCATTGGTATGAACAAATCGTGCTTATTATAAATGGACGTTTAGGATCGCGAAAATCGTACAACAGGCTTTTGACGAAGGCCATGCTAGTACGCAGCATATTATGCTTCAAGCGAACACAATGGGTAAGATGAAGCAAATCCTGAATTCTGATGCCGATCCTTGTGCGACAATTGTAAGATCTACACTGCAATTGGTTCGTAACATATTATTGATACACCCATAGCCGTTCGAATATTACGATCTTGATTTAGGTCAAATAGAGGATTTTCCATACGAACACGAAGCAACCTTTCGCGAGGCAGTGCATTCCCTTACCCTTGGCTACAGGAATATAGTCGACCTCTGCCAGCACTTATTTTCACATCCAGCATTCTCGAAGGAGATGATTCTGAGTGCACGTCAGTGGAACCGGGGTGGGACAAGGGTATATGGAGATGTCGATTCTGGAACATGGTGGGAAGATCTACAGGTTTGATGATATGCTAATATTAAAAATCGATTGACGTGGAGATTTGAGATAGAATCAACTTCCTGATCACTATGTCGTTCTTTCGATTATCCTTGCATCTGATCAGACGGTTGTTTCAGGCAACTTCCGACATAAGGCCTGGCCAGTTTACTTAACGCTCGGTACGAATGAATGATTCTGTAGTACTAATATGATACAGCTAACACTCAATCATACATAAGGAAATATACCAGCATCTACACGGGAGAAGCTAAAGAATAATGCACGTCGAGTTCTCGCTTTTTTGCCATGTATCGACTGGAATGGACCTACAGCAACGGCTCCATCATGGTTTGTGGCTGCCAAGCATGCGGTTATTCATCATTGTCTTAAAAAGATCTTGGCATATTTCAAAAGTGAGGATGGAAGGTACGCTACATGCTATAGTCATGGTATTGTCCCTCACATAAGCCCATTCAGTGTCCCAGCATATGAATTGAAAGGACCCGAAGGGCTAATGTATCGTTGCGTGCCAGCACTGGCCTGCTATATGGCAGATCTTCCTGAGCAGTACGTTTACTTGATAACTTTCATACTATCATTCAACCACTGAAGTGTTATTTAAAAACTTAGAAGGCTATTATCTATTGTGAGAAGCGGTACCAGTACATACACATGTCCTCGATGTCTCGTTCCAACATGTTTGTTTCACGCACCGTACGATTGGCCAGGCGATGGAGACAATGCAAGCAGTATCCAGCGAACTGAGACGTATATGAAATCAATATATGAGATTGCAAAATCTTATCAGCTTCAAGGAGAAAAACAGAAAATGGCCAAAGTACTCAAGGATAATTCCACACATATGGTGAAGGTAGCTAAAATACGTCAACTGTCGTGCGCTTGCGGTACAGCTTTTGCTAAAAAACGTTTATAGAACGCATTTTGGGATATGCCTTTGTTTGATATCTACAAAGCTTTATCTGTTGATGACTTACATCAACTAGGAGGTATATACAAACACCTTGTTCAATGTATAGAGCGTATGCTGCTATCTCAAAATGGTGGTTCGTTGGTGATAAAGCAAATAAACCAAAGGTAACAGACAGTCTCCTACTTCCTTGCCAGACCCTAACTTTAATTTTCAGGGCATCTTTCATATCCCCATTTCCTGGACTACACGCTTTCAAATCTGGCTACATGATAAGCTTTCTCAAGAATCCAACTTTCAGCGAGCTTAAATCCCATATGGCGGTAAGAGAACACCTTTTACCACATCCAACAAAGACCTGAACGACATTACAAATTATTAGATTTTTCTCTCCTGTGTTCACGATCTTATTCCACTACAAATGGCCATTGCAATTCGGCATTTCATCGATTTTTTTCAGCAAGCCGTTGCAAAAGAACATTCAGAACGGACACTTGCAGAAATGGACCA
Source organism: Fennellomyces sp. T-0311 (assembly GCA_025266875.1). Taxonomy (NCBI): domain Eukaryota; kingdom Fungi; phylum Mucoromycota; class Mucoromycetes; order Mucorales; family Lichtheimiaceae; genus Fennellomyces; species Fennellomyces sp. T-0311. The sequence continues at coordinate 207,339 of JALLLT010000047.1, read as the reverse complement.
GTCACTTCTTCTGTTCAGTCGATACAACGCAATATTTGAACAATGGTCTCCAGTAAGCCATACATTGTAGCATGGAAGTTGCTTCTCATTAAACCTTTAGAGCAATTTGCAATTTCCGAAATTACACGCCCTTTGGAAGTACAGCTCGGACATCCGAAAATACGGAGTGATCGGAAATTATAGCACAAACCATTCAGAGAGACAGCATCGAACTGACGCTAAGAAACCTGCCGAACGTGTTAATTATGCAAGTGAAAAGTTTGTGGAACAAGTATGTTTATATAAGACAACACTATATATTTAGCAAGTTAATATATCTTTTAACAATAGCTAGGGTCTTACATTTACTACCGAGACTTGTTGAGCGACCAATATTGGGAGGAATGTACAACGTTGTGGATGGCAGACAAAGCACGTATTGACAACAACACAAATTTACCATCATTTACACTTGAATCACATTCGGACAACGGTTTGTTTCTCCCTCTGCAACAAATACTGCTAAAAGACCCAACGTACAAGTCTCTGGAAACGCTCACCAGAACTTATCTTGACTACTGCCTTGGAAATAATTATCCCAAACAACTGAAAAAGTATCCACGATTCTCTAGTAAGGTAAGAGTGACTGTACATTGCTAATGCAGATAGGTCTTCTTACGGTGTTATAGGTTCGAACATCTGGAAAGCTCTCAATCGTTGGCAAGGACATTGATGGCGACATTGTGTATGACACTGTACGCGCAAGTCCAAATTTCTATGGAGCAACCCGTTATGATTTCGTTCTGCTCCGAAAAAGCAGCAATACGCTGCTGAATGGAATCAGCAACGTCGGCCAGGTACTGCTCTTTTACACTATTGAAAGTATCAATGGCGATGGTGTCAAGAAAAATGAAGATCTTTGCTTGATCCGTCTATATGAGCGCAGCAGCCTCCCTCATGCAAGCGGCCTACAGCCAATTATCACGCCGACAGATTCTATCAGCTTTGAAGGACTTTCCGTAAAACCAGTATCCATGATCGCACATGCAATACACGTCGTTCCTGATTTCTCCACAGCTCTGAACGGTGTTGAATCGGAAGGGCCGTATGAACAATATCTTATTAATCACGACATTAGCCCAAGACTCTGGTCACTGGGAAATACAAATTTGCCGATGTTGGAAGATGACGAAGGGATCTGGTGGAACGGTATGGTAGAACAGCAGGATTAAATCCTGTGCAATAAGATATAGTCAAGAGAAACAACCATCAAAAAGTAAATGTATGTAGAGTAGAGGCCACTATCAATAAAGGAGAAGCCAGATAGTTTGCCATACGGACAATATCCGTTACCAACATACATACATTTAGTTTATTACTATGGCTTTAAGTGTGAAATGCGACAAAGGCTAACGAAGGGCCTTCAAGGTGTTAGAAAGCTTTCAAGGATCTAATGTGTTACCACGCAAGGCACTGCAAGGCTTCCAAGGGGTAATTATAGCAGCCTACAAGTTGCTGTAATGCTTCCAGGAAGCCAGCGTATCGCTACAAGGCGGAGAAGGCATATCTTTTGTCTTCCAGTCTTCTCTATATGCTTAATGTTCTTTAAAATGTCCTCGAGTCCTTTAAACGTATCATATTACAACTGCAATACACTCCTACTTTTTTAGCACTCTGGGATGTGTCGCCTTTAGCTCTTTCTCTTTATATGTCCATCTTTCCAGTCGGAATCAAATCTTCCCACTGACTGCAATATGGAGCTGTCGCCATTCCGCGTTCGAGTGGCGTAGCAGAGTTCATCACCTAATATAGTCATGCAAACTCGATTTCTCCGTAGTCTTGCGAGTGTCTTGCAACCCAAGATAGAGGGCGAAGAGAGGAGGCCCAAAGGAATATCTAATTGTGTCCGGAAAGTAAAATTATAATAAGACGAAAGATTGTATTCTGAGTGTGGTTCGTCTCTTTTTGGGCGAACGACGCCGTACATAATGGAATAAAATCACTAACATTCATAGATTCTTTATATTTCATTACACGTTCTTCCTGAATTGCATAATCCAGCCTTTCGAGTGTTTTTAACTTTAGTATGCATTACACGCTTCTTCTTACCTCTCTGCTAGTATCGAACCCAATCAGAGCGCATTGGTTTGCCCGACTCCAGGTGTAATAAGTATTTGGGATACTATTCTTCTTTTTAATTTATAGCTGGCTTTTTTTTTGGGGGGATAATGTGCTTCCAATAACCTTTTCCTGTATGTTTTTACAGACTTTATGAAAGGGTTTGTTTGCAATTTAAGGAGATGACCATCGTTTGGAGTGTTTTGCCAGTAGAAAACAAGCATGAACTGCTGCCTTTTTTGTGTGATTAATACCACAGAGTAATGCAATGGAGGGCACTCTAAGTATTAGAATGTACTTTTGTAGTAGACTTACATCCCTTATGCTCCTTGTACTTTCAAGTTTACATATCCGCATCACAAGTGTGCACAAGCCGCAAGGTTATTTTTGACATCGTTTCTTCACTTCCTTCAATTACAGACTAACGAGCCTTAGTCTATTACGCACCTCCAGGGTGGACCCCCTCCGCTACGCTTCGAGCCAACACCTTCGTGCTCCACTTCCAGCGGCTCGTTACAGAGTAATTACGTAAATGGAGTCGTTACACGTGGCTCACGTAATATGGGCAAGTACTCTTGATAACTCTTGAAGGAACACATCATCTGATCGGTTGGCGCTCGCTTTTTCTTTTGATCATAACGAATTGTAATGCTGAATTTACGTACCCTTGCCTGCACGAGACAGCTTTTTCAGTTTCTTCTCTTTCATGAACGGAGCGAATATTTCAGGAATTCATTGGTCATTAGCATATTGCCTAATAATGATGGCTATACATGGTTTTCGATTGCAGTTCAGACAATGCTGAGACGCGAAAGTAATGCGTCACGTAAAACAGGACTACTTGATATCGTTGCATAGCATAAACAACTTAAAACGGCATAGGTATGGAATGGAATATAAAATTATGGTTGTCACTGTTTTCCTTTTCTATAATCAATGATCGAATGAAGTCGAAGAAAAAGTTGCTCTGCTGCGATACTTTCAACAGTACATGGTACCATTTTGTTAGGAAGCGCCGCGGCACCTTTTTAAATGTGAACTTTTGAGTGTCCATGTATGTAATCGCCATCCATTCATCTTTAGTACGTATCGCATTGCTGTCTAAGCTACGCAGCTTCATCATTTTCGGTAAGTGCACCCATGCCCTTGCAGCCTTTCGCAAGTCATAATCACCAAGATTAATGTCATTGTGCGTTATTGAGCGACTGAAAATGGCAAGCTTGGCTCTGGCTTGCATAAGCAGTTTGTATCTTACTATTTCTTTACTGACGTGTTTCACGTGCTGTCTAATCGCTTACTCAGTGTTTCTTTTACTTCAATATAAAGACTGGTTGTTGACATTTTAAATTCGAACTAGCGAATTTAAGTTACTTTCCAATCTGACAACACACTTGTCTTTTTTTACCAATTTTTTTTTAGCGAGAACTGCAAAAGAGCGAAGCACACGAAGCAGCTTTCCGCAAAAACGTTTATATCTGAGTGCTATTTTGATATGAATGTGGGCTTTAATGGTTCGACAATGAATGCTTTTAATTCCAATTGTTTTTATTAAGTTTGAAAGGTATTAAAGAAAATTACTTTTTGGAAGTAGAAACGGTATAAAAGAACCCGACACGCACTCTAGATTGGTTTTAGTAACAAGTCGACTTGTCCGCCTGTACAAAAAAAAAAGATACTTATGTAATCAATTTTTTCACATCAATCGATGCATTGCAAGACGTAGTCGATATTGGTAGAACAAAAGATAGATGTTACAGCCAATAATGCTTATTCGTTTAACGACAGATGGCTTAAGTATTAGAACGTCTTTCTTCTGTCATTTAAATCGCTCGTACGCCAGTCAAAAAGCTATATGTCAATACTTTGATGCACATCATGTGTGCGCAAGGTAATGACGACGAACCCGATTTACTAACAATTTCGTAAGGCACAAACTGCACAACATAGTAAGTGCGATGTATCCATGATTCTCATATAAGTGGTATGATAGAAAGTAAGCAAAGAGTAGCACAGTTAGCAAATGCGCGCCACCGTGCTTTCCAGATATAAAGGATTATATACCTTACAGTTTACATTAGAAAAAACAGTGTCATACGTAGATGTGACGGTATGCACATGCAGTGCTAAATGGTATTAAGCATTGTTACATTACAAGTGGTATACGCTAGAATATAAAAGATAGATAATTGTCATAATGAAATTAGATACATAATCTGTAAAGTAATCTACTTATGGGTACAGGGTTTTAGTGATGAAGAATTAAAATGTCCGTTGCGCTCCCAAAGCATGTTACGTGCATGTTCCTGAGCAAGGGCAGTAATCTGCATGCAATCAAACACCTGCACACATTTGAGAGTAGGTGGAGAAAAGTCAACCAAAGCCCTTAGCCCCTGGTCCGTGATATTCGACAGTCGCTGAAGCACCACTTGTTTTAAGTTTTTCGAACCACCCAGCGCCTCCATATCTTGATCATCGACAAACTCGATCGCATCCAATTCAACTACTTTCAACTGGTTATCCTGGCTCTTGAGTTTTTCCAAAAATGGCTCCCAATATTCCCGCTTGGTCCTTTGTGGATCGTCCAAACCATGGACGTAGCAATTTAGGCGAATTTTTTCCAACGTCTTGATATCTGTTAACGAATCCAGACACAGTTCCTTGACTAACAAACAATATGCTCTGAAGTGCCTCAATTGCATTGACGCTGGGTTCTTCAGCAAAGGTCTGAGGCTATTACCACCAATTCGAGTTGCTTGCAAGGAAAGTGATTGTAATTTCGGCGATTCCCTTAACGCTATTAAACAGGTTTCATGCAGCGTGCCTCCTAGCATTGAAAACGTTTCTAATGATGGACAGCATTCGACCAGACTCGCCACTTCCCTATCGTTAACTCCTCCTATTCCTGCATGTTGTAACATCATAAGTTCGCGCACATTCGGTAATAAGACTCTGCCGCCTGAAAAGTCATGCTGTCTATCCAGAAAGAAGGAAAGTACTTGAAGCGTCTCGCTATGTTTGTTCAGAAATGGCCACAGATCACGCAGATCAAATGGATTACTGATGATTCCTAAGGTTCGCAGCCCCGACTGTTGATAATCCAAAAGTATGTTGTCCGGCATATCGGTATCGTGATTGATGAAATACATGTGCTCGAGGAGACAATCACCCTCAAGAACGTCAAGATAGCTGAAATCAAAATGGCGCATGGTGATTACGCGTAGTTTAGGACACCGTACTGTGATACTGTGCAGTTGCTCGGGTGACAAATAGTCTTCGTCGTCAATTACCAAGTGCTGAAAAATATCAAGTCGGATCAAGGCGCACGACTTTGGTTCCTCGACTTTCGTACGCACCGGTAATCCAAAAGAACCATGGGTCACGTACTTTAATTCAGTCAGGTTGGTGCAAATGTCCATGATGCGCATTAAGGGCAAAATCGTATTCTCCTGTCTTGCCTCTTCATTCAGCAGCATATCGTACGCAACCTCAAGTTTCATCAACGTGGGCTTCACTTGTTCAAGTCCCGCGGCGAGCAAATTGGCATCCATGCGGGCTTGTGGTATGTTAGAATACAGTAAATATGAAACGAGGAATAAAGTGATGTTTTACCGTTCAGATGGAGTGCTTTCAGGTTACTAAAGGCGCCGTGGATCATGCACTTTAGATACATGTTGCATGGACCGTGAGGTAGATAATCACACGAGTGTCGATTAAATGCTAGTTCGAGCTTCTGTGCCTTGGCACCAACGGTTGGCATGATATTCGCAAGTGCCATATTTGCCTCGGTCGATTGGATATACTGCCATGGCTCTGTCGATTGGATTATGGATGTCCGCCATAACTTTGACACCAGCATTGGTTCAACGATATAGTTCTGTCCCGTATATAGCCAAATGGCTGATATCACTTCCGCTGGTAAGAACGAGCAAAAGTCGATACGTCGTTCGAGTCGTTCTTTCGCTATGGTAAGCATCGTCTGCAATTCGCCATGGTCCGGGTTGGATTCGAGTCCTTTTTGTAGAATGCGATACGCTAATCGTTCTCTGCCCTGGCAAGAATAAAGACGACCGGCCAGTAAGTACCCTTGTGGCTGCGTGGGTGCCTGGGTAATCACGAGATGGGCATCACGAATGGCATCGTTGAATTTATTTAGGTTTTCGAACGCAGAGGCACGGGTGATGAGGAGGCCGACGATGGATGCGGTGCTGTCGTTAATCATAGTTTGGTAATTAGGCTCTGTACGAGGAGTTTTGGTTGTTCGTTCATTGTAACAATCGTCCAGTGTGCGTTTCATTGTCAAAGTCCGTTTGGGCTCGTACGATTTGTTGGGATGCCGGACATTTTCTGCGTTTTCGACATTTGATAAATTGATGCAAGCACTGATGTACTCCTGCAAACCACGCAAACCAGATGTCATACTTGTCTTTTTACATGACAGTACGATATCGTAATCCCGTATACTAACATGTTTATTGATGATGTTGCATGATCTGTTCTTCTGGATTGCTAGAAAGCAAATTTGACTTTGACTTGTATGCAATTCTCTGAATAATTAACAAACCCTTAGTATTGAGACACATATAACACGAGTGATATAACCTGTATCCTCTGTTGCCACTGTTATAACATATATGAATGAAACCTGAGAATATAACTCGATGTATCGATAACAGAGAACTGTATCCGTCGATGAACCGAAAACTGTAAGTTTCTATTATACCGATTCAAGAATTAACATTTTTCTCTTCTGTATCTAATTTACATACACGTGTCGTGAGCCTTTTGTCTGTCGCATGCCATTGGGTCTTTTCCGTCAATGCAGCTACAACGATAAAGTGTCATTGGATCCTTCTTCGACCTTGTATTCCGTAGATTCACGAATAATGCAGCTAGAACAGTGGGTAGCTGTGATGATGAATTGAGATAGAGAAGACGAATGCTCTGTGTAATAGCCCCAAAGGTCCATGTTATCCCGGAGTCTCATATGATGTTGCCATATTGTCGAAGAGACCAAAGATCTGAAACCAAGTTAACGCAGTTGCCTTACCTGATCAGGAAAGGTGAATTAAGGTTTTATAAAAGCAAATAGGGCAATTGATAACTGTACGGTTGTTGATGTCGTAATAGCAGTGGATATAATTAAAGATTAAGGGAAAGCATATAGCCATGGATGATGGTATGTCCAGGATACGACAACTAGAGTTAGGACCTATTACTAATAACATATACATCCAATAACTACACATTAATACACTACGTACTGGTATAAATGGAGGCCTTCAATAATTGCTTGCTCTAACTCGACAGATGACAGTTGAAGCTGTGGTATTGCCTTTGGATGACTATATTCGTAAGATTAAGAACTTTCTGTACATAAACGAGTACAAGTATCTAAAAACTCTTTTAAAATGTATAATATATTCCTTGGTATTAAATATTTTGATGAATCATCGCCGAAGAGAGACTCACTGCACCGATACGGAGGTGGTATTTACGTACAAATGCTGCGGAAGACGACCCAACATCACCTCAATTACGAAGCATATTACTGGACTAGTACAACGACTGCGCTGAAACCCTCAACAGATGCAGCCAGCCAATCTAGCTCTAATTCGATTAGAGTTACTGCATAGCTTACAACCTCTGCATGATTGACTATATAGTATAACTTGTTTAGAAACGCTATCATGCAGTATAGTCTTGATCAATGACTGATATCAATGATACAAGAGTTTGTCTTGGGTCCAATGTCCAAAGAACATCTTTATTTGATCACGGTATGATATACATATCTGCCCAAAACCCAATCCTGGGCATATCAGGTTAGCGCCAACCTGTTGGCTACTGAAATTAGTACTGTGCCATTTAATAAATATGCTTGTTCCATGATAAAAAAAAGCCGCGACAGCCTTCTACTACCCACGAATTAAACTTTGACGAGTTTTCTCGCCTAGGCAATTGCAATTCGGTGGGAGAAGTAGTAAGTCGGCTTTCCTATGCTCAAATACCTGGACATTTTTTTCTCTAATCACCTGTTAAACATTGACCCATACAAGCTACAAGGCCTGATATCTGAATGATGCGCGTTGGAACAAGACCGTATTTGCGCTGCTGGTATCTGGAACACTGGTGACTGGCGTGAGCATTCGAAGATTACAAGCCTTGAAAGCTCGCTACGTTTAAAAATGACGTTATAATAGAGCAACAAATACGAATCTTAAGTCCTGTGATAAATTGTATGTATTACTGAAGACAAGGAAGTCAAGCTCTGCTCTCACTCCGAAACATGTCGCTTTTGAAGAAATACGACCCCAAAAAAATAATCACCAAAGAGCAGCTTTTTCAAATTTTCAACAAGCACCACGGTACCACAAATTACTTGTCGTATATTTGAGATATGATCGTCATCATGAGCATGTTGAACCAATGTACAATTGGCAACATGAATAGTATGGAAAGAGACAGTACGGAGAATGATGAATCACCTTATGCTATTGAAAGTTATCCTGATCCTGCGGATAACTACAAAGGGATTGTTGGCTGTACAATATGCTGAAGGATACAAAATTATGCACTGGAATCAAAGCTGGTTTCCTTACGTATAAACCCAAGATCCGAATTTCTTTTATGGCGATTTTTGACGCCTACGCATTCGTAATGATTTTCCGTTAAAAGTGTAGACGATAGGAGAGCTATCAAGTTTTTATATAGCACAAACTAAAAGGTGAGTTTGACATGGGAGTACAACGCGCGCACGCGCATAAATCCTTCACCGTCGTTATATGTATGTCCGGTTTTTTTCCAACTAAGATTTTTGTCTATCACAATGTCATGGTTTTCTATAATCGTCACGTTTGCACTTGATGAGGAGTAAACGGCAAAACGGCCACTAAAATCATCAGGCTATTTATATATGCAAATTAGATTCTTGTTTGCAGAATTTAGAAAAGGTGTGTATGTTTTACCATGGTTACATTTACATTGCCGTCATATGTTTCAAGAGCAGCTTTGATACTTGGGGACCCATCCAACTGCGCGTGAATAGCACCATGTTCTGTCTTGGCAATCAATGTATTATCCACTACGACATGATCGAGATAAATTGAGCCCATCCTTTGTGCATAGATAGTAATATTCGATGCATGAGTATCCTGCAAGGACACAACGCCATCCCATGTGATGGGTTCGATTGATGATGTAGCTGTTGTGTTTCGCATCTCCACACGGCCACTGTATGACCTAGTGCGAATAGACGCGCTGGATGAATCATCCAAGCGAATTAGGCTGTTCCAGTTGGTTAATTCAATCGAATGAGTTGCATGCAACGATCTGTTTCCTCGGAAATCTAAATCGTTGTTTGATGCGCCTAATATGAGATCCTTTCCTTGCCATCCTCTCAGGAATTGGATAGGTGCTTCGTTGCTGTACATCTTGACAAAATCCACCACTAGTGCTGTAGCGGCTACGATTTCAATGTTTTGAGCGGAAATGACAGATAACGCTGTTGTGTGTGCAGGGATTTGGAGTTCCACTTCAACGTAGACGCATTCTTTGGATTTGTCCAAAGCGGGCCATGAGATGGATACTCGTGCTTCTCTTTTGTCGATATCAACGACGTGCTGTATACTATCAGCGAAGTTGCCCGTAGATATGTTGGCGCGAGCATAAACGACACCGCTGTCGTTTGAAGTAAGTTGAGAGATTTTGATAATGCCACCCGTACCGTGGTGAGTAAGAAAAATGGCAACACTGCTGGTGTTGAATGAAATAATCGGGGTTTCGAAAGCTTTGTATCCACGTCGTACACAATACTCCTGGGCATTTGATGGTGCAAGTAAAAGGTAAAGCATTAACGCAGTAATGGAAGCAATCGTCACACATAGCAAGATCTTTGCTTTTTTGCTGATCTTTTGTATTTGCCCTAGGAAGCCTATGCGTAGGACAGAACCATCCATCGGCTTCTGTGTGGGCTGGTACGTTGAGGGTGAGGCGATCTGACCGCTGTGAATAAGAGGAGTGGATTCGTCTGGCACTTCTTCGGATTCCATTCCTGTAGTGATGTTACGGCTTTTGGTCTGTACGTATCGATGCTCGTCAAAAAATTACCTTGCGGCATTGTCATGTAGTGGGTAAGAGAAATAAAGCAAAATATACGAAAGCTTTCTTTTATAGAGCTGCTGAGCAGATTGCTGTTCTCTTTTATGTCCGACTGGTCTCACAAATGACACAGTGTGCCCCATCACCAACGTTGTTTTGTATCGCCTTCCCACTTGTATTGTTTCTTCTCTATATCAGTTATTTAACTTTGCACCATTTCTTATATCTTCTTCCTTTTTACTACTGCCCTGTAGGGTTTTCATTACCTCTCATTTAAACGGATCAGACGAGAGCGGAAAGCTGTGATCAGCGCGCGTTCATATATGTCGTCAAAATAAAAACCTCTATTTCATCGTGCCCCACTAACCCAAACACAGATTCAATTGAGACCCTAGAAATGGCAGTTTCCCATAGGTACTTCATGCAAAGGCCATTTACAGAGACGTTGAATGGGAGTATATACAGTATGCATAAAAATGAGCATTTATACACCCAGAGGCATCCATATGTAGTAGGTCATAAAGCATATGAAACAGAGAAAGTTAAGGAAAAAAGAAGGGTTGCAGGCGTTACCTTGGGCAAAACCAACAGTGACCAGTCGTAAGAAGAGGGTGAAAGGGAAAAAACATCGCTCGAATAGGTTGAAAGGGACTGGGGCTAGACAAGCTGTAGCTTATCAAGCATCAAGAACATGCCCTTCCAGCGAAGGCGGTATCCTTTTCTATCTGCTCCAAGGTATTGGTCCTGACAAAGGTATAAGCAAAGTAGACAGAGAAAAAAGCAGAAAGAGAAGAAAAAACGGAGAGAGTTCAGTGTACCGGAATCCCTGGAAACGTCCATGGGCGCACATAAGTTTGTACTGAACGTGGTATCCCTATCTTAAACATGTCTACCTCTCTGGTAGTTGCCTACACTGTTTTTTCTCTTCTTTCTATTCTATCCATATTCGCAACTTTTCGACACAGGCCTGTCTTTTTCCCAACAAGGGTTTTTCAGATATGGCATATGATCTCTGTTATTATATCTATACATTTGTACCGCAAGGAAGCGACCAAATACTTATAGAAGCAGGACAATAAGTCTTCCAAGTAAAATTCATACTTTCAACTACATAAGCGTAGCTGCCTCGTATGAAGCAGCACATGCCCAAATAAGTCGTTACTAGATTATGAGCAAGGTCAAGCTATCGTTTGTCCATCACCTTTCTTACCTCCGGTACTATTATTTCTCTTCCATTGAACGAAAGCTTACCGACTATTCTTCGCACATTGGTACGGAACTTTGAGTTTTTTCCGGACCTGGTAAGTCTCGTACAGATTTTAAAGTATTATGAACAAAATGTTTAACCACATGTCCAACCTTGATCCGGACTTACCAATCAGTAAGGGAACTCCGTTACCTTGATCTTTCAAGTATACGATCTTCTGCCACTTGGGCAAGATGGTAATATTGCCACAGAACTCGCAATCGGTTTTATCAAAGATAGGAACAAAATCGTACAAATAAAGCCAGGAGTAAGCATATGATCAGAAAGCAAACAGCGCTTGTTGTGATCGAAATTACACTTGAAATGCGGTATAATTTGTTCAGCAACCTGCCTGCCATCGAGGCATCATCCCTCATCATCAGAACCGAAATATGTACCACTTGATTGCTAGGAAACATTACTTCTGTGAACATCTTCATCTTCCAATGACTGCTCGCGTTAGTCGAGTTTATACTCGAAAGCTAAAATCCACCTTGTATACCATGTATTGACATTTTCTTGTTCAAACGGGCGGGAAGCCACTCTTCATTGTCATACGTTACCCAAATCGGTACAATCCATATAAACCGAGCATACTTCACCAACTTTAACATTCTTCCATAACCGACAATGCTAAAGCTTGGAGGCCGCCAACATATCCAACCGCTTGTTGCCAACGGAGATGCCTACTCGCAACTTACATTGACACACTTGAGCGATGTAGGCACGGTGTCAAACACTTTCGCACAAGGGAAGCAAAATTACGCGAACAAGAACTACGACGAAGCAGTCAAGTCATTCAACCGTGCGATCGAGATTCTCGAGCAAGATTTGTCAATTGTGTTGCTCCATCGCGCCGCTACCTTGGAAATGAAGCATGACTACGAAGGTGTTATAGAGGACAGCTCGCGCGTAAACCCAGACAGCAAGTCTGCCGTCCCTGATCCCTATGTCACTGCTGCACATGCCTTATTACTGCAAAACCGACTTCCCGAAGCAGCAGCACATCTGAGGGCTGGCATTGCTGCAGTCCCAACGACGTGTATACAGCATCAAACACTCGTCCATTTGAACAATCGGGTAGTTACTGAAATGGACGCACGCAACCAGTGGATGATGAAGCTGTTACCAACCGAAATACTGGATCGAATTCTCTCACTGCTTCCAACCAAGACCCACATTAACCTGGCATCCACGTGTCGCTTTTGGAATAGCTTTATGCTACGCGACTGGCCTGGTATGTGGTCTACCATTGACGCAACAACAGACGATGACTTGCCAGAGCATGATTCCATGCTCCAACGAGTGCTGGAAGCCCTTCCACCATCCAAAGTTCGAAGAGTCAAATTGTCCATGAACTTTATGGTTTTTTCCGGACGATCAGTGGCACTACTGACTATCATGCAACGGCAACGCTGGAATAAAATTGAGTATCTCGGTAAGAATCTAGTGCCATTTACATATCAGATTTCTGTACTCATCAGTTATAACTACACTTCTCATCCAGGTATCCGGGACCCGCATAAATTCGACATTTGTAATCTTCTACAGCTCACCAAAAGTTCACTCCAAACTTTAGAATTGTGGAGCACTGATAACAGCACGGATGCCGAAGAGACTCTTATTAATGCTCAGGAAATATGCCCCAATATCACCTCAATCGCGAGACATATCCAAGGACGACAGAAGTTGCATCAAATTCTCCCACAGTTGGATCCATCCAAGCTGGTCCTCACTCGACTAAAGATATTTGATAGTTCACAGCATTTGAACTATGCTCGTCGAGAAGATGCATCTCTGTTACAAACTCTGGGACACACGATCGGCTCAATCAATGACCAGTACCCATCCTTACAAGAGCTTGTGATAGACTCGCTGTCCAGGGATATTTTTTAACGACCACTTACTCTCGTCCGTCAGCTAATACTGGACTTACCAAGCTGGCATTAACTCTATCTGCCACCAAAAATGACACCGCGTCATTCGACAAACAGATTTGCTCCATAATCCAAAAAAACTGCAGCAGTCTACTATCCATGAAGTTGAACTTTGACAAGGTTTCTCACCTAGGCAGTTGCAAGTCGGTGGAAAAAGTAGCAAAAATCGGGTTTCCCGTGCTCAAGGACCTAGATTTCGGTTTCTCTGACAGCCTCGCAAGCATTAGCCCATCCAAGCTTCAAGATCTGCTTACTGCGTGTCCTGCGCTGGAACAAGTCCGTATATCTGCCAGTAACATCTGGGACACGAGTGTCTGGAGCGGACTATCCAAGCTTACATGCCTTCGACGACTCGCTATGTACATGGAAAACAGTGATGATGCAATTCGTGCATATTCAGATACCCGAAGAGGACTCACAAACCTTTTGAACCATAGCCGTAAACTGGGATACTTTTCATTTGGCTACGATAGTGATGATGCTGGCGATGACCATAGACATATCATAGTAAATGTTGCCAGACGTGTTGGTTGTAGCTCGACAATCAAGCAACTTGACATCAACACCACAAGTGTATAATCATCCGATGACCGTGTCTCGATATCTGGCGCGATAAAAGATTCACAAGTACGGATCTTGAGCCTTGAGATAAATTGTCTCATTGGAGAAGATGAGCTTCAGGCCTTGGTATCGCTTCGAAACTTGACGCTTTTGGAAATACATGACCCCGAAAGAAGGGTCACTAAGCAACGGCTTATTCGAATCTTCGACAAGCGCAGGGGAAGGACAGGAGGGTTGTTTGTTGTACATGTGATTTACAGCCGGAGCCATGGACTTCTCGGGCGTAAGCAGTATCCAATAACCAAAGTTGTTCGTATGGAAGACTGCAGTAACGACGATAACCAATCATACTACTCCATACACGAATATCCTGTATAATATGATGCCATGTATGACTCCATGGGTTCAAATTATTCACTTGTATTTGTCGTAATAAAGCACCATCAGCATTGCACACACCGATGTCAATTGCATTGCATGGACACCAAGCCAAACACTTCCTACCATCAGTCCCAATAAGTGTAACCCGACATCCTCCTCCTTTCCTGCCGATATATGTTTAGCCGTGAGTACGGAACGCATATTCCGCTTTCATGCAAGCATTTGAGCCAAAAACAAACTGGATTGCTTTTTATTGAGTTTTGTATTCTTCTTCTATACGCGGGCAACAAACACATTCTTTACTCGGTAGCCATCATGTACTTGATCTTGGCGATGGCGGCACCGGGCTGCAAGCCCTTGGGGCAGGTCTTACTGCAGTTCATGATGGTATGACAACGGTAAATGGACATGCTGTTCTGCAACTTCTCACGACGCTGGGGACCGAACTGATCACGGGAATCAATCATCCAGCGGTAAGCCTGCATCAAGACGGCGGGACCCAAGTACTCTTCCTGTGAACAATAACGGTCAAGACGCTGCAATTGCATTCATGCGAGGCGTGTGTATGCATACCTGGTTCCACCAGTAAGAGGGACACGAGGTAGAGCAGCATGCGCAGAGAATGCACTCGTACAAACCATCCAACTTCTTTCTGTCCTCAATCGACTGCAAGTTCTCTCGTCCATCGGCGGGGGGCGAGGTCTGCTTCAGGTAGGGTTCGATGCTCTTGTACTGCTTGTAAAAGTGGGTCAAATCAGGCACCAAATCCTTAACGACGTACACTTGTTTATAAAGATGTTAGACAAAAACTCCGTCTTTCATGTGTCAATTCGTCCGGTATATTCCGATTAAAAAACTTACTGTGAGGCAAGGGGTAGATCTTGACAGGCTTGCTCACGTCGCGGTTGACCTTGGAGATACAGGCCAGCGTGTTGCCACCCTCAATGTTCATAGCACACGAGCCGCAAATGCCCTCACGGCACGAACGACGGAACGTCAAAGTGGCGTCCTGCTCGTTCTTGATCTTGATCAAGGCGTCCAAAACCATGGGACCGCAAGAGTTCAAGTCGACCTGGTACTTTTCGAGACGAGGCTTCTCGGTGGGCTCGTCTGGGTTCTATGCATCGTCCATGAGCTTATGTATCTCGTACGTGTCATGCAATAGTTTACCCAGCGGTAAATTTCGAACGTCTTCATCAATGGTTCCTTCTTTGTTGGGGCAGCTTCAGTGGGAGTGGCCATGCTGTTGCTGGCGCTTGTGTTCAAGAGACGGTTCATGGGCTAATTGAAGCAATTTGCGTTATTTTTTTTTGTGGAATCGTCAAAAACACGTAAATTTATAGAGAAAAAAACTCACAGCAGCGACAGCAGGAGCCCAGCGAGCGCGAATGGCAGCGCTTCTCAAAGAAGTAAGAGCAATTGACATTGGTGCGAGAATTAATCAAGAGAGGGGGGGTTAGAAGTATGGTAAATGGAGAGAGTAAAAAGAGCTCGTCGCTGTGTTTTTCACTTGCGCTCCACGTTTGACTGTTGCAGGGTACCCCACAGCCGACGTATATCCGTACTATAAAATGACGTAAATTTGATTGGCCGTCCCGCCCGTTCCCATGGCCACCACAGAGCGGTCATCCAGGCAACCGGTGGGGATAAGACATTTTCCTTGCCTCCTTGACATTTGTTTTGCTCCAGTCCCACGCGATCTACCCCTTCAATCTGTTCAGATCATATGAAATTGACAGGCCTCTTTTATCTTTACTCTTCCGGATTGATGACACAAACAACGGCACCCATTCTTTTCCCTCGAATGACGCGAGTCGTCGTGATCCAAACGGAGCGATCGTGGTTCACGTGAATGTTATGCTTCCGTATATGTACAACATGAAACGCCACAATAGGACCGTGGCCAACCGAAGCCGGCTCCCGAACGTGATCTATGTGGTTTGGATGTCTTTTTTTTTCTAGAGAAGTGCACGGCGATAAGGAACTGTTGGCCAAACGCTAAGGTTCAGTAGCGTAATGTTATTTTGTAAGAATATATGTTACACATAGGGCGTGGAAGAATTATTGTTACCTGTGCGCGTCCACACAACCGCTAGGAGCGTGTAACCTCACTTTCTCTCACCATCTCATCCTCTTTTAGTAAAATGCATATTTAATAGGCTGTAGGTACTATCCTACGTTTCTTCATTCATAGAATCATCAGCTATAGCCGTTTTGACTGACTGTCTCACTGGAAAAGGCATGTAGATACTCTCTTTTGGAGTCTTCGTTACCAGGATATCAGTGTGTATCTGGGGATGACTAATTCTTCCAGTAAAGTTCACATCATATAATAACGGACCTCCTACAGGTCACTTGAAAAAAGAATAAACTAGTTTCTGTTTTGTACCTTTGACAGAAATCTTTCATAAAGCACAATAGAAAAATAATCAGCCCATAACTTTGCAAAAGGCTCCAATAGAAAGCTGCAGTGATCTGGGCACCAGTCTATATTAGTGCATATATTAGATTGGGTTCAGGAGACCAGATATAACTGACGCATAACAAGTTGATAGACGCTATCTTCCAAGTCGGTGTCGCGCATACAAAGTTAAAGAGAAAAAGAGGGAAAATGGCTCTCGAAGCGACTGCACCTTACAAAAGGCTGACTTTCTATATGCTGCGCCTAAAAAATGAGTGACTCCGAGGGCTAGTGAATCTTACTTTGCCCTTCAGCATATTCCAATGTGGGAACCGAACGAGCAGCTGCTTCTTCGTGCTCCTACGCGGTATAAAAAGAATGAAGGGACATTATTTGTGACTCCAAGGCGTGTAGCGTGGCAACAACAGGGCGCACCTCAGCTGAATCCATCTATTCTTTATGGCGACATTAACTGTAAAGATTCCAGTTTTCTTTTTTTTAACGATCTGTACAAACTTTGCATGCGATCTCACCGATGAATCAATAGCACTTGCACAAACACCGGAAACTTCGGCCAAAGTGCTGTTAAAGATTTCAGCAACAACACCTACGCCAAAAGATTACACATTTCACTTTACATCGCAAAAGGCACTGACGGAAAGAGAAGCGGTAAAGTCGCAGATTGCTGAATTGTTGGCGCGTGCTCGAGGATCCAAAGGATCAACACCAGTAGCGACACCTGCAGTTGTTGCATCGCCCATAGCAACACCAGCAACTACAATAGGCTCACCAGCACCTGCATCGACGCCGTCCTCGTCAGTCAATAGTCCTGCACCGGCAACTCCGGCATTGGCGCCTGGTAGTCCGAAATCGTGGCGACAAGAAGAGTTCAATGCAAGAAAGCACCTGTTATCTTCCAGCCGTGAACTTCATACTTTACATATGGAATTGGTTGTGCATGGAAAAAGCGTTACGGAGGAAGAGTTCTGGGCAAGTCCTTATGTGAAGCGGATAAGACAGGTAAAGGTGATCGGGGATCTTGTGTACGGGTGCTTACGAGTATGCCTTTCCCGTTAGAAATTAAAAAAGGATGCAGTGTCAAAGGAGGGACGGCAGAAAGGCAAATCATCCAAAATGGTCGAGCTGATGCCCGGTCAACAAGAAGGATCCGATGTCAAATACACATTGACGAGCCAAATCATTCACAACATCTTCACGGAGTTCCCTTCAGGTACGTGTTCAGTTTTTATCAACGATGTCTTTTTCGAATGGGATATTTCTATTAGTAAAACGAGCTTACGATGCCAATGTGCCTGATAAGGTTCGGTATACACATGTCGCCAGTCCACAGTTCGCTAATGCGTTGCGATTAGGTACCAGAACAGCAGTTCTGGAAAAGGTTCCTGGCGTCCGAGTTTTTTCATCGATCGCGTACTGGTGCGCGTTCACAAATGGCGCCCTATGATGATATCTTTGATAGATGCTTGCAGGAAGAGGATGATGGTACGTTGCTGGCAAAACTTCAAACATTATAGTGCTGATAACCCTCTTTATTATTAGAAAACTCAAAAGCGCCCGAATTATCACGCATAGACAAAATCAGACGCGCGATTGACTTGACCGCGACTGAAGAGGATCATCTAGAGAGCGGCAATACGCCTGACTTTACAATGCAACCTGGTCGAACTACTCAAGCGTTACCATTGATTCGTCGATTCAATCGACATGCTATGCGAGTACTAGAAACACCACAACCGTAAGTGAAAGGCATTGAAACGAAAGGGATTCTGAAGGGCGCTAATAAGGAGGGAAATCCATGCAGAAAGAATAAGGACGCCAAAGATTCGGAGGAGGTATGGACTATCAAATTATTTTGATTGGGATCAAAATGTAACAGGATAATTAGGACGATATCGTGAAAGAAATTGTCATACCAGATCTGCAAAGCGAGGATCCACCGGATCGAATTGTGCTCGATATTGAGGATTCGCGACGGTACTTTGAAAGTCAGAGCGGTGTGCGGAGCAATGTCAATATCAGCGAGCAGGTACGCGTAACATCTGAAGGAGAAAGGAGTGTGGGACCTAAGACATAATGAATCAGGACGCGATATATCTTTTGGACAATTTCAAAGAGCACTTCCAAGGCTGGCAACCGGATCTCACCAAAGTAAGGACATGAAAAGGAGAGCATATTCGATGGCGATTATTGATATACATGATCCAGGCTGTCATGGAACCGAAAACTGCAAACAAAGCATGTCTGACGTTGACAGAATTTATTAAGCGCAAGGTCCAGCACGATCGGAAAATATCTGCATCAGGTAAAATTAAATCTGCAAGCCATACAAACCGTTCCCACTTATTGTTTATAACAAAAGATATCAAACTCCCACCCATGGTGCAGCAAAAAGTGCAGAGCTACCATTCCGCTACAAATGAGATCTTGCGGCACTTTTGGTCATCCTTTGAACCATACAAAGCCGACAAGAACATTCGGATGGTTGAGAGTCTGAAGAAACAGAAAGAAAAACTAAATGAAGTCTTAATAACGGTCAACAGTTATCAAGGCGACGTAGAACGCTGTAAAAGGGTACGTACTGTTTATGTTTATGTTATGGGTGGTTGGTTGGTTGAACTTTCCATCCAAAAAAAATATAGATGCTTCTGCCTGTCATGCTGGCTGTTGACAAAGCGTTGGATGCCTCAAAGAAGCGCGGTAAAAAGAGAAAAGCAATGTAAATACGCCCCGCAAAAAAAATATACACACACTATTCCCTTCATTTTCATACTTTTGCATCGATTAATAAAAAAAAAGTCTCCTCTACTACGTATACAAAAAACCCATCTCAAAATGTGAAACACTGCTTTTTACGTAAAACGGTTCTATTTGTTGCGAAACTTGTTTTTGGCGCTCTTTCATTAACATTTTATATGTCTGGTATCAGTTATCTAGACGTCGACTCTCCTGGTGATTTTGAGAACTTCCGGAAAGGCAGCTTCTCTTCGAGTGGATCATCCACAGAATATGCAATGTCGCGAACAGGAAGCGACAAAGGCTCGGAGCGCGCAACAAAAAATGTTAGCTCCTTTATAAGCAAACTCTATAGGTACATTGACAACGATTCTAACTCATGATTTGTTTGTTAACCAAATAATCATTCTAGTTTGGTAGGTGATCCACGGCATCAAGATCTTGTCTCATGGAACCCTACGGGGACATCGTTTTTGATTTGCAACGTCAAACGGTTCGCACAAGTCGTTCTACCGGAATATTTCAAACACGGCAATTTTTCGAGTTTTGTCCGCCTCCTCAACATGTAAAAAGAGAAAGAACGATGAGAGTCATAATGGACTTGCTCATATTCTGTATAGGTATGGCTTCCATAAAATCAACAAATCGCCACGGGGTCAACGTGGAAACGAAAACGAGATATGGGAATTCTCGCATCCACAATTCCAACGCAATCGATCGGACCTATTAAAAGATATTCGACGCAAAGCGATGGATTCCGAAGTTTTACGACGAGAAACGGGCGATATGCATGCCTTCTTTTCAATGCTTCAAGTATCTCAAGCGGATTTGCAACGGCAATTTCAAGCCCTGCAAGAGAGCTTCTCGAATCTTTTACAGGGGTTTGAAGAGACACGTAAAATGCAACTACAACAGCATTTTATGCTGAGACAGTTGGCCGAGAAACAAGGTGTACCGATAGAGGAATTGATGCCAAACATGTTTCCTGGTCCACCCGATGTATTTATTACTTCGCCGCAACCCAACGTTAAGCAAGAACAACATGATGTTTGGAATGAACATGATAACTGGGATACCCCACAACCGCCGCTATTTCAGCAACAACAACAGCAATTTACTCCAGATATGCTGTTGGAAATGGCTGCCAATACGCCATTACCTCCAAGTCCAAACGTGGATCCTAGTAATATGATATTTGGTAGTCCCATCTCTTCACCTTTATCACCAATGTCACCTATGGGCCAATAAGCTGATTCCCGAGCGAATTTTTTCTTTTATATAACGATGTCTAATTTGATTTAATGTAATATTTACATATTTCTTTACAATCCTTACATTTTTAATGGAATTAGTAAAGTGTACACATGTGCTTCTTTTCTTATGAAAAGTGAAAGGTCAAAGCCACATTTGTGATTGTCAAGCAAGTACTACGTCGTGCAAATGGTGGTATCCCGAAAATAACACACTTTAATAAACAGCTGTACTACCTACGCGTCACTGCCACTTTTGGAATGCTACACATACATTTGTCTGTGCACCTTCAAGCTGCAACTTTCTCACTTCCCTCCATATAGCATCCTCCATCACTTGAA
Organism: Fennellomyces sp. T-0311; assembly: GCA_025266875.1. Classification (NCBI taxonomy): domain Eukaryota; kingdom Fungi; phylum Mucoromycota; class Mucoromycetes; order Mucorales; family Lichtheimiaceae; genus Fennellomyces; species Fennellomyces sp. T-0311. The sequence continues at coordinate 186,273 of JALLLT010000047.1, read as the reverse complement.
ACGGAGCTAAAAGTAGTATGATATCTAGGATCTGAAAACACGTGGCTGTTTTCTTGTGCTACGTATTACATTGCGGGGAGACGAATCCCAAGTAACCGGATTATCCCAGCCGATTATATTTACTATCCACGTTAGTCTAAACCTGGCTAGGCCAATTGACCAAATTTAATCCATAAATAAAAAAAAAAGACCATAGTTGAAAAAAGGGAGAAAAAGTGGTTAATGGGGATAATTAAGTATAGTGAGTAGAAGGAGATTTAAGAGGGAATTTCAGAATAGTATTAGAAAAGGAATGTAAATAGATTATAAAAAATCTAATATCCTTTAAGCGTTGGTCTGCTTGCGGAAAAGAACACGGAAAGTGGCTGAACAAGCCTTGAAGAATGTCTTGACTTTGCCACCAACGGAGCTGGGGAATCCAAATACTAAAAAATTGAGCACGGTTTCCTTGTCTTCGGTGTATGGTGGGTATCTGGCTGCAATCACACTTTCAAATGCAGTCGACTTGACCATCGTGGAACGCTCGTGCGTGAACGTGTCAAATGACTTGTCTCCGTGGTAGGAGCCCATACCGCTAGGTCCGACACCGCCAAAAGGCAAGGAGAGTTCCTGAAGATGCATCAAAGTATCATTGACCAATGCACCACCCGAGTTGGCTCGATCGAGAACTTTTTTTTAAAAAAGAAGTAGGATGATTAATAACTGTGATCAATGACTGCCCCTACTTTCCACTTCAAAAAGACTTACTTGCGTTGTAGCTTTGAGCACTGCTTGCAAACACGTATAATGCAAGGGGTTGATCCCTGCATCAAAGCAACCATATTTAGTATACACGTGCATTTAAAGGTTATTCTTTTTTGTTCTGAGAAGCTTACCGAGAGTTAACTACTTCGATAGCTTCATCCATATCCTTGACAGGAACAATAGGCAAAATGGGGCCTAGAATAATACAGGGTTAACGGCTGAGACGACAGATCGAAAAAAAAGTATTTACCGAAAATTTCATCCTGCATGATATGAGCATCGTTCACTTGAACAGGGCTAACGATAGTAGGTGCAATGTAAAGATCATCACGATCGGTTTCACCACCAATAACAATGGACTTGGGATCCAACTTGTCGAGAATACCCTTGAGACGATCAAATTGCCTGGTGTTGATAATACGGCCATACGATGGACTCTTTTGAGGGTTCGTGGAATAATATTCGCGAATAACATTTCGGAATGCGACAACAAGTCGTTCGACTTGATCTTTGGAAACCAGCACATAATCTGGTGCAACGCAAGTCTGTCATATGAAAAAATCCATGTCAAGAGTCCGCCAACTTTTTTTCATATAAGTTTTTTTTTTACCTGGCCGACGTTAAAGAACTTTCCCCAGAGGAGTCTGTGGGCGGTAATGTTAAAGTCCGCATCAGGTGTGACGATAGCGGGAGACTTGCCGCCCAATTCAAGAGTGACACTGGTAAGATGCTTCGCGGCAGCCGTCATGACAATCTTTCCAACAGTTCCATTGCCAGTGTAAAAGATATGATCAAAACGTTGCTCTGTGTAAAAAAAAGTTTCAGTTTTTTTTTCTAATCCAATAACTTGTTCTCAGATTTACCCAGCAAAACAGTGGTTTCAGGTACACCACCATTAACTACTGTGTAAGCGCGCTTATCAAGATACTGAGGCAAAACACGACCGATTAAATCGGCAGTATGTGCAGAAACTTCAGATGGCTGGCATGGACGTTAGCTTTGATGTACTCTTTATGTAAATGCGGGTTTTACCTTGATAACAACAGTGCATCCAGCAGCAATAGCGCCAACAACGGGCAATAACAAAAGGTTAATCTGTCGAAAAAAATATTATATAAGGTGACGGTCCTAACACGAGCAAATCTAAAGCATAACATACAGGATAATTCCATGCACCTGTATGAAATAAAAGCCATATTAAGTATAAATATTGGACAGACCAATTAAATAAACAAGGGACATACCGAGAACAGCGACGACACCTCTTGGCTCTTTGCGAATATACGTCTTATCCATAGCGTTCATAGCAAAACGTTTCGAAGTGGAAGTGGGTTTAGCAAGACGATCCACGTTCTGTTCAAAATCATCAGATGTCAGTGAATATGAAATAAATGCACGCGTTGTTATTTATTACTTTAATCATGTACTTGCACTCGGCAACAACGGCAGAAATCTCACCAACACTAGCTTCCATGCGATGTTTGTGCAGATCATCATGCAAGGCTTGTTCGATTTCCGTGCTATGATCCTCGCAGAACTTACACAGGTTAGCGAGTTGCTGTTTACGGAACGTCAGATCTTTGGTGAGACCTAAAGAAATGTATGGTTGGTAAAAACGATTTGGTGGTGTGATTGGAAAAAAGGCTGTATTTACCAATGCCGAAGGTCTTGCGCAAGTCTTGGACGATGCCAGGTATACTTTCGATTGGCGTGAATTTGAGATCGACCATGGTGTTTGGTACGCGCGAAGGTTGTAAAGTAAAAAGGGGAGGGAGAGATTCAAGAAGCGAAGGAAAAGGAAGGGAAATGGGACTTATAGTGCAACCTGATTATCAAGGTTGAGTTTTCGGTTTTATACTCACTGGTTATAACCCCGCAGTGCGTAACCAAGGGACCGAAATATTAAAGCTGGGAATGAACACCAGGTTGGATTTGTATCACTCTCAATTCTTTATTTCTTTTGGCGACACAATCCATTCTGTACCAAAATGTGTTGTATAGGGAGTATAGCGAACAAACACCGCTCCGAATTTCCGCTCTTAATCTTACTATCCAACGATTATGCTTCTACAAAAAAGTGATCGACAATGCAGCAGTGGACTTCATGCAAGCCCAGCCCTCTTCGAGACTCGATCCTCTTCAATCTCTTATTTCACTTTGTCATTTCCCTTCAACCGTTTGTCATTTAGTAGGTTTTTTATCGCCCTAAATATAGCACGGGTCGCGACATGATATATTTTGCAATAAGCGTACGCTGCAACGATTCGCGCAACCAATCTAGAACCCCGCCATACTTTTTTTTTGCGACATTGTAAAATAGAAACGGGATCTCGATAACATATAGCGCTGATGCCTGATCAGGTAAAGGGCGCTCGTAGCCAGGTATAACCGAGATCGCATCTGGTGTGAAACTAAAAACATATCTTTTTTTTATTTGCCAGTGTGGTTAAGTGTAATATATTTTATTGTTACACGCGTTGAGCACTATCGTGCAACAAAATAAACAAACTTCTGGTTGTGGTGGTATACTCTTTGTGGCAAGGACCGCTAAGCCATGCATTGTATCCTTTAAGTGGGAATTTCACGAGTTGTTATATGGACTAGGCCGTCACCAACTTCGGCTTTCCATTCGTATACCGCGATGCTAGCACCGTCATGACAATGCACGATAAAATGTAGCCACTAAACTTAAAAAAGGCGTTCCGAGAGAATTGCCGTTCCTCTTCTGGTGTTCGAAAAGACGAGTAGATTTTCCATAAATTAGGTAACGCCATGGGGATTATGCGAATGGGTTGCGGTTTGAGTAAGAAAAAGGGCTTAACGCAAATTCGTCTCCTTTGTTTTTTTTTTTGCTCGCATATTTCTGAGCTTGAACACGAGTTTGGTTTCCTGTGCATCTTATTGCTATGAAACAATGACAACGCACGGCGCCCTGTCAGTAAGCACCAGCTGGCCAACACGAGTTTTTTCCATACAGACTAAAATCTGCTGTTCCTTTTTGCACCGTCTGATGTGTGTGGGCGTATTACATAAGTTGTAATTCATCGTTATTTGTTGATATGACAACAGTGACATTAGTAACATGATCATCAGCATCTTTTCTACCCCTTAGTGCACCTGACAATTGAACGTGGCGATACTTTTTGTATCCGGGGAGCAGAAGCGAAACGTCTGTGTATTCCTCCGGTTATTGTCAATGCGCAAACTAAACTGTTCCGGTGTGCGGAGCGAGAGAGAGAGAGAGAGAGGGAGTCACGGATCAAACTTCCAAAAGCTGTATGCAAGAATGCGATAAGTATAATATCACTGGAAACTCGTGGCGTTATTACAGGCATAATTAATGACAAGCACCGGGAATACCCCACTTTGGTAACAGCATCTAATTGTTAATAGATAAAGCGTGGAAAAAATATTAGTGAAAGAGCCGGAAAAAACAGCAGGGCAAGAATGTTGCCATTGTCCAATGTAGCTGAAGGATGAACGAGGCAAATGCCCCATAGTGATGACGAATGTTGGGCTTATAGCGCGGAATCCGGAACGTGCCGACTGAACTAATGAAAAAGTTAAGCCGAAATCTATCGTCAGTATGATGCACGGTGGCATTTTCATTGGTACGGAACAACTTTGACCGGTGTGACTACCATAGCGGTTGGCATAATGCATTTACAGCGATTAGCCCGTCTTCTTTTTGCTTCTTTTCCACTTCCATTTACCCATGCCTGCAACCAAAAGTAGTCAGCGCACAAGCATCATCCTAAATACCACCGGACTGGTATCCAACCTCATAGCATTGTACTGTGTGCATTGGGTGTACGAAAACCCGTACGCAGTTGGCTTCGGTGGTCACTTTCAAGTATGTTCCGTCTCTTTATCATACGAATTCGCAAATGCAGCCATGCAACACGCTGACTTGCTTGGATCCAGTATCTTACAATTCTTGGCTTAACCACGGCAACGATTGCTTTCTCGCTCAAACTCCTAAGGCACATGATCCCAGGAACCTTTGAAGGTAAAAAGGAACCCCTTAAGCATTTCATTATTTTGTACAGCGCAGCTCATTCTGCCTTTCAGTTGCGTATGAAATTGTATCAAATATTGCAACCCCTGTAAGTCCTGCTCGAGGAATAACTAACTGCAAAGTACTCACAAGCAAAAAAAAAATAGCTGGAGGGTCTTGTCAGCTGCATGTATTGGGGGATGGCAGTAATTGATCCCACATTGGTCACTCCCAAAGATATGCCACCGATTCCGCCTATCGTTGACTGTGCATTGCATCTATATCCGGCCATGTTCCTGTGGTGTGATTTCCTTATTTTCAACTTTGAATTCAAACGCTCCCCGCGCCATATTGCCATTATCTACGCATTTGGTGCGTTTTATTTTGCCTGGTCATGGGCCTGTCAGTCTCGGAATGGCCATTGGCCATACCCTTTTCTGGATGAGTTGGCAGACGGGCCTCGAGCTTTGTTTTACGTGCTATCTGTTACACTTTGCTGGTTCATTTACGAAATCGGTAAGTCCTTTCATATTAGGAAATCGGATTAGGGGGAAGAGGCTAACCCAATCTCCGTGCAGGCGCATTTGTACATTCCAAATTACATGGTGGCAGGCTCAAGACTGCGTAGCTGCGTCTCGTGCTCTCATGAAATATAGAACTTTTACCCCTTATTTTCTATATCTACGTATGTGCGACGTTCGACACGTAATGGCTTTTGCTCCAGATTGGTTGGTAGAGTCGAAGGATAGGATGTAGAGTATATACGGTTTATTATTATAAATGTACAGAATTTTGAAACTCTATTGACTACTGTTATCATTGGATGTAACCTTGACTGATGGCAATTCACTTTCGGCTTCTGGGGGTGCAGATTCTGTTGCAGATCTCTCGGATTGCGACTCGTCAGACACTCCACTCACAATGACTTGGGTATAGGTGTGAAGTGAAGCCTCCAGCTCATCCTTGCGCACAGGCTTACTAACATATCCATTCATACCTAGGAGGATTCTTTTGTTAGATCCGGTATTACAATAAAAAAATACAGGAGGGAATAGTTTACCTGATGCGAGACATTTTTCTCGATCACCAGGCATGACACAAGCTGTCATGGCAATAATATATGGATGCACGGATGATTCCGACAAATTGGAACGAATATACTCGGATGCTTCAAACCCGTTCATTTCAGGCATCCAAATGTCCATAAACACGAGATCGATTGGATCATCCGTCTTTTGGGATTTGCGCACAGCGTCGCAGGCCTCCTTTCCATTTTGAGCGACTTCTGGGCGAACACCAAGGCGAGAAAGCATACGCATGACCACTTTCTGATTGACTGGATTATCATCCACCAAAAGTGATCGCACGCTACCTGCGATTTCATTCAATGGTCGTCCAGACGACGTCGTCGAAGTACTCGATAACGAACTTCCTATAGTGTTTGATCGTTCCCGACGTTTATATCGAATACTCGTGGATCGGTCAAGAGAGGCTGCAGGGGATGCGGTAGGAGAAGCGGCATTGGATTTCGTTTGCTTCGAATCGTCATTCGGCGGCCTCAATAGCTTGAGAAATGCTGCCAACAATTTGGAATTCTTCAATGGTTTGACTAGATATAACGTGCGTCCATCATCGAGAGAGTCGAACGGATTGCGACGTTCTTCGCCAGGTGTAGGCGAATCTTGTTCCAAGGGAATTTGTTTGGCCATCTGCGGTAATGTCAATTGATCGGAGGCATCGGAAATACGCTCACGGCGTTGATTTCGCATATCTTTGATACATATCGTGGGTATAGAGCGAAGAAACGGCATACATTCTTGCAGGCTAGTTAATACAGTTTGGCTCGTTGTTGGTGTCGGTCCAAACGTTTTGATCACTTCAAATTCCTCGTCAATCACCAGCAGCGATAGTTTCTCTTTCGTTTTTTGTTTGAGCTCCTTTTCGGCGTCATTGAAACACATCACTTTGGCTTGTGGCATTGGTATCGACCCAAACAATTGGTTCCAAGCTTTCCTTCCGTAATGATTGTCAGCAACAATAATTACGCTATGACAAAGTCTCGTTAGTTCGCTGAAACAATTGAAGGAAGCATAGGTTGGACTATCAGCTTGTTTCTGCAGCTTGACAGTAAAGTAAAACGTGGATCCTTGGCCGCTTTCAGAATCAAACCACTAAACGACAATTCAGGCATCAGCATATCGGTTCAATTCAATACGGATCAACTCACCATGTCACCTCCCATCATTCTGGTGAGCCTTCGACTGATTGCCAATCCAAGTCCTGTTCCACCAAAATTTCGCGTTGTTGAAGCATCCACTTGCGAGAACGTTTGGAACAGTTTATCGGCTTTGTCTTTACGAATACCAATACCGGTATCACGAATGGAAACCAGTAATGACTCGGTTCTCGGACCTTGAGCAAGTCGCGACTCTGATAGTAAGCCGCTATTTTCGTCGCTATCGTCTGGCTCAAGAGACGTTGGTGTGCTCGGTGATGAACCTTGACGTGAAACATGAACCGAGACATAACCTTCACTGGTGAACTTGAGAGCATTCGAGAGTCTTGTTGCATTGTTAATTCAATTGCTACATGACAAGAGCGGTTTTTACTTACAAGTTGAGCAATATTTGTCTCAGTCTCACAACGTCTCCGTAGACACCAGTAGACACGTCCGCATCGATAATATACCACAGGATAATACCTTTGTCCATGTAATTGGGTGCCACTAGTTTTAGTGCACTCTCAAACACAAAAATCTAATTATCTTAGATTATTAGTAAGCTATTGGGTATGATGTTGCATAAAGCCCACCAGATCCATTCGTCGATGCTCCAATCCAAGCTTTCCAGAGTCAATCTTGGAATAGTCGAGGATATCGTCGATAATAGCCATCAAATGGTTACCAGATGACTCAATGGTCTCGGCACAATCATGTAGTTCTGCTGGCAGGTTGCTCTCCATCAAGATGCGAGACATCCCAATAACAGCATTCATCGGCGTGCGGATCTCTGTAAAATAATGTCAATAATGCACAACGCCATTTATTATCCTTTTGTCTTACCATGTGACATGTTTGCCAAGAAGTTTTGCTTTGATGCGGCTGCTGCTTCCGCCACCTCTTTGGCAGCTTTGAGGTCTTTGAGTAAATTCTGGGTACGTGCACGTTCTTCCTCAAGTTCGATTGTTCTTTGCTGTAAATTGGCTGTGCGCTTGCGAACCAGATTTTCCATATTGTTTGCATATTTTTCCAGCTAAAATGAATCCAAATGTCAATTGCCAGCTAAAGATATATATATATAAAGATAGCTTACTAGCAATGCCAAGTTATCCACCACATTATCTGATCCCGTGATATGTGGATCGATAATTTTGATTCGGCTCTTGACATGACCAATCGATGGTCGAGACATCACTTCACGCCTTAAACAAGATATGATAATCTCGTTCACCTGTCCTACATACACGTCTTGGTCTGGAGTCAACATGGCAGGGAGTAGATCATGGTGCTTGATACGATCAAACACAGCCTCATAGTTCTCCTCGAATTCAATAAGTTCTTTCTGATACGGCTTGGCCCTCGTAACAATCTCGTTCAGAATCATACCGAGACTGCCACTTTTTGTATCAGCAATTCAAAAAAAACCATATCGCCGAGCAGAATATACCTGTATATATCAGCCTTCTTGCTAGGATATGTAATCCAAATGTCCAAGTTGGTATCCACTACTGATTCCGGAGCCAGCCATAGCAAATTCTCGGTATGTGGTACAACATGCATTGGCGAATCATAGTATCCATGGTTATGTGTAGGACTCAGGCTCCTCGGCCCAGACACGCTAGAATCGTGGCACGTTTCTTTGGGATAACGCTTGGAAAGTGACGCGATGGTGACAGGGTCGTATTGAGATTCTCGAACCTTGTACAGACCAAAATCGGTTATCTTGAGCTCCCATCGACCAGTCACGACACAGGCTTGTGAAGTAAGACAACCATGGAACAAAAACTTGGAACGATGTAAGAATTCGAGCCCTTCAATTAAATCGTTGATCAACGAAAATCGAAAGATCCAAGTAAGGTCTAGGTCAGGATTTTTCAATACATCGTACAGTGTTCCTTTACTACAGTATTCTACATATATATTGCATTAGTTACGATGCTTTTTTCCTTGTATCCATGTCACTGACCTTCGACAAGAAATGTGCCCTGAGGCTCGATACATAATCCAATGAACTCAACCAGCTTCGAGTGGCGAGCCATTTTCATTAATGCAATCTCGTGATAAGCTGTTTGATTAAGGTGTACACGCCGAAATCCAATTTGCTTAACGAATACAGGCAAGTTCCGACTAAAGTGAAGACGCGAATATTAATAGAGGTATGACTTTATAGTCGTAGCACTTACTGGAAACCGATGGCACGAATTAGTCGCTTCGTATGCCGATCTGGATAATACAGCAGACTAATATATTCAACAATATTAATACGGATCGTTTATGCAACGTATTTGATCAGGTCTTACGTGGGTGCCTCATGTACCGTTGCCAAGGTAAAATAATCTCGTGTCCCTGGTTCAGTAGCATTCCCATGCTGATGTTCACCCTCATCTTCATTCCCCTCCGACATTGATCGTTGTGTCTTTGGTGCCAAAGGCGCTGCCAGAGCTGCTGCTCCACTAGCAACAAGTTCCGGCGTTCGAGATTTATCGAGTATATGAGGTGATGTGGGTGTAGAGCTACTATTATCTTCGGCTCCCAGTAAAGGCAAAACCGAAGGAGACAGCGCTTCGTTGTTCTCCTTTGTAACGCTCGTCATAGAGTTTGGCGATGGCAAGGATGACATGTGTTGCATCGATGGTCGCATCAATTCGTCATAAGATAGTAACCAAGCAGTTTGAGACGGGGATTCGAGTAGTCTGATCTTTCGATACTTTCGGAACCGCCAAAAGCAGAAGCCAAGAAGAGCACCCAGTACTATGACACCAACAGGCACGAATATCCCGATAAAAATCCGTCGTCGCTTTTGAGCTTGATCTTGAGCGTAAATGATGCACTGGGTATGAGCGTGTGTACTATCTTCGTGCCCATCATTGCAGTGTACACACGATGCAGATCCTTCTTCTGAATATTCACCGTAGGGGCAAGGTGTACATTCGTGTTGATTCGGATCAGAACTGAAGGTATCCATGGGACATGGAGCGCAACGTATAGATGGACTAGTGATTCCAGATTCTTTTGCTACACAGTATGGCGAGTCGGATAATTCGACATAGTATTGACCAGGATTACATATTTCATATATTCGAGGGACCGTCAGAAGAGTTCCAGTCCACGGGCGATGCGACGAGGTCTTGGCCAACAAAATATCCAACAAGGCAAAAAAGCCATTCGAATACGTGTTATAATGCCTAAGATTATACGTTACTACTATTCTCATTGACCCATAGCTATTCATCTAATCCGAAAACTTACCATACTCTATCCACTCGACCCTCTAGATACGCTTGAATTTGATCAAACTGACTTATTGCTGTATAGACCGTTGTACCGTTGTCCAACAGACCTCGTAACATTCGCTATCCACAAATTTACATCATCAGTTCTAGCTTCTTGGTAAGATATGCGGATTCTTACGTAATTGAGGGCGCTAAAGACATGCTCTGATAGTGTAATATACACATCGGGTTGATATCCGCGCTTCCTTAAATTTTCAACGATTGCTTGAAGATCAATCTCCATACTGCTGATCGTAGACAGATTGATTGAATGACTAAAGTCTGATAACAGCACGCCGGTTGTGTTCCCTTGTAGGTGTCGCCATTGAAAATACACTTTCTCGCAAAGATGACTTGCTCTCCAAGGTGTATGCGATCCGAAACAAACAGGTCTGCTGGCATTGTCAGTGATCAACTGACTTGCGATCGATTCAGCAAGCTCATTGAGATCTGTAATGATGTTTGTAGCTATGGGTCTAAACAATCAGTTTAATATAGCTAGTTTCTCTTTATCACAAAATAAAACTCACGGTGTAGTATTGGTATAGTTGTTGATTCCCACGTTTTCAAAAAAGGTTCCCAAAACAGATAACGGGATCTTGCGCTCGTCGCTCAGTTCCACTGCATACTGGACTACAGATGGATCACTGGATTGCAGTACTAATCCCCGGACTCCTGCATCGGCATGTGCTTTGAGGTGGCTCTTCAGCGTCGATTGATTACCAATCAATCCATCCTATATCACGTAGAGTTTTCTTTTAATCGACTCGTACTTTTTTTGCACAGATATAATCTTTACCTCTTCGGTCGAAGAGATTGACCAGTTTAACTTCCCCGCTAAATCATAAACACCGGACATAATACCAGCCTGATAGGTATCGCCATCAATGTTTGGAATAACCGTGCCAATGGTGGAATGGATATCTTGACCAGGTATGATTGAGTGCCCGTCGCCATGTATAAGCGAAGAATATGTCTCATTTGTGACAAGATTTGGCCCCGTGCTGACAGTCTTGTTGATTATGGGTTGGTATCCTGAAATATGCTGTAAAAAGTATAATGATATCATGAATTTTGTTACCATGCAAATCGCGATATCAGGGATCGTTTTTTTCAACTTACCCAAGCGTACATAAGAAATACAGGTAGTGCAGCTTGGTAATATGGCATCTGGCTAATACCAAACGTATCATTGAAACGATCGAAGATTTCTGACATGTTGTTCTTGCTACCAACATCGTAATAACAGACTGCCAATCGTCGATCTGGTTCGACTTTCAGGGCTTGTGTTGCAGCAGCGCTAATAAGTTCAACACCCGCCTATGCCAAGTTTTTTTTTTTCACTCCTTAGCACCTGAACTTTGTCTATCTCGATCCCTGTAACTATTGATCGACTTACCAAACCTCCTAAAGAAATGACAGAATCATAAGGTCCTTCCAAAAGTGCATTGCTAACCACTTTGCTCGAATTATCCATTTCTTCCACGGACATGACGTCGATTGTATGGTTTAGAAACGTGCTCAATCCATTCGCTCGTGCATTAAACGTCCTGTCATCGAGAGGGGAACTCGAACTTGTGATCTGAACCGCAAGGGGTCTTGAATAATTGCGCCTCTTCAACTCTTGGGCCAGCATCTCCGAAGACTTTTTGTCAGATTGCAAAACACGAGTTAAACCGAGTTGTCGGGCATATTCCAGTCCAGTATTGAATACGATCACGGGCATTTTCTGATTTACAGCCTCCTTTACTGCTTCGAATACCAGATCGTTGGGTATTGTTACGATCAAGCCATCCACGCCCTGTCAATTCCAAATTAGGACAATTCCCTTTCACTTTCACATCGATCTTACGCGTTCGATTGCAGACAATATGTCATTCTTCATTTTTTCCGCGCTGCTCACAACATGGCGATCCCATTCGATCTCGATGTCTAATAACGCAGCTGCCTCCCGTGCGGCAGCTTCGGGATTGTTGAAAAACGTTTGAAGGATCGAGTAATGGGATATGACCACAAATTTTGGTCGTGTTGTCGGTACCGTCCATGTTTGGTTCTCTCCGCATCTTGGTACCGTTGGTGCATCTGTAGTGACGTTTTGCACTAAGCAAAAGTTCAGAATAGCAATGACGATAATCCAAATATGCATTTTTCATGCATTTTTTTTTTGGTATTTGGACTGAGAAAAAAACAAATTAAGTGAAAAAACAAAGCATCATAATGCAAGTGGATGAAATTACGGGGGTAATCGGCATGTTTTACATTGCTGAAATTGTTCCAATGAATAAACTTTTTCTTCTTGCTCAATATTTCAAAAAGCTCATGCTTTTTTTTTTTACAAAAAAAATTACTATTATTATTTTAATGATGATTATACTCCTGTGTTTCTCTGTACAAATTTTTTTGAAAGGGTGATGGATTAAACTAATGACGTAGAAAAAAATAACTACTACTATGTGCATAACGAGGAATTACAATGAAACCGTATAAGCATAAACATAAGGAAAGGAGCATGTGTGTGAGAGTGTGTGTGTGTGCGTGCGTGTGTTTGTGTGATGTGCGTGCGTGCTTATGCGCCTCTTGTCCAATGTATGTGTAGGAGGTTATTGTGTTTGCTGCGTATATCATCTTAATGCACGACATGGTAACTTGGTATCGGCTTTGTCGGATTCAATTTACAGAGGAGAAGGCGAAAGGAGGAAGTAGCAAAAGCAACCGGGATCTGATCGACAGTTCACCGTCATTGCGAGTTAATTTAGAAAGCTGGCGCGTGGTGTTGCTTCTTGCGAATAACACCTGTAAGCTTGGTTGATCGCAGTTCGCACTCTTTCCATGATCGGCAACCGATTTCGTCAGCAACGGTCTTCCATGCCTTTTTGAACAGTCGAGAGTTCTTTTTGACGGCCAGCATGAGTAATCGATCTTCAGCGTTGGTCCATTCGCGCTGTTCCATGGCTTTGCTTTGAAGTGTCTTGTAACGACCCCAGCAGCAACCTCGCGAACGATGAGGCAGATAGGTAGCGGAGATCATAGCCCACGAGAGGCCCTGGCTGTATCCCTGCTCCAAAAGGTAATCTTCCTCGGGTGTCCATGGTGTCCGAGTTTGTGGTGTCGATCCTCCCTTATTAGATTGTCTGCTATCTCGCTGTTGAAGTTGCAGGACATTCGTGAGGGGCGGCAAGACTGCAGTAGGTGAAGTGGGTGGGGATGGGGGTGACGAGTAACTTGAGGCAGGACTTCCAGCTGTTGAGTATGACGAAGCAGTTGACCATGTCATTGGTGACTTTGGAAATTCGACGATCTCATCCTTGTTGCCATTGCTGTCAAAGAAGTGATGTTGCTGTTGTTGAGTGTTGAGTAAGTTTTTGATATCCATTGTTAGAAAAAAAGGTTAAGTAAAGTAGAGAAGTAGTCTGTGCAAGTTAAATGATTTTATGGCGTCTCAACTTGTCGCCTTTTATATAGTTTTCATTCAAACCCCCACCATCCACTCCTTGGCACTTTGCCCACGTTGCATAAGATGTCAACAGAGGCACAGTATAGGAGCGGAGGGAGGGAGGGGACCATATAGAATCAATCATCTTAATCTGTTTTTTAGAACTGCGTAATGATCGGATCGGAATAGTAAAAGGTCATCAGCAGTAATATTGAGTAACTCCTTGAGCATCGAATGGCCCTCTCTCACATACCCCTCTTTTGGTTTTTTCCCCTGAAAAGTGTTATTACTATTTCGTCATCAGATCACTTTTAGCTTGTCATTTTCTAATAACTTTTTTTTCGGTTTTGCGTCATTGACGAACCTTCTCCTCTATACCGTCATCACAAAACTTTAAACTTTTTATACACTCCAGTCTGTTCATACTTTGCTTATTATTCGAATATACTCCGATCAGTTATCAAGGGAGTGAAAGGAGTTTGTTTCCTCTCAGCCTATGAATGGGTGTGCGTGCGCATGAGTGGTTTTTCTCGAATCACCCGTGTTTGTATCCTTGAGTGGCCCTAAGGTGTCGAGGCGAACGGGCCCAGGATTGAATCGATGTTATCTCCTTGCGATCGAGCGAGGGTCTTTTAAAAGTGACCTGGAAAGGAATAGTGGTGTATGTGTTTCTATCCCCTGTAACATGAAACGTGGTTCATCAGCCAACGTGGACATGCATGCAAGTCAATCGCGCGTGTAACGCCCAGGGAAGCAAGGGTCCATGCTTTTATTAGGGGTATAACTATGGCTTGGTACTATTATTACAACTCTTTTCTTACCCCAGTTAGTTATACTTTTCATTCGCTATTACAAAGCCGACTTGTTTTGTCAATACAATAGACTTCTGAAACAAGCGTTTATGACACAGCATTGACATAGTGATCGCCATCATGCAGCTAAAACAAAAATACTTCTATACTTTTTTACCACTTCTCGAACTAGTACTTTATCTTCCTTACTATCTTTTGTATATGTACTTTTGGAACTGCCTTGCTTCTCGATCAGAAAAATATTCAATATTCAAGCAAATCCGAACAATCCAGTTTTGGCGAATTATCTTGTCGGCCAAGCTTGAGTTTACGGTAATGCAATTTTGCTATTACTAGCCGACTTTTTGGTAGCTAAGAGAGGTTAGAGTTAAACATAAAATTCAAGTTACGATAGCCATTTGTCAACAAGGGCTACTAAAAATTGCAATACGAACTGTACAGCACGAAGTACAACCCAAATGGATGGGTTGAGGGTCGCGCGAACTTCAGCTTAGGGGACTGAAAAAGGGACTCACCACAAGAAAGGGTACCTTTCAACGTGGCATGGTGCGAACCACGAGGCGTCTCCCACCGGCCACGCGAACCGTAAACCCTTTCGTCACTTCATATTCTCCTTTATCTGTGAAATTTTTTCATCGCACAGACGCTCCAAAGTATGTATGTTGTATTACAGCAAAGTAGCAAACGCTTTCCCCTATCCAATTTCCATATATTGCAGCTTTTTTAATTATAATGTGCGTATGTGTTGATTCGAGTATGCAAGATGACAATCTAGTTCCTATTTTCTATAGCCTTTTGACCTCTCCGTTGTGATAGCAAGAAATTAAATCGACCCGGAACTCGGCCAATTGGTGATAGAACAATTTCTAGTATGCATGCAAGTTTAATTCTTTTGTGTTCACTCCCCACACAATTGTAACCCGAAAAAACTTACCAAAAGGTGTGCTTGATTTGTCGAAAGTGTCTCGCCTTCTTTGCAGATCGTGTACGGAATAGGTAGGGTAACAATACCATTCTTGAGCATAGTGGGCATACCCAACGAACGCAACAAGGGCTCCATGTTATGTGGCATTGGATCTGCACCTCGCTGTACTGGACCTTCCGGTAATTCAACTGTTTGTGTTGCTATAACACCTGACCGAGCATAGTCTGGTTGTGTATAATCGTTAAAGTACTTTACAACTTCATCATAAGGTTTGCTGGTGAATAGTAGACCAACTTCGTTGCGAAGATCCTATAAAAAATTGACGTCAATGACCTCATTCTAAGCCTTGTCTATCTCCTAAAAAAACGCCCAAAACTTTACTTTTGCGATTTGTGATACTCCAGTCTTATACTCTTCTTCGGGAGTAGTACCGAGTGCCTTGGCCATGACTCGGTTTTTGCCATAAAAGAATCGGGACGTTTTAAAGTCGTTGCGAACTTCCTTCAAGAATGCGTTGCGCATATCCTTGACGGAGAATACCCAGATATAATCATATTTGTCGGCACACTCATGGATCTAGAAACGATTGAATAAACTTACTGTCTCTCCCCGCGATCTGTCAAATAAAAAAAAAAAAACTTACTTCCTCGATCAACTTCTCCTTGCCCTCATGGCCCTTCTTTTCCGTTTTAGTCAACGACACTAGAGACGTATTGGTAAACTTGACATGGGTCACTTGGTGTGTTGATCAAGACAACGTTACCAACTGTGGATCTCTTGGACTTTGGCATGCCGAAAAAATTATGTAGGTTAAGAACAAAGGGGAGTTGCAAGCCACCTCGCTTTTGCTCTTTTCTGAGATTTGAGCGCCGAAGTCCAAATTGGTGATGGCTTTGGATGATGGTGCATAAGGATTTTCCATGTACTTCAACTTTTTGTGCATCTGTAAAGACCATACCAGAAACTATCAAAACCAAACAAACTCAGGCTCTTGGGTTTATGCTATGTTATTAAAATCTTCACGTACAGCTCTTATTAATATACAAAGGTATTTATCGTCCTCGGTTGCTGGTTTCTATGGCGGCATAGTTTCCATGGTAATATGTTGCTGTAAGTAGCTGACTACTTTAATTTATCATTTCTCAACTTATATTAAAAAAATAACCCTGCATATACTTTACGGGCAAGGATGTATATATGGCATACTGGTTATTAATCGAGCCCGAAACAGGGGCGACATAATAGATCCGTTACTAAAGTGCTCATATAAGGACAGCAATCGACTGTGGTCTGGCTTACAGGAACAAGCGCTAGTTCGGCTCGTTAGGTCGCGTCCCTGGTCGCGTCTATCGTTACGCGTTGCGGAGGTGGACCACAAAAAAATAATTCCAGAAACGGCAGCAGTCGCGTTTCTTTTTCACACCTCCTTAAATGATCAACGACGAGTACTACGACATAGACTCCATTCTTGCCGAGCATTCAGCACGTACAGAAAACTAGAACTGACTTTTAGTTCAAGGAGAGAATAACCTTTGACCTGTTTTCTTACAGAAAATACCATGTATTTTCCTCCATGACATTGATGCATCAGTGAACCTCACAGGCGATGGAAACGAGGTACAACGTTTATTTCAATGCGAAAATTCATGTTTTGACAGGTTCAAATAGATTGCAGCGAATTCACGGGTTGAATTGCCTTTCTGGATTGCAAAAATGCTCGCTCAATACAAGTAACGTACCTTGAACGCACAAAAATAATCGGTTCGCTGAACTCTTTCCTTTTTCGGGGTAATCCAGACTCCCAAACAACGAGTAGGTTGTTCGTACGGATGGCTACGGAAGAGCTTACTGACGTGAAGTTGGCAAAAAAAGGAGCATAGTGACTATAGAATTACCTAAAGCATATGGCACTCGTGTGCGCAATTCACTTGATGCAAGCCCGACGAGCATCGACTTTCGACAAGTAACTCCATATTTCTACCAATTCGGCACCAAGCTCTACGACTTGATTGTGGACGATCAGCTTCCAGCGACGCTGGAGAACGCATTCAAAGCACGGCTAAAGGAAATCATGAACATCTCGCTGACGGGGTCAACGAACGTCGGACAGGACTTCCTGCAAAAGCTGGATGAGACGGAAAAAGAATGTAAGGCGATTATATTAGAGGGTAAAACGGGAAAAGCGTTGACAGATGTGCAGTGTTCAAGGCCGGGCAGGAAAGTACTGCAGAATCAAGAAAGTGGCGCCACAAGAGGCGGCAGCAACTTAAACCGATTTCGCTGGGTCATCGAATATCGTCTCAGTCATCCGTTTGAAAATAACGCTCTTATCCCACCCGTTCATTGTTTAGCATCTCTCCTTCTGCATTGGCAAGCATTAATAATAAAAAACAGTCCTCCGCGACAAAATGAACGTCAAGCGCGACGAGCTGAGACAACCGATTTCTTACTAGGATATCCTGGGCAATGGCCGAACCGTCGACGTCTGAACCCAAGCTATTTCTACGAACATACAGACCAACCGATCGCGAGCATGTCGACTTTCTATTCTACAGCACCTACTTTGCGCTGGTGCCCGAGGGTGTCAAGCAGAAGCTAATGTCACCGACAACGATAATACTGTGGATTGCCGTGTATGCTTACCTGTTGGCGATTGTACCGGTACTCTTACATGGAATGAACATGCCAAGCTGGGCTGGCATTGCATTGCGCATCTTCTTCACCGTGAGCTGGGCACTCGTCGGTTTTTCAGCACTCTTTTTGTTCACTGATCGATTCGAAACTGTCGACCGGGTAGAGGCGGCACGGCAGAACGATTTACGCGATCCCGAAGTCTACTATCTCAACTACAAGAAGTACGAGCAAGTGGTCACCGACCCGGCCGAGGAAAAGGAGGACGATGGGTCATCGTCTGACGGCAAGAAAAAGAAGAAAAAGCGTGTTACATT
The DNA here is from genome assembly GCA_025266875.1 of Fennellomyces sp. T-0311. Lineage (NCBI taxonomy): Eukaryota > Fungi > Mucoromycota > Mucoromycetes > Mucorales > Lichtheimiaceae > Fennellomyces > Fennellomyces sp. T-0311. Next base: position 167,924 of record JALLLT010000047.1, on the reverse strand, counting down.
CGATAAAGATACCAAACCAGCAACCGAGCTCGTGCGGGAATTATTGCCCGAGGAAGAGCGCACGCCTGGTCACTTTTGGGTCTTGGAAGTGGATGGAACGGCCTGTGGTATGATTGGACTGGCTTGTCTCAAGAACCCTGTGATGGATGCTCGGCCCGTCCTGGGCGCGACTTGGCAACGTCTCGGTCGCTATCTTTTCGAACGCTACGATCTGTCGATGCCCGCCCTGCTTATGCCAAAAGACTCTGGACCCCGGGTGTTTACAGAAGCATCACCTCCTCACACAGCAACCCTGCAGCGCCTCGCAGTCAAGTACCAGTTCCAAGGCTGCGGACTGAGCACTGTGATGATCACTCGGGCGATGGTGTGGGCCAACGAACATGACATCCACACAGTCACCGCGGTGACGGACGAGTTCCAAGGCACAGCGGCAGTGATTCTGCAGCAGCGACACGGATTTAAGCTGGCGAAGAAGGTCAGCAAGGGCTATTTTGGACAATACGAAAATCACTGGACATGTGATGTGAAAGCATGGATGGAGGCAAACAAGCGCGATTAATAAAAAAAACACAGTAGAATACGTACAGAATGATATCAACTAATGCTGGAAGGGTATTCATCTCTTTCTTTTGAATTTTTGGATACGAAGAGGAAAATGTAGTTGGAGTGAGTGTATGCAAAGAACGAATGGTCTATGTAAGTTGTAGATGTATATGTGTTGTGTGGACTTTTTTGTGTGTGTGAGTGTGAGTGTGTGGGGAATGAAAGGGGAAAAGATATTAGTGCGTTAAGTACACCACCGCACCGTCGTCATCAACGGGCTTATAGTCAGAGGAGTAGTCCATTATCCATTGCCGGTCGGCCACCACATCCTGTCTGCTTGGATCAAACTCACTGTACTCGAACGCACTGCGTGCCATGTGCGCCAAGGACGCCAACTGTTCCTTGACGTGCGGAGAGCTCGTGGCATGTTTTTTCAAGTGAGCAACGACCGCATGGGATATCCGTCCAAAGTTCTTCGCAGTATAGTGCCAAATATCCTTCGCAACACCAATGTTCTGGATGCCGCGGGCGAGCATGGTCCAGTACTGAAGATTGAGCGTCTCATACTGCAGCAAGAGCGAGCCTGCGTCACCCGCAGTAGGAAGTGTCTGCACGCGTGCCTGGACAGAAGCATCCTGGTAGGGCTGTGTTCCGTCAGCCGTGAACTGCTTGCCGATTCGCATCCGACAACGGTTGGCGACACGAAGTAGCAACCTGACATCGTCTGTGAATGCAGCAAGCGCAGTTACCTGCAGGTCATACAGGACACCACGGTGATCTGTCATTTGGGCAAGGTGGATCCCAGTTGGCGATGTGATCAAAAACTCCAGCACTTCCGCCATGCTGGCCTGTAGTTCAACATATTCTTTGTGTGTGAGCGTCTGTGAGCGTCGTAAAAGACGCATCGAATCGAGCAAGGCGGTGATGTCGGTCTTTGTGAGATCTGAGGCATTAATGATTCGATTGCTGGTGTATTTCGGTACGACTCTGGGGACCCGGCTGAGGCTGGGAAACGAGTAGCCCTGATCAGATAAAAAGTCCAACAAATGCGTGTTGTCTGGAATCATTTGTGCGGAGCTGTACTCGTCCTGATCTTCCAGCGCAAACTCGTTCAAAAAGTACACACGAACCAAGTTGGCTGCCCACCGTCCATATTTTTCGTTGCCCAGAAAATAGTTTGCCAGCGTCAGTGTCGTCACATTCTGCGATAACGGCCCCAAGTAAGCAGATGTGTCCTCTTTACCAAACAACGGTGGCAGTTCTTCAGGTCCGGATGAATCCATATCGTCAGTTACAGACATTGGTGCAAGACGTTCCTGCGTCTCATGCAAGATGATTTCAGCGCGCTTTTCGAGCCCCTCCATCATGCGCGCCACACTCTCGTCTTTGCTCCAATGCGCTTGTCGAATCATAGCCAGTTCCGTTTCATTGTATAGAAACAACCGGTCTTGCCGGAAGGTCCGCCGCGCGATCTGCTCATCTAATCCGTCTAATGAGGACTGGATCGCCAAGAGCCGGTTGAATGCGCGAATCGATGACGCCTCCTTTTTGTTCTCCTCCTGCTGCGGATTGCCTGAAAACAGTCGAAACACCCATCCAATCGTACGAAAGTTTCCTTTCTCCTTGCTGTATGGACGTAGCTTAGGCTCCCAGGCAACCGTTGTTCGATTCAACCGGCGGTTCTCCAGTGCGCCTAGTATCCATAGTAGCTCCAGCTATGTTGTCATTGTCAGTTGCCATGATCTTTTTGCTTTCTCCCACTGCCAAACAAACCCACCTTGCTACGACGTCCGTACCGCATATTCAGGTTGTATTCCTCAGTCGCGTCGTAGCGAAAAATGATCTGTGGCTCTTCGTGGATCTTGGGTCGCTCGTCCAAATCATTAAGCAGAACCGAATTGTTCAATAAGCGGGTCATTGGAACAACAAAATATTTGGTATCGGTTCCGTATCGCTCCAGCTGCGCCCTGATATCGTTGAATGCGTTGCGGCTAAGATAGCAATTTCCATCGAAAGGCATGATCCAACGTGCGTTGCCGATTGATCGACCGTGTTGTATCGCAGTGTTTCGTCCTCCGTTCTACGGATCAAAATTAATATATACTTTCTTTCTTTGTTGTGGGATTTTGACCCTTACATTGTTCATCGCATAAAGGTTCTTGTCGTGGTATATGTAATCGAGGGCACGTAACTTGGCGACTTTGGAGAAGCGGCGGTAATCATCAGAATGAAGAAAATCAGGCTCTGTGAAATGCTCTAGCCGAAAGTCCAGCTGCTTGTATTCTTCCTCCATGAATGGGATGCGGATGTACTCCATGCGATACTTTTCGAGTAGGCGGATGACGGCGGCCTCGTTTGCGGGATCAGAGATGCGGTTCAGCAAGAATATCTTGCGCGTATTCGGAAACGCGGGCTCGTGCTCCAAAATGAAGTGGAGATTCGACAAAGTCTGGCCCTCCTTATGACGCGGCGGAAGATCATTGCCGATGATACGATACAGGAGGAGCTGGTCCCGCTGCGGCTCTGCCGTGATAGGCGTCATGGTCGATGCTGTCCTCGCAAAGTTGAAAAAGGGTATGTATCCAAAAATAAATATAAACAAAAGGAGACCGGCCCCAACAAGCGCAAGTCTCCACCACCGCGTCCGTTGCCGATATTTCAGGTTGTGTCGAAAGTGTCGATGTGGCTCCAGCACTTTGTCCTTGATAGACACATACGACAACCCGGTCCGTCTGTCTCGACGCGGCGTATAGTCGTGCTCCATCGTGATGGCTGACAGATGAGAATTCAGGTTATTCATTCTACGCTGTGTGGTGTTGAAGTCTAGCCCTTTTTTGTTGATAGGAGATGGCGGCGGCGAAGTGGAAGAAGATGATCGTGTGATGTCTACATCATGTTTTATAAATGGAGAAAACATAATGTAGCGCAAAAGTGGAAGGGGGGAGAAGAAAAGAGGCTAGTAATAGAAAAGCCCTCGAATACAATGCACTTGGGTGAAACAAAGGTCACGGGCAAACTCCTTCAGTCTCTGCTCCGTCCCCTTCTTCAACTTAGCTTGGTTACAGAAGCCCCGCCATTACTGCGCCAAGCACTCTTGCTCCATTGTGTGTGGCTCTTACCTCACTTGTCTCACCCATCTCACACTAGATCCCCCAGCTTCGCCCGGCGCCTAGAGCGATCGTTTTTACCCTTTTCTGCCACACTTACTCGAGACCCTGGTAATCGTTGCTATGTTCAAAATTTTACTATAAAAAACGAACCTTGTCCGAAAATGGAAAGCTACACCGAAGGAAGGATTAACGATCTACGGGCATGCCCCAATATTGGCAACGGGTCAATCTCGAAGCGGACCTCCCTACCCTAGCAGCTGATGTAAACAAAGACGAGTCATCACTAATCCTATTTTTAGCAGTTCTTTTTCCAGAGTGATACTTCTGGGAAGCTTTAAAAGAGCAATCACGTATTTCGTCCTCATTGAACACGCAGATCTCTATAGAATTTTGAGAAATTTCTCCAGGTTATAAAAAGAATGGCTGGGGAACCACCATAGACACCGACAACTAGAATGTATCAGGCCTGTCAATCCTTCTGTTTCATTGATCCAGGGACCTGCTGTTTCGCTCTTCAAAGAAAAAGCAGGCCCTTCACAATACATCACCCCATTGTTTATCACTCGTACCTCTTTGTTTGGACGCAGAAATTTTGGTACTGGAGATGAATTACTTAGAATAGTATACTGGTGTGCTCATGTGCCCTGCGCCTCACAATCAGTGCATAATAGGGTGGCGGGCTGTTATGACTCTTTCATAGCACTCAAGCCAGATCGTTATAAAGTGCAACGATAAAAACGGCACCGGGTATTCAAAAATTAAATAACCTCCGTGTGGTGCTGTTCCATAATAGTTCTTGAATCGAAGACATTTGTTTACACATCAAAGGCTTAGTTAGACAGTTCTATGCATATTCTCGTAGATTTTATGTCCCAACAAAATAAAATCCTCCTGTTCTCTGTCGTCGCATAAACTGTATTTCTTGGCATATACAAACAGTCAAAGCTACCGCGGCATTCTATGTTTATCAACGCACATGAGATATAAAATTGGCGCTTATCGATCACACTACATATTATTATTCGATTTAGGGATGACAGGAAACTGGATTTTACTGCGTGAACATTTTTTAAGCTATATAAATAGTAAGATCCGTACTAAGTGATGTTCAACATTAACTAGAAAGCTTATATCTCATGAGTGTACCCACACATATGCCAATCGATGAGTAATGTCTAACCGTTATCGCCCAAGTTGATGGCAAAATATGTACTGTGCAGCACTGATTCTTGTCTGGAGCTCGGTTGATACTGGTTAGTACGGTATAGACACTAGCAAGCACACATGACCACATGCTCTATAAGATTTGCAAATGATACAGCAGATCAGCAAGAGATGACATTTTCAGATTTCGTTTGGATATCTAGGTATCAACTGTGCCAGCTCTCTCTCACCTAACCGCACACGCACTTATAACGATAACCATATAGACATCCGATACGTACTAAACAAGTCGACGCTGTGAGCTCGAAATGTTAAGGGCAAAGTAGATCATTTCCCTTACGATGAATAAATTTATCGAAGTATCTACTGATAATACGTAGTATAGGTAAGTCTAGATCAGTTTAGTCAAAACAAAATCAATCGAATTCTGTGTCTTTTTTTCATAAACCAGAGTGATGGTACTGAATCTTCGCTCTAGGGCGTTTAATCGTTGCCAGTACAGTTATACAACGAATGTTGTTGATAACTAAGAGTACCTATTATACTTCAGCAGCAAAAGTAAAATATATTCTCGTTTTTTAAACCATCCACAGATCCCTGATCTACACACGCGGTATGTCTCCTGAAGCTAAAAGAATGCCTTGTAATCTATCTGCAATAGTCTCTGACTGTAATCTCGCGCCTATCCACCATCTTTCCGAGGAATATCAGACAAGCATGAGAACAAATCCCAGTTGCGATGTTTTTGTTAGCACTAAACTTGAAAGGGACAGCGCCAAATTCATTTGGTATTACACTAACACGGAGTTCAGTAAAATAACTAACCGCTTGGGAAAAATCAACCAAGTATGTTTAACGACACGGGACCAGGGTATCTTCTACAAATCAGTCACTTTGCTTAACAGTGCACAGAAAGATACCAGAGACACATCGGAATGTTCCCGAAATTATCTATAATCCAAAAGAATTCGCCGTTATGTACGATAGGAAGTATAGAGGGTCTTAAGTAGTAATAACGATTGTTGATACTTTCCCAAAATAAGACCTATATAAAAAAGACATGTTCATGTACGACAGACAGGCTCCGCAGCTACTTAAGTTTAAAAAGAGGGCTGATGCATTGCAGATTCTTGGCAGATTGACAAAGTAGGCGATCTCTGGATGTTTCATACTTGCTAATCAAACTAACACGTTGATATTTCATGCGTTCATCACTTAATTAGGGTACAGACTAAGAAGGGCTATTACCATAAACTACTTTCATAAACTTGCTGATGACGCGATTTTCACAATCAGCCACTGATGGTCCTTGCATGCGGTAAAAGCCTTGTGATCCTCATACGTAGTACCTATGCGTCCTGTTTATCAACAGGAGGTTTGTAACACGCGCGCTAATCAATATATGGTTATCCTTTAAATCGGCTAAATAAAATTATACAGCTTATAGCATATGATTCAGCAGAGAGCATACTCCATCAGTCACGGTGCCGTACTGCTCTTGTGTATAGCGCAGAGCAAATTCTGGAAGGCTGAAGCTTTTCCAACTGTGAGCTATCTCATGGGTCACAAACTATACGGAAAACCTGTTACTTATCCTTAAAACAGAAATGGCATAACTCTTGGCTATGCATTATATTAAGTTGTACCAACAAATAGTTTCAACTTCAAGTCTCGTTCCAACCTACTTATGCACAATATTTACAGTTGAATATATGTAACCAAGATGTAAAGAAATAATTGTATCTATGTAACCTTGGATGACGAAGCAAAGCAGTAAATGTTCGATCTGTATTTACGATAACTATAGTGCATCTCTTTAATGTGCGATCAATAGCATTTACGTCACTACATAAGGTGTTTTCTCGTGGCTATACCGTGCTGGTCAAGTATGCATAGCCCTTCCTTCGATACTTTACACCCGTAGAAGCTGACCTCCTTCAAGCTTTTACTAATACAAAGATTTCGCACTGTTTTAGTACTAAGTTCCATGTATTCAAGAGTGATTTCTCTCAAGCAAGGTAAATTTGCAAGAGACTCCGTAAAATCCTCCATCTTATCCACGACATCTTGGTTAAAAACATCAATTCTCAGACACACTAGCGTTTTGACAGCAGCTGCAGCCATGAGCAGCTCGCCCATTACACCACCACAAAAGCGGATTGCTAGCTTGCGCAATTGACAGCATCTGAGAAGGCGTGACATATGGTCACCGACGATATTACACCACAGGATTGTGAGCGACTCCATTTGCGTCAGTTGTGTTAATGCGTCGATGCTGTCATTTTCTATTGGTGCTTGGTGTCCATCGAGAGTGACGTCGGTCAAACCGGGGCTTTGACGTATCAGGGCAGCTAGAATAATATGCGCGTGCAAGTGCTTCGACATTATGTAAAGCTTCGTTAACTGTGGTAGTGAATACGTTGCCCATAAACCCAAATCCTGATCCAGCTCATCAGAATCTTCGTGTAGTATATACAAAGACGCCAATGTATCGTGAAACTTCTCCAGTAAAGGCAGAATCAAGCGCGTTGTGAATCGTCCACCGAAAATCATATGCCGACGGCTATCAGCTGTGATATCTGGTAGATTTACCTCGTCATTAAAATAGCTTGGATTAAACGCAAGGTAAGTCAAGTTGTGGCAATGTCGTGCGATGATCGGTAGAATATCAGCACTGAAGCCATCAAGTTTGATATACTTGAGAGCTGGCGAGCAACAAAAAAGCTTTTCGATCTGAGTCACGTCATTTTCTTGATCATAAGTGTATAACGACAAGTGAGTCAGTGATGTCGTATACGGTAAAGACAGTCGGGTAAGCCAATTGACATTCGATCGTCGACGAGTCAAGTTTATGCTGGTGAGCTTACGACAGATCAATAAGATGTCTGCCAAGGAAGACAATTTGACTCTGGAATCATCGATACATAAGTGGGTCAATGTTTCGGACGTGGCTGAAAGTACATCGTGCATATTTTCGTAAAGATTTCGTTCTCTACCACCAGCAACTTCTTGCAGTTGTTAGCTTTACATAAAACCTCGAATTGTTGTATGACTCACCGTAGCAGTGATAAATCTTCAGTGAACGTAGCTTTGAGAATTTTCCGGCCGGTATCATATCCAAGCATTTGCTGACCAGACGTGAATGCGCTGTCAATCTAAACTCCTCGACGTGGTGAGACACCACAGGCAGCAAACTATTGGATACGGTGGTATTCTGAACCTCGAATACCTTCCATAACAATGGATTCTCGACTATCATGGTTCGCCAGAGACGAGATACCTTCACCGACTCGACCATCGCGTCATTTGTCAAGTGACTTGTAATACAGGATACAATATCATAAGGCCCTTCATTGATAAAATCAATCCGTCGTTCAGATCGTGCCCTGGCAAACTCATACTCTTGTTGAAGCAACGCATGGGCTGGGTCAGTGGGTGAAATATGATCGAGACCATCCTTGAACGCCTTCATAGCAATATCTTGAAATCCTTGAGTTGTATACACCTTGCCGACGTAAAGATAGCCACTCGAGTGATTCGGGTAGATCTGTACTATGCTTAACGCGTCCTTGAGCTCTTCCGCGGTTTTTCCTTTCTTTGCCCAAGAACGAGCACGAAGCTCGAGCATTTTGACCGCGTTTGTCAGCAGAATCTCCAAGGCAGTTGAAGATTGCGTAATGGCATCGTCCAACCGTGATTCACCAAGAGCTTCGACAACTGATTCCCGGAGCGCATTCATTGACAGCTCTGAAGAAAGAGTCGTAATCCTGGTACAATTGGGTTGTGATTCGAAATGTTCCAGTGCAGATTGCTTTTCGACCATGGCGTTAGGGAAAAACAAAATAGAGAGTGCCGCTGACGGTGCCATATGACAGTGATCTTATTGGGTGTCCAGTTACAAAGCAGTTTACAAATAATGCTGCACGCGATGCTGCCATATGATAGCAGAGCCATGAACCCCGCTTTATGGCATAGTAAGGCAAGCTGAACATACGCTTGTCGAAATATACATCAATGGGACATAATATCAGAGCACTATTAATACCATTACCTTTATTTTAATTAACGCAAGCGTGTTAATTCATGAGTTTCATCTGTCGTGCTCTTGTCAGAACATAGAATTCTCGAAGTTCCGTAATTGAGACTACATTTACAGCATGCTCACCGAATATCCGTACCCCCTCCATAGGTACTTTGCACACATAGAGGATGACGCTCTTCAAGCTCTTGCTGCGACAAAAGCTTTGCACTGCTGCGTTATTAAGATCCTTGTATTCGAAATCATTATCTCTCAAGCGACATAGCTTGCCAAGGAGCTCAATAAAGCTATCCACCGTGTTCACAATTTTCCGTTCCGAATCATCAAGGCGTAAGTATTCTAGAACTTCGATTGAAGCCCTTCCCGTTATTAGTTGATCGTTCTAATTGTGACACAAGCAGATCACCAGTCTGCATAGTTGGTAATTCCTGAAGGACGATACCGAGCGAGCCTCACCAATATCGCAAGATATGATTACGAGAGAGTCAACCCCTTCTAATGGTTGTACAATTGCGTCGATACTGCTCATCGCTTATTGCCGCGTTTCGGAAATCAGCAAGATGTATATCTCTTAAACTAGGATTTTGACATATCGGAGCTGCAGTGATCGTGTCGAATTGCGAATCTATTGCATTTATAGGAAGCCTCGTGAGTGACGGAAAAGTGAGCGTCAGTAGTAGACGCCTTTCCAGTCTGTTATTTATCTGTATTCAATGCAAGTACATCAGTTCATCATAGAAAAGTTCCAGTAAAAGCTGAATTAAGCACAGTGTAATCTTTCCGCTGAAAGCAAACTATCGACTTGCAAAAGTGAGAAATTAGCTTTTCTAGTAGGCCAGCACCAGCGCACTCTGTACTGAGCCTAGAGTTACCAAGCTGTGGAAGTATTATGCGACCAACGGTACAATATCAGTACTACAACCACGGAGCTTAAGGTACTCCAGGGCTGGTGCATAGCGAAGAAGTTTTCCTATTTGACTGCACCATGGGAAATAATCCGGACAATCCGGACAATCCGGCGCATCAGCGCATACTTTTTAATCTCAGTATATGTCCAGATTCCCTATATGGTAAAAATCTGAAGTCTGCGTATTGATACCTTATATGGTAAGAAATAGGCAGCCAATGCCGTGTATCAGAAGACGCTTTTGCTCAATAAATCTTATTTGCGAAAAAAAACTTTATTGTAAAAAAAACCTTCAGGAGGGATGGCTCTTTCTTTTTGGGCACGAGCAGATGGCCGGGATCGCCATCACTGTACCTGTGGTTGTTGTGGTTGACGCTGTTGCTGTTGCTGTTGTTGTTGCCGGAGGGGAGCGAGGAAGGGATCGTACTCTTCATCTTCGTCCTCAAAAATGTCAATGCCATCGTCGTCAGTATCGCCAGCGTTGTCAGCACTATATATATCGCGTTCTTCAAGTTAGGTCCAGTATTATCATCAGTTTGACAAAACATACGTGTTCCCCGCGGCTGCACTGCTGATTTCCCTATCAAATAATAATGAGTATATAGAATACAAATACACCTTTTTTTATGCTTACCTTATGCTGACATGGAAGTCGACGCGGATGGAATTGCTGCCACATCCTTATGGCCCATTCACGAAGCAACTCTGGACACAGTCGTTCGAGAGCTATTTTATAACAAGTTATCCATGGACTTACGATGCATATACTAGAAGCTAGTTAATTCTGAGCATGCCATATGATATATCATTATGCATACCTTCCATCCTGGTTGACTCGCATGCTTTTACCTTTTGGACAATAGACGTACTTGAGCCACAGCTGGCGGATGATGGCTCTACTGAGCCAGTGATCTGTGCATCGTCCCAATGGCACCTTGTATACCTCTCGACTACGGGCTCAAAAGTCTTGTAATAGTTGGCGATGGCATCATCACCTATATACCTGTAGTTCGAGGCACGCAAGGTGTTGACGCACAGATCCCTCACGCCATGGCTCCACGCAACAACTTTAAGAAAGGTAAGAAGACTCTTTACACTTGCCTGGTTTGGCAGGGAACAGAACCTCTGCAGGAAATCAATGCAATGGTTGACCAGGACAGTCTGCTTTTTATCACCGGTGGTGGGGGCTGACTCAGCGCCACTATTAACATCTCTCGCTGGAGCATCTGCTGGCAGTGTGAACGTTGAGGCAATGTGATCCTCCTGAGTCTTGGTCAGCTTCCTCTGATCCAGCGCGAATTCGTATTGCTGGTGTTGCTGCGGTCACTGCGCGACCAGACCTTCCAGCGCGGCGACCCGTTTAGTCAACGTGCCAACCTGTTCACTTAAGGTTGACACCGTGTTGTTCAAGGCTGACAAAGCATCCAATGCCAAGATGAGCAAATCGCGCTCGGACATCCGAGTCAGGTCAGGATGAGAAGGATTCATTGGAAAAAGAAAGAGAAGTAAAATCAGTGGTCACGGCAAATGCGCAGCAGAAAAAAGTAAAATCTCGCCGCATATATAAACCGTATGGGCCGGATGGGCCTGATGCTGTTACACTTGTCTGTGTATATGGCAATCTTTTTCATCGTGTTGCTACACCGTGTGTGTATATGGCAACTTTTTTCATCGTGTTGTTACACCATGTGTGTGTATGGCAATTTTGCTTGTCGTGAGTGTCTTGAGTTTCCATACCTGGAACGACAAAGCTTTCTGTCTACCAACTGTTACACGTGCCTTCCCTTTTTGACCTCTATTCTTTCTCCGGTGTGTATATATGGCAATTTTTTGTCCTGATGGGCCGGATTGTCCGGATTGTCCGGATTATTTCCCATGGTGACTGGTGCCGCTTCCTTCATGAAAGGTATGTGAAATCAGCGAAAGTGTGCCAGGGATATTGCAAACGTCACAGACAGCCCAATTGTCATCAGCATCTAATTCATGGTGATGAAAATGAAAGCTCATAAGATTTTGACAAATCCGTATGATATTTGCCAAAGGAGGTAGCTTGACCCTGGAGTTTTTGGTACGTATGTAGATGGGTCGATGTATCTAAAGCGGCCGACATCACACCGCCCATACTTTCATAGTGCTACTCCTCCATAATTCCGAAGTGTATGTATTCACCATGAGATTTAAGTGGTATACTCGTCAAGGTAATAGTTGAAAAGTATAAATTTTATTTGGAAGACTTTTTGACCTGCTCCAATAGGTATATGGTCGCTTCCTTGCGGTACTAATGTATAGATATAAAAGGGTATCTGGTGCCATGTCTGAAAAAACCCCTTACGGGGAAAAAGACAGGCCGATATGGAAACGTTGCGTAGAGTTATAGAATTAGAGAGAAGAAAAACAGTGTAGATAGAATATCAATAATGTCAACGTGGGTATCACCCTAAGTGTGGTGGTGTGTACGTGCTGATGGTCCGCCTTGAAGAGCTTCTTCCGGTGCCGGTTCATCGTCATCGTACTGCGCATCTTTATGGCTCAGTCTATCAACCTTGCGGAGGACATGCAAAAGTGCGGGCCACGCCTGCTTCCATTTGCCCCGGGTCAGTCCATTATTTGAACGCGGAAGGCTGTTCAATATAAAGTCGATCACCTGTGTATTGCTTTGTTGTTCAGGGACTGGTCCAAATGCTAGGAGTAGTTCTTGAAGTTCTGCCCGAAGCAATGGACAGGTGGCATAGTGTTCTCGAGGGGCAGCAACTGTACCGCATTCGCAGTCCTTCAGAGGGTATGAGGGAAGCCAATGCATACGCCATTTAACCAGTCGGTGTCGATCCTTAGATGAGGCTGCCAAGTACTCATCAAGGTAATAACTTACTGCGGCGAGGAACTTCCCGTAATCGTACTTTTGGAAATGACAACGCATATATCATATGAAACATTTTCTGGCTAAACGTGAATTTGCTCTGACTCGGAACGCCTCAATGAGATGAAATATCATTGATAGCAAACGATTGGATTGACCACCACTTCGGATTTCGAAGACTTGTCATCACAATAGGTTGAGTAGCTTGCTGCGTTACGCTGTACCACAAGCAAGCAATCACGTACTGATAGGGGGAGGTCAATTAGCTTTTCAAATAAAATCCATACGTTTCAACTAGTGTCATAAGGTCCTTCGCTGATAAAGTTCAACCCGTCCCTCGAATCGTGCTTCGACAAACTCATACTTTTGCTCTAGCAACATATGCACTGGTTCAATAGGTGGAATGTGATCGAGGTTATTCATGAACACTTTCATCGCTGCATCTTAATATCCACGCATTGCGTAGACCTTGCCAGATAGAAATAGCCAGTCAGATACATTGGTGCAAGATCCATCATTTCTAGTACATGCTGGAGTTCTCTTTGTCTGTCTACTTTTTTTTTTTACTCAAGAACGATAAGGCAGACTTAGTGTACATATACTGTTTGTACATTCATTTTCCAGAGCAGTTGACGATAATGTAATTGAATCATTATACTGCAATTCAGAATGTGCGATCAGAATTGATTTTTGGACTATTCATTGCTAACTCCAAATGGCTAGTATATTTGGGTCGTGAATTCAGGTACACTACTGTAGATCGTTTTACGAATACGGTTGTAGCAAAAGTAAAAAAATGCTACGCCACTGCCAAAGTGTTGTTCCTTATGTTAATGGATGACCAATTTTCGCTCCCAAAACCATGTGATGCGTGTGCATATCATTTGATATTTAATACATTACTCTTAAATGATGTTTTAGCCTCTGATGGAGTAGCTCTAATATCTTTCACATACCATCATTCATTGCTACATGCGTTCTCCTAGTCCTTGAATATATCCACTACTACGGGATCAGCAGTCCTACAGTTATCTATTGCCCTATTTGCTCTTATGTGCAACCTTTGATCCGACTTTATTGATCAAATAAGGCATTTCCGTTAACTTGGTGTCAGGTCTTCGGTCTCTTCGATAATATGGAAAGATCATATGAGATTCGGAGGTAACATGGATCCTTGGAACTATAACACAAAACGTTTGTCTTATCGATCTCGACTCATCATCAGTGTAAACAGAGATAATTTTCACAATAAAACAAGCTTATTTTTTGTCCCGCCATTAGAAGTCTTTTTCTTGTTAAGCGATACCAAAGTAGCTGCTTTTATATTACTGTCGTTGTGTCACTGTAAGATTTTACAAGGCTTCGTATAATTTTATAGTATCGTCTCTTTATGTTACACTAGGATTTTTAAGTGGTTATTCCTACCATAGATTATGCAAAGCAGCCATAGCCACAGGATGGAGGTGAAGGGCCTCGTGAGACCCACTTGATCATACCTGGTTATTTCTCTCTTGTACTTACAATGCTCAGTTTAAAGTGGCGTGAACATGCGGCACTTCCATTGTAGTCAGACGGAAAGAAAAATTTGTTGCTCAGAACAAATTTTGGTATATAATCCTCAACACAGATAACCTTCCTCCTCTTGAATACATCACCTTACATACACGTACATAAATGGGCAAGAACGAATGAGCAATGTACTTCAAAGAAATGTCGTTAAATATATCGCAATCGCCAACTCCACGGTTGCAGCAATACTAATGAGCGCTTCCATGACAAGATTTATCACCTATTGCCAATTCACGTATCAAAACGATACAAAATCATAATAGAACTTCTGCATATATCTTTGTAAATGACCTCTTCCTCGCATTATATGTTTTCTGAATGGACTGTAAGTACTACCAAGGCGTTGGATTGTTTTAACCGAAAACGTTTGCTTTATTAGGAATGGTAGGCTAGTTACTTGTCCAATGGGATTGTTGGACAAGTAAACAATGACGTTGCCTTACGATATAAATAAACAGTTTTCATGCATGTACGTAGAAATAACTTCACATGATGCTTGCATCGAAAAAGATTCGTTAGAAGGGAAATTCCTCATCATCGCTGGAAATGTTGGTAATGGTGATACGTAGGAGGTATCACTAGGAGGCTGTGTATAAAATGTCTCAACGAAGCACTTATTGGCTGATAAGGTTCGCTTGGAGCTTCCGCCACGTCCGCAAATAATATTCGACAGGAATGCGAGGCAAACGTAGTTGCCACGTGGTCACTCGATCGAGTGATCTACAAAGCTTTAACTACCTCTATTCGTGCTTAAAGATATGTACAGGAATGTAAGTCACGATTGTATTGTAGTCGGGAGAGTACAAGAAAAGCAAATGGTAAGAGATTCGGTAAACAGGGAATCCAAAACAAATACGTATCTACATGGTTTCTGTTTATTGACTTCTTCGAAAATGAGAGGATATGCATCTACGAATAACAGACATTTTTGTAAAAGCAGTATAGTATGTATGAGGGATGTGGCGGCACTTCAAGCTTGTCGGATCAAACAAACAACGAGGGTAAGCAGTGGATCCTGCATATCATATATGTAGCCATTGCCTGCTTTAAGAAATCAATAAGATAGGAAGCTGTAATTAATAGCACTCATTTCGAACAGCACATCAAAACGCTTTTCTTTATATCAGCTTTTTCGCGTTTGAACTTTTTTAATATAAGCACCAGCAAGCATTGTAACCAATCATATCCTTCTCATTTTTGCGGAAAAACTATTCTTGCTTCTCTAACCAGTAGCCATCTCCTGCGTGTGCCACACTTGCAAATGCGCGTAACAACTCTCCTGCTTGATACCCTTCGTAAAGATAAATGATTTGCTATGATAACGACTTTCCAACGCAATGTCATCGTTTGGTTCCAGAACAGAATGCTAATAAGGCCGAACTATAATCAATCAAGGCACAAAGATGGCCAGATTGATAATAAGACTTTATTTTTATCTAACCCCATGTTCGGTTACATACATATTTACTTACCTAATCTAGATCAACCTGTATAGTCTCATTATCATGTCACGCGACCTTACTTTCTAACTGGATATGTCATTGAAAAGGAGGGGGAAGGAGCATTCATTAACGACGACTTGTGCATTGCATTGCTTTTTGTATATCCATAAATGCAAGGAGCGATAACACTGGGCGTTTATCATATGCGCTTACCGATTCTGTCCCGCCCTTTAACTCGCATATCTTTTTTTTATAACAACACTGGCTGTTGTCAAACCATAACTTTTTAATTACTTGAACGAATCAACAATTAAAAGAGCGTAAATTGTTCAGGCATAACGCCCTTTCATTGATACATTTAGTCAACAATATGGCTATCAGTACGTACTATATTATTAGTGAGCGGATTTGCTGCTTATAGAATGTACATGATTATTTGTAGGAGCAGCTGCATGAGGCAAAACGAGCAAAAAAAAGAAAAACCTTGTTCTCGACACCACGACTGACTCGTATGAGTAATCCAACGGCAACCGGAACTATGAATCATGCTTATGTTTAAAAAAAAATTCCCTAATAAGTTAAGCACCATGAGTCCAATCAACCGCCCGCGGTCATTGCTGAGAAACTGGCAATTGTAAAGTATAAAGCTCGGAAGAGGACTTGTTATAGGAGCATATGTACAATTACAACTTTTATTCTGCAAAACGCATTTCTTCTCTTTCTCTACATATGCGAGCGTCGATAGTTTGAGGTGCTCCCAAAACTTTAGTTCTTTCGTCTCCCCGTGGAAAGGGCCCAATTTACCAATGATCTGTGTAACGAAAGTGAATTCTCCGCAGCTTCCCGGCTTGCTATAAATAATAGCGAACACGTTGGTCGATCTATACCTAATAAGCGTAACACTACGTCGCCACACCCAAATGAGCCTCGGCCGGCATCCAACTTTTTCCTGCTGACCATGTTTCACGGACTCTGTACCTACCACATCTTATTCCGCTTTGTTGAGCAGCCATAAATAGCACATAGAAAAATATTGTTTGTTTGGGGAAACAAGCACATGCAGAGAAAACAAAAATTGATATGTCAAGTAAGAAAAGCCCGCAAAGAAGAGAAAGAAGAGAGGCCCAGACCATCAATATCGATTAATTGTTGTAGCCTTTTTGCGAATAACTATTTTTGTATATCACGGCAAGCAGGAATTATAGATGCTTGCAAAAGAGAGAAATAAGATCAGGGGAGAAAGGGATTTGTGTCTCCTTCGCCACGTCAAAATAAAAAAAAGTGCTTTTTATAAATTCTAATTGTCGTTTGTTTTTTATCTTCCCTTTTTTCCTTTCCTTTACCTAACATTCATTATGTCCGTGGATAACATAGCGCTCGATTTGAGCCGCCTTTCATTTGACACCACTCCTGACTTGCTGTCGAGTAGCAATACCCCTTTATTGGCATCTCGCCCCAAAAGTCGCACCAACAACGCTCCCTCTATCACCATTACACAAGGTAAAACAAAAAAAAAGGAAGAGCGTAGAGTTTGCAGCACATGCATATTAAATCAACCATGCAGAAAAGAAAACGCCTCGCAGCAGGGACCGCAATCGCCAATGCGTCCCAAGTGACGATGAAGAAGATGATGACGAGGAGGATGTGGACAGCTCGGATGAAGAAGACATTTACCAAAAGAAGAAAAACGTGGCCAAGCGGAAGACAAAGAAGCCATTGCCCAGTGATGATGAGGATGAGGATGAAGGTAAGAAAACACTGTGCGTCAATTTCTGGACAATTTTTTTTGACATGGGTAACATTCATTACAGATGAAGACGATGACAGCGACGCGGAACAGCGACCTAGCCCTATGTATCGCCGACTGAGTGGAGTTGGCTCCACAAGTAATCTCCATGGTCGATCTCCCACCCCTCAACAGCGGCCAAATGCAGAAATGGCGAAACGCTATTCCGATGGCGGCAACCATCAATACGATTCGGAGTACCGCCATAGCACGGACGAGTACTTTGTCGAGGGGTCCCATCTTCATCATCTGCAGCAGATGCAACACCATCACCACACTCAGATAGCTCAGTTTCAACACCAGCACCCATCCTTCTTGCGGCCTCAGCAGCAGCAACAGCAGCAACGTGTTAGCATGTCGGGTATGGATCTCCTGAAGCAACTCGAGCAAGAAAAAGCCGAAGCCAAGCGCCAGAAGCCAAAGTTAAATACATCCAACGTTAAGATTGAAAAAGGACTTTTGGCCAACTTGCCAGAACCCGGATCACACAATATCAGCTTCCAGCAGATGGCCATGCAACAACAACAGCATCACCATCACCATCATCACCATCAAGGAAAGCCTCGTCACCAGCGTTCTGCTTCATCCTTGGAAAACAACAAACAACAGCATCGTCAACAACAACCACAGCATCAGCATCAACAATACGGATACTACCCCGCTCATGCAGTACCAGCAGCACCAGTGGGGTACATGTACCCACAGCAGCAGCAACTCGTATACCCCTATTTGAACGCCGCTAATGGTGGTGGTTTGGTGACCTCGCAGTCGTTTAATGCATCGTCGCCGTCGCTTGTCATGCTGGACACCCATCAGCCCTCGAGACCAGGAAGCGCCCTTAGTAATTCCTCCCGCCGACGCTCCGGGGATTAATCCTTCTCCACCATACATACATACTATATATACTATTGGCTATTAGTTCACTTTTTTTGCATGAATCAACAAACGAGTAAAAGAGGAAAGGAATGTAACCTTCGTCAAAAAAAAACGTTTCAGGGGGGACCAACACAAGGGAGACAAATTGAGTCCCTACCTCTCCTCTTTTACTTCTGTGTCTCTTTCCTGGTGACTACCCCATTCAACGACCATATTAGAAACAATGTGTATACATTTTAATAATGTAGGATGATATAAACATAAAACGGAATACAAACTTGCTAAGTAATATATACAGGTGCTATGACTGGGATTCTTCATGATGAAGGAACTGTGGTGTAGTAATCTATCCAAAAGATTGTGAGTGTGATAATGTCACTAAGGATATAAACTTTTAGGGTTAGTAACCTTGACAGAGTTCGCGGAAACAATCTGAGCAGGATTCAAGGGATTGAGAACATCCGCAACCGCATAGCGGGACTCCATCTTCACTCAGTATAGATGTTGGCTGATCAGAACGTTTCGAAGTTGGTGTATCGGAGGGTAAACATATGGCAGCAATCGATAAACGACGCCGGGAATCTTCTGTCGTAAACCCAGTGTAAGGATCATTGCGTCCCTTCATTGCGCGGGAAGGATGCGCATCACAGCCTGGACAGCTGCATGAATCGCCGCATCGGCAGGTGATCACTCGGACCCTATTAACTGTTTTTGTTCCACAGCAAGACGAAGATTCTGCCTTTTCTGTTTGGTTTTCGCTTTCATCTGGTGGGTGTTCTTTTGTGCTACATCCACATCCGGAAGGAGTTGCTGAAACACTACTTCTAGGGGTATCAACGTTCCGAGGGGTCGTCGAGCAGCAGCTGCTATCACTCGGGGTAGAAGAGCAATGGCTGTTCGTATTGGATGAACAACAGGAGATATCCCCAGAGTTACTATTTCCTGGCAATGCCGGTTGGTGTGGTAACTGTTCCTGTTGTGGTGGTGAGTGCACTTGCAGGGGTTGCTGTGCTTCTAGTGGTTGTGGCTTCGGCGCAATTAGGCGCAAATTCAATTTGTATGCGGATTCTTTCACCACCTTGTCTATTTTAGTGATTTGTCAATAATGGCAAATATTCGTCGCTCCGTTTTCGTGTCTAACCTGGTGGGTTTGTCCGCTTTCTCGAGCGTCCTTGTGTTCCTTTTAATGTGAATACGTTGATGATATCGTAGAGTAAACTGTTTACCTAAGCTGTCGTTACAGTCGCATTTCACGTGCAGTTGTCGCACAGTTCGCAACTCTCTGCACCGTTTGCATTGTGTTGCTGGCCGTCCCTTCTTCTTGATTTCTATTAATGGCCGATCCTTGTGGCCGCATTGCGATGCTCGGTGACCCTGATTCGGTTGTTGATTTCAATAAATGACGGAGTGCTGCGGAAGGCTATATCTAAAACCTACTTTAATACATGTTGCTACAATGCTAAACATTAGCCAATCTCCAGAGTACCGTATATTCAATCGCTAACATACCACAAGCTAATTTTATGCCGTCGACAATCATGCTCTGTTACTACGATTACGATATATGCTGCAAGTTGTTTGTTGAAGATGAAAAAAGAGGAAGTAGCTTTAAAGTCCGTACGCGCGCCACCATAAGAGGCTACCATCGTTAAGCAATGGTGAGCTCTGTTGTATCTTTAATTGATGTTGCGAGCCGGCCTTTCCCTATTTCTCTCGAAGAGCACAAGGGCTAGGATAGACCGTTGCAGTAAACACATACCTAGTACTCCGGATCGGGAAATTATGCGATATTACGAGATATCCATGTTAAGTAACCATTTATTTGAACAGCTTTTTTTTTACTATAGTGCATTATCTCCGAAGTGCCGTGGCTCGAGCCGAGTTGACGCACTGTGGGTCATGTGCTACTTTAGCAATAGACGGTCTCACATCCAAAATGGAATGTCGGCGATTCGCCACTTAATAAATGAGAGAAAGGTGGCACGACTAGATAAGATTAATGGGGCTAGCAAAACCCACGACAAGAGTTTGTCATACCCAACGTGTGTAAACACCCTCCCCCATGCCAGATCAAAATATGTTATGACCTTCACAAGGAAGAGCGGAATGACTTTAATCGGCGCCAGTTTTCGACTCGACCATTAGTTGGACCTCGGGGAAAACACTCCGCCTCTTTTTTCTTTATTTTCTCCCCCATCCTTGGATCCAAAGATTTTTCGTTTCTTTCGGCTCGTCTGAACCTTTTTCCATACCTTCCTGTGTCGATGCGACTTGGCCCTTTACATTAATGAGCATCAAAGAATTCTCGGGCGAGAAGGCCCATACTCCTACCGGAAGCGTAGCAGAATCTGTCAAAGAATGCCAATCCGTTGGTGAGTGCAATAAACCCCCTGAAAAAGGAAATAATCTGTTTTATTGACATAAAAACAGTCGATTACGAACTCGGTGGCAAGTTTTCCCATGGTGTCGAACGTGAGGCACAAGGTTCCAGTTTCCTTGCCTACTTCAATGTTGTCTGTGTTGTCGCAGGCACAGGTGCCTTGCAACTGCCCGTAAGCTAGCAAAAGTCGTGCGAAAAATCAAGCAGACGCTAACCAAGATATTCTAAGTACGCTTTAGCTCAAGGTGGCTGGATAGGCTTGCTCATTTTGTTTCTTAGTTGGTTTTTCTCGACATGTAAGACTTTACATACACCACTACAAGAAAAAGACTCTAATATTATGTTGTCACGCCAGATTCCGGTATTATTCTTATCAAATGCCTTTATTACGACGGACGATCTCGGCTTTCCTCATACCAAGAAGTAGCCGAAGCCGCATTCGGAAAAATTGGAGGCTGGATTGCATTCTTTTTCACAGCCGTCACCCTCATTGGTGTTCCTATTTTGTACGTTATGCTGGCTGGTGCAAACATATCCGAGGCCTGCAAGGGCACCAGTGCTGAACTCGACCCCGGAATTTGGACCATTATCTGTGCTGCCGTCGTCGGTATCCCTTATATTTTCTTCAAATCACTCAAGGAAGTCGGTATCACCAGTCTTTTTGGTGTCTTGACAACCGTTATTACGGTTTTGATCGTGCTCGGCATGGCTGTCAAGGATGACCACGAGCGCGAACTCAACGCTCATCACGATCCTGTGATTTGGCCCATGTTCCCCATTGCATTGAGTTCGATTGCTTTCAGTTTCGGTGGTAATCCTATTTACCCCCACGTGGAAGCAGGCATGCGAAACCCTAAGCATTGGAACCGTGTGATTTTCGCTGGTCTTTCGACTTGTGTAGCCATCTACTTCATCACCGCCATTCCTGGTTACTACTACTACGGTTCTGATGTCGAATCCCCGGTTTACAACAGTTTGCCCGACAGTGGGCCCAAGCTTGCCGCCATCATCATCATCACAGCTCACGTATTGCTCGCCATGCCTGTTCTGATGACATCGTTTGCCCTGGATTGCGAAAAGATCTTGCGGATATCTACATTCCATCACTCAAAATACGTCGAATTTATCTTACGCTTCATTCTACGCGTCGTCTACATTGTCGTCGTTACCGTCATTGCAGTCAAGGTTCCATCGTTCGGTAACATCATGTCGTTGTTGGGCGCCTTTTCCAACTGTACTTTAATTTTCATCTTCCCTGTCATCTTCTATTACCGCCTCACTGGCTTCCGAAACAAGCCATTCTACGAACTGATTTTTGGTTTCTTTGCCGTTGCTCTTGGTATTGTTGGCTTGATCTTTGGTAGCAAGTCAGCTATTGAGGGTTTGATGGAAGAATACGGTTCAAAATAATGTGTATATTTTCAAAATCTTAATATTAGTGCCTCTACTTTTCTTGTATTCCAATATCAATTATATTCCTTATCCATTAAAGATGCCCGTATATGAGGAGAGCTTATTCGTATTTAACAGTAACACTGTATCACGTCTGTACCCTGTTCGAAAATGATGGTTTGATTTTAAATCAGAGAAAAACCAAACACAGCTGTTTTCCTGATGCTCAGGCGGATAAAGGTTTTTCAGTTAATTCATTGGGGCCCAGTTTTGTGGATAAGTGCCTATTATGGTATTCAGGCTCATACGATTCGGCAACGTAGGTCTGTTGACTACAAATGGATAAATTGGCAGCAGATGGTGCACGACGTCTAGGTAGAATATCTTGTAAACAAATAATGTATCCTAACAAAAATGATTTTCTTGACCATAAACAACGACAAACGTATTTTCAATAAGTAAAGCGGCCGACGATCTATATCCAATTAAAGTTCTTCAATTTTTCCACGTACTATATGACGTGGTAAAGTAAAAGAATACCTATACATAAAAATCCACGACTTTTCGAGTATCGGAAGGTTTACGTTGTTGATGATGGGCGAATTACCGAAAGGGGAACAGAGAAGAAATTTGATTACGTGTAACAATTAATTGGACACGCCATATGTCGTGGGATTACGATAAGTAAATAATTCTGCAATAGGTTCATGAGGTCACTTCACTATTAAAGCTTATGTAGTAATATTTATAGTGCCGCAAATGAAGCTCCATTATGTTTGGTATCGACACAGAAAAAACATTATGAAAGATGGATTTTCTCCATGAACAGCAGATTGTCAAAGGGACAATAGAAAAGTACCTCTTAGTGGAATAGTAAGGCATGTGCAATCGAAGAGAGTAATTCTTTTTTTAGAGCATAAATCTTCCCTGACCTTGTACAACATCACACGGAGATAAGATAAGTATTCACTTGAAATGCCCTAAGTTGGTCAATTTGTTCTCATACGTACGTAGTAAGACGTCAGCTGATAAACGCAGAAACCACGAAGGTACCCTGTAGCCCTTCACTTCCATGCACTACATTGATATTTTCTCTTCAATTTCCATCAGCATTTTCTAAATATATCTTCTTTGCTGACCAGCTATACATATCCATATCAGGCCATCAACTTTACATTGGTTGACTCTATACGTACTTATCCTTAATCACAACCCATTTAAAAAGCAGGTTAGTTCAGCAGTTATAATTTATTTTTGAGAGGTAATAGACCTGCTCCTAAAGGTATTGGGTTTTTCCCTTGTGGTTTTAAGGTGTTGTTAAATTATTACAAAGGATGAGAAAATCCATGCTTGGAAAAAAAAACCATATTGATAAACGAAAAAAAAGCAGGTCAGTGCAGTCCGAGATAGTAGACAGCGGAGATGGCACTGCCATAGTACAAGTAGACCCTTACAGAACCACACATGTAAAGCAGGTTAGTTACGTACATGCATGGGTTTCACACTTACGCACGTTCTGGTTATTTAGGTGGTAATGCGTAAAGTACATACTACTGTATTCCCAAGACTGGGAATACCATGCAACATTCATAAATCGATAAATATGGGACATAGCACGTAATCATTTGGAGAAATGAGCAGATAACAATGTTTGATCATGAAAGTATATATACGTACCATTCAACAGAGTATTAGTCAGGTTCTTAAATAAGTTACATACGTATACTTTTCCATAATTCCGAAAGTAGCTTTATTCAAAGTACCTGGTTCAATAACGAAAACATATGCTGAAATATAACACGCCTAAGATAAAGCTGTACTTGTTTTCTGCTATTATTTGGGAATTGATGGATGGGCTTGGTGAAAGTACTTTTGTACAGTAAGTTTTTCTGTTAAATACGAATCACTAGTGTACTGGCCATCAGATAACAAATACCTGCCAGGCAGAGCCATCTCTAATGAGATATGGTGCATGTATTTAATAACCGACACAAATTTACCCCAACTTTGAATCGTTATAACACTTTCTATGTCAATATTTCGTAAAACTAATTCGTAATAATGGAAGATAAAGCCTTTGTAAATAATTATTACGAGCCACTTTATTTATTTTTCTAACAAAGAAAATTTTTATGAGAGTTCAAAGTTGGTCAGTTCGGGCAAAATATACTAAGGTCGAGAAAAAATTGAGAATACCCAAATGCCTTATTGAGTTTGAAATAACTGTGTAACACTGATGTACCCGCTGTCATTGGCTGGACCTACGTTTACGATCTCAGCGTGCCGTTGCTCATCTATATCCTTCTTGTTTCGATCTCTTACAGAATGGCTGGTAAAATAAAGTGTCAAAAAGCTGTTGCAAATTTGAACTGTACCAGTTGAAAATTTAAGAAGGCTGCTACAAGTGATCCTGGTGAGTCATTGGAGTCAACAATTGAATCCGTTGAGGGGCAAGAAGACTGGGAACTTCCAAACATATCAGCGAATCAGTTAATGCCTATTGCCAGACCTGAACTTTCTCTGGTCAATGACTTATCATGAAAAGAAGGTGCTGATAATTTATTTTGTGCTAATTATGATGGTAGCTCACTCGCCACCTTGCAGCAAAACGTGAAGCGCGTCTGCAATGTGACTACTCATTCCGCGGCCTACAAAAAACATTCACTAGTTACTCTATAAGACAGCAGACAAGGCTATCATACAACGATACTATAATCAGTACATGCAATATATCAAAGCATATAGTTTAGGCCACAATGCAGGAGAGGCAGCAGTGGAAGTCCTAGGCGACAGAAGTCCCACAGAAGAGTTGGCAGACACGATTAGCTGTGTGTAACCCTCTCTACCTTTATATATAAAGCGGAATTTGAAATTAAAAAATTGAGAAAAATTAAGGTTTGTGTCGGTTATAAAATACATACACCATAGCGATATGTTGTATACTCTCTCACTGACAGTTTGCTTAAAGAATTGACACGGAAGTGGTCATAAATTGGCGATGAGGAGTTGTTAGATTCCACTGGGCTAATTTTTGCTAGAGCTCTTGCTTGAGCGGGCAATCTCAAATGAAAAAGTGTCGATCCGTCTCGAGCAAGCTGGTGACATTTGGTTTTACTTACCAATGTAATACGCTCTATCTCAATGTCTCTCATTGGATATGTTTCAAAAAACATTAATTTTTGCGATAAACTGACGAAACGGGCGAGATCACTTCTTCTGCAACAGTGGCAGAAAAAAAGATGGGTTTTGATACTAGCAATAGGATCGTTAGATCTTTCGAAGTGCGCCAAGTAGCACAAGACGGAGTGAATTTTTTTAGCTTCCATCATTAAAATCGCAAATGTGGACGGTTTAATGCCCTGTTGAAGTGACTGCACTGTTTCCACAGAGTAAAGAAAGCGGATCAATATTTATCAAATGTCAGTTGGTACAGTATATGATACGAGTTAGGAGTTTACCATTCACATCAAGTGCATAGCATAGTGGCGCCCCAAAGCCTTACCAACACCAAGTATGTGTAACTAACTCTATTTTTCGTAACACATCAGCACTTTTGAGATTATATTCAGTATCACAAGAGCAAACCAAAAGACATTGCGCTTAAAAATTGCGTAGTTGATATTCCTTTTCACATAGAGTCAGTAGCGGTTTCTTAATGATCGATATCAAGTAGTACAGAAACAAAGATCTTTACCCGAAATCCAGGTTTATATAAAGACGCAATAGTAACTCTTAAGTACTTGTGTACCAACAGTCAAATAATGCCAACCGCCTGCTGGTTGAAAGACCCCATGAACCTGCTTTTATTAGCAGCGATCCACCAGCTTTTACTCTTTACCATGAATGTCGATGCAGTATACAACGTCAGCGAAGAATTAAGAAACCCCATACGTTTTCCTCACCGACGTGAAGCCACGACATTTGTTCGAAACAATGTACTTTACTGCTACGGTGGAGAAGGTCGATGGATGGACGAAGGCGGTACATTCCGAGATTACGTTCCCTACTTTCAAGCGCTAAGCTTCAACTGGCAGAACGGCAGCTTGGAATATTCGTTTGTCGAAAACAGTACCAGCTTTAATCAGTTTTATATAGGAGCAACTGCAGTATATAATCCTAAAACTGATCGTGTGCTTTTCTTTGGTGGTTACAGTTCTGCTGATGCTTCAATTCCAGAAAATTACGCCATGCATCTGCGAGAGTATGACTTTCGGACTACAACGTTCAGAGCTGTACCAGCAAAAACAGCAGCAGGAAGCGTGCTTCCTTCGAACCGTGCATACAGCACAGCAACACTGATGCCAAATGGAATGATCTACATCGCCGGAGGAAGGCTTACGGGAAATGAAACCCAAGAAGCAGGGTTTCAGATTTGGAAGTATGATCCTACAGTGGAACTTTATACACCAATCCCGACAGATGTACCTAAAATATTGTATGGTTGGATAAATGCGCCGGGAATCCCTATCTCGTAAGTTAGTTCACCTATAGCCGCCACCTTTATATGTACTGTCAGCTTTTGCTAAAGTGCTACTATATTTCAGAAATGGGCGCATTTTGTACATTCCAGCAATCAGCAATTATGTCTTCTTGTTTGATACGATCACAGAGAAATTTTCGGGACAAGCAACCTCAGATTTTACGAGCGTTGATGGTGGTGGAGCAATCTCTTATAATGATACAACTAACGAAGAGTACAATATCAGGTACCTTGGTTTTGCATTTCCAGGTAAATATAGAAACTTGAACAGAAAATGCTATATTTACAATTGCTAAAAGCACCATATTTTCGTGATAAACAGCACCGTCGGATCCCAGCATAATATACTACTTTGGAGGTGAGTAAACAATTTGAACATACTCCTAACCACGTCGTTATAATAGCGAACTAACAATAATAATTACTAGGGAACCTTGGCTCGGCGCGTTTATCAGTCACTAAACGACCATTATATACCGATATCGCCACTCTTGATTTGAGATCATGGAAGTGGAGTGTTCATCCACAAGAATCAAGTCATGTACCCCTCATACCTCGTACGGCATTCAGTGCAGGAATATTAAATGATAGTTCGCTTGTAATAGCATTCGGTATGTGTTAGTGCTAGTCATAGTACTCATTAATACACTGTAGATGTAGTTTCAAACAGAATTTGTTAACTCAATTAATAGGTAAAGCAAGCTATGGGTTCACCAACGAGATCGATGTCTTGAGACTTCCGGAGGACACAAACCCGTCTGGACCGTTTGTATCAGTCGCTAATCTCACTTCAAGCTCGTCAAATGCCATGAACGAGGGAAGCAACGGAGGAAACAACACTGGAATAATCGTTGGGGTTGCTATTGGTGGCGGTATCCTTTTAATTATTCTTGTGTTAATCTGCTGGCATTGGAAGCGTTCTGTAAAACGAGGATTCATAGCAATCTGGACGTACTTAATATGGGATCCGAGGTGAGTGTGGAAAAGAAAAATAGACAATCAATAACTCTCTAACATCGTCTCTTGATATATATGTAGAACTGGAGAGCCAAAATGGACTGAGGCTTCACATTTGGTGGCAAAGTTGATTCTGTTTGTTATATTTGTCTCGTACCTTTCTCATAACGTGAACTTAGTTTTGGAAAGTCCGGTGACAACACTAAATAACAATAGACCAATAGACAATATGTCAATGCCAGGTAGCTACATGATCTATTGTGCTCTAATTCTGTGTAATTATTTCATCACTAACACTATGTGCTTTTCTTCAAACCCCCTTTCCCCGCTCACCAGATATTCGATTCTGCTTTGAAGGAGCAGTTGAAGTGGAAGTAGATTGTGTTTCTGATGCGATTCCCTCAAGAAGTTGCGGAGATCTTGGGTACTTGCGCCGACTACAGACAGCAAAGCTATATCCTTACGCAGAAATCGACATGGAAACATCACAAACGTTTTGTTGGCTCTTTACACCACCGCCAGAATTTCAGTTTACATCCAATTCTGATTACGGTGGCCAAATCCAGTTCTATTATCGTATTCGCTACTATAACCAGATCAACACCAACATTCGAATCGATCTTTACAGACGAGAAGAGAACCGCAATTTGGCGATATTTGGCATCAACCAGACACAATCCATTACAAAGAAATCAGAACGAGATGCGTGGCTTCAGGAAGACTTACTCAATAACGAAAGAAGAGCGAACCGATACACCATTTTACGAGGCCAAAAGACATCCATCAGTTACAAGTTTCAAATGCATAGATATCTCGCGAATATTCCCTGGAACAAGATTGGATTTGCTCAAAAGTTCAACGACATCCCAGAGTTGATTACGACAATTGATAGTCGGGTACCTGACGCACCAAATCCTGAAAACTCCATGATTGAAATTCTCCCGGAACAATTGGTCGAAACAACATTACAAGAGCAACGAACGTATACTGTAATTACAGCACTTGGCCCGGTGGCTGGTCTGTTCTCCTTACTGCTAACAATCAACAGTTTGCTCTTTGGTACACGACCAAAATCACCGTGGGGCGTTGTCCATCGCTTTTCCATGGGCCCTCTCAAAGCGTCGCTACGTAACCAACTTCGCGACAAATATGGGTTTTTGCGACAACCTACGCCCTATGTCAACCCAGTGCACCATCAATTCTTCAAAGGTCAAAATGAGACCATGATCGATATACATGGGTTGACATCCACAGTAAAAGGCAGCGAGGATCAGCCCCTGGATGTCTTGGCAATGAAGGGCCGATCACAGCATGATCATATCCCCCAGACAGGACCAGAAGGCGGAAATCCGGCTGTGTCCTTGACAGAATTTCAGTATCTGCAGCAGCAATTGGACGAGAATCGCAAGCTAACGAATGATCTATTGCGGCGGGCACAGCTGACAGAACTTATGAATAAGGCGTATTATATTGATGACGAACTATATCAGTGTCTCAATGCGGCACACCAGGAGGAAAATGACAACTTGCCTGGGGACAACAATATTAAGACAAATGACCCGCTTCAACAACTGAGAATACAACAGCAGTCGCGTTATCCCACCAAGAAAAAGGGTTTCATCAAGCTGTTTGGTCGCAGTAACGAGGAAGCAGATAGCGTGCGGTCATCCCGGACAGCGTGGTCAGAACAAATCTTACTGGAGGACAAGGGCTATAATACGTAGAAAGAGCACAAAAGCATTCTAGTTAAGCCTTATAGATTCATCACTCAGTGATATGAATATAAACCGTGGATCGATATACAGCAGGTGCTGTATGCTCTTCCAGTGATAGAGATTGCTGGGTTAGCTTTGTCTGAAGTCACTCAGTTCACACTAAGCCCAAACACATAGGAGAAAAACAGTCGCGTCCGCACCTTTGACATGGCTTCAATCAGCGCTTTCGTCAATTGGGCGAAAGACAATGGGATAAAGTCGCCTCATGTGGACGTTGCCGAAACAGAATACGCTGGACACGGACTGCTGGCCAAAGAAAGCATTTCAAATGACGGAATGACACTCGTGCATATTCCACACAACATGCTGATTACCGCAACTCGTGCAATCAAAAACAATCTGGAACTATGTGAAGCCTTGTCAAAGATTGACGAAGAGGATCTCGAAACATTTGTGCGCCTGCCGCAGCAAGAACGATTCACGCTACGACTTTTTCTCGCGCTACAAAAGTTCTCGAGCAAGCAAAAGTCGTCTTTCTGGAAGCCCTACATCGACGTGTTACCTTCTTTGGATGACATTCGCAAGACTAGTATCTTGTTTTTGGACGATGAGGGTTCAAGAACACTCGATGGCACTGGTCTATCCATGCCTCTTCGCGCCAAACGCATGTTTCTGAAGCAGGAGCTGGAGGTTGTCAAAACGGCGGTAGAGTGGATGACGTTCGACATGTGGCTCTGGGCCAACGCTATTTTCTGGTCGCGCGCCATCAGCGTTGGAAGCAGTAATACAGATGATCTTGGCTACGATACCGTACTGCTGCCTTTCTTTGACTTTGCCAATCATTCAATGGATCCTACAATTCGATGGGAGCCCACAAAGGATGGCGGGATCGATCTGGTTCCATTCCCAGACGCCGTTGGATCGTTGGCGGGCAACGAGTTGTTCCTATCGTATGGGGACGATAAGCCAAACCAAGAGCTTCTCTACTTGTACGGATTCACGCTGGATGGAAACCCAGTGTCATCGAAGATGACTGCTCCATTCGCCAACTTCTTCGATATGCAGGACCCGGCAAGTCAAGTGAAAATCTCATGGGTGTCGCAGCTAAAGAGACCTGTTGTGACATTGTCAGCGCCACTCAAGGAGGAAGAGACCGGCTGGGATTCCACAGGATGGACACGAGATTCGCTTGCGATGATGTATATCGCTGCTCTGGAGGACGACATTATGTTCGAGCTTCTGCCTGACGTGTCCAACCTTACTTTGTCAGAGAAGAGTAACAAAACGTCGGATGATGAGGATGACCCGGTTATGATTCAAGCTTCGTTGGAAGGTGAGGTTATCGACACACTGGATTCGTTAGCTATCAAGGTTGCAAAGTCAGAGCAGTTTCCGCTCATCGAGCTGCGAGTGGTCATCTTGCTGATGAATCTTCTTGAAGGCCACATCGACGAGATATCGTCTGCCATACCAGCACAGAAAGTGGCTCCATCCATGGCAGATCACATTGAGCGATATAAGAAAGAGGAGTTGCAGGTTATTCAGACATCTTACACTGCTTTGGAAAAATATCGGGATCAACTGATGGAACACGAATACGTCGTTGCTTATATTGCGGCCCAAGAATAGGAAATCCAATGAACCCTTTGATCTCTGCATACATATCCTCCAAACTGCTCAATGTACATTCCAATGCACTTTTCATTTTATATAAAGCTCAATCTATGCATATGATGGTCTAAATGAATATATGGATGCGTATATGGAAGCTACGCCAGCTTAAATACTTGGATAACCTGGTCGCAACCATTTAGCGGTTCGCCACATGCACCTTCATGCCGTTTCTCATTTGAAGTGTAAGCGACAAGGCATAAGTAATCTCCTGGTCAGGTACTAATGTGAACTTGAAGTGCTTCAACAAATAGGTTATCACAACAAGAGCCTCCAGAGTTGCCAGATTTTGACCTGATCCAAACAACCAGCCTGTTTAGCAGTCATACACTTTCCCACATCATCGGTATCTTACCTAGGCAGACACGTGGACCAGCGTTGAAAGCAGGCCAGACACATTGATTCACTCGCTGGAGATTCCCGTCATCAGTCACCCATCGCTCTGGATTGAATTCTTGTGCATCCTCGCCCCATATTTTTGAAGAACGGCCGGCCGCATATGGACTCCACATGATCGAATCGCCTTTACACACATGCACGCCGCTTGGTAGTCGATCCTCCTCCAAAGACAGCCGAATGCTGGTTGGCACAGATGGGTATAGTCGCAGCACCTCATAAAACCTTTCATCCATTATAAGAACACCGAGCAAACTGCCCATCCCTTATTTTGTTCACTTACACTGCATGTGCATATGTCATTTTCTTGATAACCTCGTATAGTTGTCGTGGATCATCGGTATCGTTGGGAAGATACTGATGGATTTCTTTCAGAAGCTTCTCCTCAACTTCGGGATGTGTCATCACACAATAGAAGTCCAATTGATTGCATCAGAGGTGGTGTCACGGCCAGCCGCCAAAATGTTAGAAGAGTATCTCGCAACTCGTCGTCGCTCAGTAGCTCTCCATTAGGCTTTTCTGTCGTCATGAATCGAGATAACATGTCCTGAAATTCGTATCCGGCAGCCAATCTTAGCCGTCGTTCCTTGATGATTCCGTAGGCGAAATTGTTGATAATCTGCATATGCTGTTTGTATGACGTTGTCCCTGGAGAGAAAATAGGTTTCATCCATTCAATCATATCAGTAAATGGGTTGACAAAGCGGTTGAACGAAATATGTTGACAGGTATCGAACGAGGTTGCAAAATGGGCGTTCATCTCGTTTAGTATTCCATTGAGCCGTTTTCCAAATGCCACACTGTGTATTTATAAACGAGTTACAATATGGTTAAATGATGATTACCCTTGTTGACCTTACCGGACAAAGCATTCCATGGTATACTTGGACATGAAGTGTGCAAAGTCAATAGGTTCATGAGTCGCAGCCCGGATCTCAAAAACGTGCTCAGACAATGTTTTGAGTTCTTGCATGAAAAACACTTACACCGTCACTGCCGTTAATGATTACGACAATTACCAGAACAGCTCTACTCACTCTGTAAAATGATCTCGAAGCGTCAGCACATTAAAGATATGACTTGCTGTCTTTCGTTGATATTTCCAGGTATCGCCGTTGGAAGTAAATATAGCATGTCCAAATAGATCACCCATAGCATCAAGCATTTGTTGGCCTTTCACATAATTGGGCGTGTTATCTATGGAAGATGAATAAGGATCATTTTCTGCCTAATCGACCTGCATAATAAAAAAAGCTTACGTTTTAAAACATATTCGATATTCAGCGGATCAATGGTCATAATCTGTGGAGGCAAGCCAATGATTGACTGTGCCCTGAGAAAAAAAAATAAGATGAGCCCTTGGATTTCTAAAACAGGTGATCAAGAACCCTGTTTGTGGAACATGACTTACATTGTTAGTGTATCCATACGTTCGAAAGTTTCGGCAATGTCATCGTAAACTCGATCAGCCGAATTAATCTGGCGGAAAAGTGCACCAACAAGAGGGCGCCCTTGATGAAAGGAACATCCTTGCGTCGCTTGGTAAAAACGGCACGATCATTGTATTTTAGCGACAGCAGACCAAGAAGTGTTACAGCGGCAACGGCAATTTTAGTTCCGATGGGTATCTCGTCCAAGTTGATTTTGAGATCGTTAAAGTTGAGTTTGACTGAGGATATGGCTTTGGATATAAACGACATATTTGACTGGAAGTTCATTGGATTTTTTTTGTTCGCGACTTTATTTGTTTATATAAAATAGTGGTTAAAAAATCAGGAGATAAAAAAACAAAAAGCTAATTTATACAGCATTGTCACGGGTTAAGCCTTCCCCATAGGTTGCTTTGGAGTATACGTGGTCCCAACCCGGAAGACAATAGAGTCATTCACGTTCCGCTCTGCAACGGGATTTTCGCCGTCAGATGGGTGGGCCTGAAATGTCCCGGGGTCCCAGGGCCAATAAAGTCCCATGACGAAATTAAACCTATCCAATGCCGTATGGGCGGGAATAGACTAAGCCAATAAAAATTCAACTACCAGAGCCAATCACAAATTGAGCCAATGGGATACAAAGAAATAGGCGCCAATTAGCTTGGACCAGGCTGAGACCTAAGTGCGTGCACTGACTTTGACGCAAAGGTGTTACCAGACGCACGCCCAGTGCCTTGATTACTTCGATCTCCATCATTCACCGCGAGTAATGTCATTGATATTGACAATATAGACGAAATTGAAGATGTTGGGAAACATATGGCTTGAAAATTGTTTCCTTCATCGATGATCTTGCTGAAATACACGCCCTTCACGATCTGCAACAGGGTAATGTATAGTGTTGTGGTGCGAATATTATTATGAAGTTTGGTGACTTTATACACAGAACTGAATATCACGAGCCTAAGCAGATATGAAGGCTGAGATTGGGCATTAGCATTGGAGAAGGGTTTTACTCATCCGCGTGACCCTTTTCTCAACTTTAGTACAATACCAGATATATGCCATTTCACTCGTAAAGTTTAATATTTTGCATGTTGCAAATACGGTGTTTCACTTTTGGCAGTGCTCGCACTAGCCACAAAGATAACTGTATTTAAGCAATAGTAGTAGAAGTTGTTCCTTTGTCGAATACATATTTTATACCGCACCTACCGGCGTAACCTCTTATCACGCGCACATAGTTACAACAACGCACTTCTTTCTTTTATAAAGAAAATTTAAAGTAATACCGCAAGGGCCGCAAGGCACGATGTCTTCCATGATATACATAATAACTGTTGGCTATAAAGAAACTGTATGATTCCAGAACCATTTGCTAACAACGTCCGGAACCGAAGGTACTGTCATCACAGTATATCTTCCCGCGGGAATGATTGTGCCATCTTTGCAAAGTGAGAATCGAGAAATTTTTATCAATCTTCATGTCGCGGTTCTGGACACGGATATCCAACTTGAGAGAAGCGGTACATACATCGTTTGCACAGCGCAAGCCTTATCTAGAACAGACTATCGTATAGCACATTATATGCCAACGTTCCCGTTATATATTAATGTGGGAGAACAACCAGTTGATTGCGTTACATTGCGTTGGTGCATTTGTATATCAGCCTGTTGAAATCCCTCCGAGTAGCCAGCTTTTATCTATGTAAATACATCGTTATCTTGTTATACGTATGACAACGCTAACTTCGTATATTTTTTAATATAAATAGTAGTGAAGTTATCGTTTCTAAGACATATGCACCTAAATAGTTATAAATAGACAGGAAGCAATAGGCTCATTGATCAAATTCGATGACAAGGAATGAATCTACAATACAGGTACTATACATAGAATCGTAGAAGAGCAAGTCTAAAAGACGAATATGTCAACAGTACTCAAACATGCAACTGATTTATTTTATTTGTTTGCCCTCCCTACTTATAGTAAGTGCTATACATGATGGGTTTCCTTAAGCCAGCACACCCATGAATGATGTGTAATCGACCTTATTTTTCTTGAGCAGTAATGGATCATGATGATGGATTGGATGAATGCTGACAGAGCGTATCTGCAAAAAGACGTGATGACCGGAAGGTCGTGCAGATGAGCAACCTGACTGGCTGAGTATTAGGTCAATTTGAAGTTCTCAGTTCAGATGTCGGAACTGAGAAGCGGCGGTAAGGATGGAAAGCTCTTATTCTCTGGCAGACAGTATTGTGTTGACGATAAAGAAGCTTGTTTGGGCGTGTCCATGTTGGATACTACATCCTTTCCTTTTTCTACGTCATTCCCTCTTCTGAAGGCAAAGCTCCAGGCTGATCAGCACATATCGCTGTAAAAAAATCCTAGTGTAACATAATAGGGGGTCTCAAACCTCTGGAACTTCAAAATCTGAGAACTTCATTTTTTTTTTGTAGATATTCATTTATTCAGAGCGCCCAAACAAGAGGGCACATTGGTGCTACAATACTAACAGCTAGTTATAAGCTAAGTTCGGATTCTATCCTCTTGACTTGGCGGATGACTTTGGCGACGACGCCATTTGGCCAAAAGGTGTTATTGTCGAAAACGTATCGCCAGTGTGCTTGCCATATCGCGAGGAAGGTGCACGCCATGACCAGTTCGAAGGAGACGCCCTGAATTCCGGAGACTTGTAACTTGTTGGTGGGGTTGATCCGGAAGTGCTCGTATGATAGCAAAGAGGGTCGTTCCAGAAAACGCTGAGCCACCGTATGCCAAACCGTTTGTTTTACCGGGCAGTCCCACACAAAATGTCTATCCGTTTCGGTTTCGCCACAGAGCGGGCACCGACCGTCCAGAGCAAATGGAATATTGAGGCCTTGTAGTCGTGACTGTGTCGGGAGTTTGTGATGATAAGCCCGCCATAAAATAGTGTGGGCATGGTGGGGGAAATTTGCACGCCAGAAAGCAGACCAAACTGATTTGGGTGCTCGAGGGTACTCGTGTGGAAGTGTGATGAAAGAGGGACGGCTGCTGGACCGGAAAAGCTTTGGGGTGATCTCTGTGAGCCCAATGCCGGATCGGAGAGTAGGCTGGAGTAGTAGATTTGAGCAGAAAATAAAGCAGGAGCCTGGCGGAAACGGACTGCCGTGCATTTCAAAAAAGGTTCGTAATGGAGTAATGATGGTGCATGTGCCTTCGGACAGCATTGCCAGAAACTTGGTCGTCAGGCGGTCCTTGGACGAGCGTGAGCCTGGTTGCCGGCGCCAGAGGCATTGTAAAGCCGGGTTGTAATAGAACGCATCTTTAACTAAGATCATATGCCAAGGGATGGATCTTCCTGAAGGGTCAGTGCGTGGCAGATCGGGACATAGAACACGGATGGGTAATTCGTATATGATCCTGGGATCAAAGCTTCCAAAGTTGGGTTGCAGGCCGAGTTTGTCGGCTGCGGCAAAAAGGTTCTTGAACGAGGACATGCCAAGGATGGTTGGTGACCTTGCATTAGGGAAGAGGAGAGGTAACGCCACATCTGCTAGTTCGGCATACGTACGGAGACAGAAACGGAGAATAGGCATAATGAAAGAGTCCATTGGCGGGCCATCGACGCTGAGGAGCGGTAGAACCCAACGCAACTGAAGCACCATCATTTGTGTAACTGGATCCAGAACGCCCAGACCCCCTTCGTTGCGGGGTCGAGTGCTGATATCGAAACGTACTGCCGGAAAGTTCTTGGCTGCCAGGAACTTAGTGATGATCGAGCGGAATTTCCGCAAAAAGTCTTGGGTAACAGGTGTAATGCGAATGGCGTGCCATAGCCTGCTGCTAATTAATGAGTTGATTACCATCCCATGGCCCAAAATGGATATTCTTCGTGCTGAGAGGATCTGCACTTCTCGTTCAGCCTTGGCCAGCAGATGATTGAAAAACCTATTTAGCTGGACCGACGAGCTTGTTAGAGGAAACCCCAAATATGTCACTGCTTCCGGCGATTCCTTATCATGCCAGTGATCGATCCTGTGCAAATGAAGAGCATCACGCCAGGTCGGTTGGGCCAAACCAGAGAGCGAGACCGCCACCGTCTTATCCCGGTTGAGTTTCGCATTTGAGGCTCGTTCGTAGACCTCCAGCAGGCCCAGAAGAACCGGTTGAGATAAGAGCGAAGTAGCGAGTATCGAAAAGGGACAATAGAAGTCAACGAGACTCAGAAAACTGTAGTTTATTGATGAAGAGTTCGCTCTATTTATATTAAATGCTTATCATGGATGGGACTTCCTATTACCGATGTTATCCAAGGTCATATCATGATTATACCTGTATATCCATTACGTATGTCATGTTGGGGTGTTATTGAGAAACGAGTGATGTCTATCGTTATGGAGCCGGTCCATAACGGATAACGATAAGCTAAGTGATAGCTGTTGACACGCGTTCATGATAACGTCTATGACAATATGCCGGATATGGAAGATATGTCTGCATGAGTGAGTTTTACCAAAAAGGAAAGTGAGAGATAACCGTTCCGAGATACTGATCAGTGATTATGTTCATGTTGGATACAACATTACCCCCTTCCAGGTTGGATCAACCGGTAAGATAAGCTGATATAAAGTACTTGTGGTATAGGTGTAGTCTTGAAAACTCAGTGAAAACCCAGTGGGAGAAAAGTGCTTGAGAAAAGACAACCTAAGTACGTCTTCGTTTCGTAGAACGAGTAGAGCGGCGTGTTGGATTAGCTGCTCGTTTGCGTTTCTGCTGGTCGGGTTGACGACGCTGCCAATATTTCTCAATCAGCGTACGGTCGTTGAAGTGCTCTGGAGGTTCCCATGTGTCATCCTTGGCTGTGTAGCCTTTCCAGCGGACCCGGTATTTGTAATTACCATTTCGACCCTCATGATCCACAATACTTTGAATCTCG
Source organism: Fennellomyces sp. T-0311 (assembly GCA_025266875.1). Taxonomy (NCBI): domain Eukaryota; kingdom Fungi; phylum Mucoromycota; class Mucoromycetes; order Mucorales; family Lichtheimiaceae; genus Fennellomyces; species Fennellomyces sp. T-0311. The sequence continues at coordinate 130,285 of JALLLT010000047.1, read as the reverse complement.
TAAAAGTCTTCGCCAGATGCGACGGTGTCTTGTGAGATCAGTTTGATGTGGGAAGGTGGAATATCCCGCGCCAACAGCGCCCCTGTCTCATCAGTGAGAACATAAGGTCCGCTTTTTCCAGATCGTCTGCCATGCACGGTGTAAGGACCTTCATAACGGGCATCCGTCTTGGACTTCCGGTTAACATTCATAATCATGACCTTACTACCAACTGGAAATTCAGGAAGAATGCGATTGTTCTTGTTGAACTTCTCGTCTTGAGCATCGTGTAGGGCTTTGACGCGCTCAGCTATGGCCGGTATTACTACCTTCTCCATCTCTTCCAATCTACGATCAGAAGTGCGAGCAGCTTTCATGTCCCCAGAGTCGGTTCCGGTATAATCTTGCCAAAAGTTCGGCTGTCTTGCAAACATCAGTGAGAATGGTCGGGATCCGTGCAGCTTGGCATGCTTGCTGTTGATGCTCAGTTGTGCACTGGAAAGGAACAGGTCCCAATCCATCTTTCTCCCTTGCAACCTCTTGACGATTACAGACTTTGTCGTGTGTACCCATTTCTCGGCAACCCCATTTGCGCGAGGATGATATGGTGTGACCAAACGACGATCGATTCCGGAGTGTTCGACCACCAGACGCACAAGTTCATTCACAAACTCGGTACCATTGTCCGATTGCAGGACTTTAGGCCATCCAACAAGGTTGAATACGTCGACGAGTTGTTTTGCAATGGTCAGTGCCGATTTATCTGGAATTGCACGCAGAATGCAGAAACGTGAGAAGATATCGACCATTACGAGTATGTAGTTGTTACCCTGTGACGTTGTCATGGACATTTCAGCTAGGTCTATTGCCCAGTGATCTCCAACGTTGTCAGCGGTAATACGTCGCAAAGGTGAGTATCCGTGTTTGCCAATATTGAACATTTGACATTCAGGGCATTTGGCTACCGTGTTGAGTGCGTCTTGCTTGATGTTTTTCCAGTGAAAACCTTGGCTATGCAACTCGTGTACGATGGCGTCAGTACCAAAGTGTCCATTGAGATGTGCTTGTAGCAGTAAGTTACTACGTGCTTCCTCTGGTGGAGTGATATAGTCGACAATGTCAGCAGCGCGTTGAGCATGAGTAGAGTTGGAAGAAGAAGTACCGAAATTCTTTCTTTTCCGTGACGAGATGAGATCGCCCAAATAAGGAGAACGCGCGTGATCATGCTGATTATCTGGATTATTACCCCCTTCCAGCGCGTTTGACGGGAAGAGACGGCTAAGAGCATCTGGCAGAATATTGCGAATGCCAGGTATATGCACGACGTCAAAGTCATAACCGCAAATGATATCCATCCAGTTGATCATCATCGGTGAAGCAATCGGTTGTGTATGGAGATATTGCAAACTTTTGTGATCACACATCACTGTAAGCTTTTGCTGCCACGTGAACTGATGGAACTTCACTAAACCGTAACATATGCAAAGTAGCTCTCTTTTTGTAGTACTGTATGCTTGTTCTGCTTTGTTCAAAGAACGTGCCATGAAACCAATGTAACGGTATGTATTGTCCACAATCTGGTAGAGGCAACAACCAATCGCGTATTGGGATGCATCAGTAGCAAGGTAGTATGGTAGACCTTCCACTGGTTGGCTAAGAACAGGCGCAGACTGTAAAGCGAGTTTCACATTGTTGAATGCAGTTGTATGTTCTTCTGTCCAAAGGTTATCCAAAGCGCCAGCGGTACGTAACGCATTCAATGGAGCAGTAAGACGAGCAAAATTCGGGATATGCTCTCGGAAAAATCCAGCTAGACCAAGGAATGACATAACATCACGGCCTGTTTTGGGCTGTTCCCATTCCATCACGTTGGATACTTTCCTCGGATCAGGAGCAATCATGCCATCCTGGATACAATACCCAAGTAAATTGACACATCTTTGATGGAACTGTGCTTTGTCAATGTTGATTCGTAGGTTGAATTCAGTCAATCGACGTATAAGCTTCTGGACTCTTTCCAAATGTTGTTCATACGTATTTCCCCAACAGACAATGTCATCCGCATAGGAAACAACTCCTTCAAGACCATCCGTGACAGTATGTAGGACTCTCATCCATACTGAGCTAACGTGTTTGATTCCAAAAGGTGATCGTACGAAGCAGTATTGTTTATCGTCAAAGGTGAAGCATGTTTTATGCCTGTGATCTTCTCGGATTAACAGTGAGTGAAATGCGGCTTGTACATCCAATACTGATAAGTATGGAGCATTGCCAATCTTTCTGTATATATCCTTGATAAGCGGCAAAGGGTACTTATCGTCATTCGTTAGCGAGGCATTGACCCCACGTATGTCAAGACATGGACGAATTCCCTTGATGTTTCCAGCCGAATCGCGCTTCGGTGTAAACGTAAGTGGTGAATTCCATGTGCAACCAGGCGGAGCCTTTTGAATTACACCATCGTCAAGCCATTTCTGTATGTGCTCACGAAGTGCTGGTATAATGTTGTTAGGCAGCCGGTATTGGCGACGGTTTACGACTTTTCCTTCAGGTGTGTGAAGCTCAACAACTGCCTCAGGAATAGGACAGTATGAGTCAGCAGGAATGTTCGCATTTTCGTCAAGTAATGGTTGAATTGCTGCAAGAAACTGAGAATGTTCTTCTGGTGTTCCAGCAGGTGCATCATTAGCTTTGAGTAAAGTAACGGGTGGAGGCGGTAATGGACGAGAAGACTTGTGCCAGCAATGAGCTAAGCCTTTCATATATATCCCAATAGACGTCATAAGATCAGCGCCAATTGAAATGTCAGCGTCAGCGTTAATATCCATCACTTCAAAAGTATGTGCATCAGCAATGTATCCATTGTGTTCAAGCTTTATTTGTGTTGTGCCAACTCTTTCTATCCCGAGACCGGGAGCAGCCATGCCAATCTTCCCTGTTGCAGGAACCACAGAAAGACCCAAGAGAGAGCAGAAAGAAGGTGTAATCGCGCTGAATGTGGCGCCACAGTCCACGAAAGCAAAGCAATTCCTTTTCTGTATAGTAACACAAGTATAAAAAGCTTTAGTGTTCCGGTATGTACGACGAGTAAAATCGCGTGATGACTTACAATCAGAACAGGCATCGTTGAGGGCATCCTCAAGCTCAGTCATATCAATGTCCTCGGATGGAGGCGCGGCCGAAGTATCCGTTGCTGTGGCAACAGCAGTTGGAGGCAACGAAGAGAGATCGGTAGATACCGGGGTACCTGAACCAGTAGGAGGCGTGGGAGCAGCAGTTGTGCGACGAGAAGTCGGCGTGACTGGGGGTGTGTTGTCTGTTTCTGACAAAGTACGAGTCGCTGATCGTATGGCCATGTGGTTCACAGGTGAACACGTATGTCCTCGAGACCAAGGCATTGAGCACTTATAGCACTTTTTGCCAGAAGACGACGCACTGCCAGAAGACGACACCGAAGACGACGACGACGAACCCGAATGCTTTGACACTTTACCACCAGAAGTGCCATTCGTCCTGAGAGACGCAACTTGCCTGCACTCATCGGTTGAATGCTTTCCCTTGCCATGAAGGCGGCAAAACTTGCTATCGGCAGCCTTTTTCTTGTCCTTGGCTTTGGGGGAGCCACCAGCACCAGACGAACCAGACCCACCAGCAGACGACGACGAACTTGCCAAGTTCACGGAGGCTTCTAAAGCTGCTACGCGCGGATCGTGTCTTGATAGCACCACCTTGCTATATAATGTGCGCGCCAAATTCGCGGCTTGATCGGTGGACTCGCGCCTGTCAGCGGGCAAATGGGCTTGACCCAAACTGACGTGCTGGGACAACTCTGGCAACAAAGAGTTGACAAACAACGCGGCCACTACGCGGCTATCCTCGAGGCCAGCTTCACGACGAATCTTGTGAAAACGGTCAGTGTACCGTTCTACCGACTCATCCCGGTTCATCCGCAAGTTGAATAAGGCTTGGGTTGCTTGGGCTTGGCGCTCGGCATCTTGGATACCATACTTGCTAATGATGGTCTTCTTGGCAAAGGCCCAGGGGAGGTGTCCATGTGGTTTCAAGTGATCCACAAACCAGGAGCGTTGATCGGGAGATAGCATGCGAGGAAGCAAACGGCACCACGAGGAATCCAAATCTTGAGAGTATGACTCTACGATGTCTTCAAACCGATCAAGGCATTCTTGTACGGACGAAAACGTAGTTCTCGACTTATCAAAGATGTTGCCTGTCCACTGCAGAAGCGGCAAATCGGCTGGTACAATCGAGCTACGCGAGGTACCTGAAGGACGTTCGACAGAGACGGAAGCGGAAGCGGAAGGCGACTGCGATTGCAGAATCTGTTGATGACCTGACATCAAAGCATTCAAGCCACGGGATGCAAGCTCATACTGTGCAAGCACGGTGTTGAACTCATTCTCAGCCAATTGTTCTTGTGCCAGTCTTCTACCCAACAAAGACATATTCTCAGTCGCTCTTTGGATTGCCAAATGCGAAACCTCTAGAGGCGACATCGAAACGGCAGAACCAGCATGTCCATCTGAACCTAACATGGATCGATGCATTGGATCTTGAATGGAGCCAACAGCAGGAGGAGCAGAACCAAGGGACCGGACTTCAGACATCACCATGTCTTCTTGACCATTGGGAATGGAGATTTCAGGCGTAGGACTAGGAGGCGTCATTACTTGGATTGGTGTGCTAGCCACGGAACCAGCAGGAGAACCAGCAGGAGAACCTTGAGCGGAACCAACAGGAGTAGTAACGTTCGATTGTTGAGACATGATAAGGTAAGGTAATAACAGGTAACGAAGTAACGTTGAAAAAAATGAGATAAGAGCGAAGTAGCGAGTATCGAAAAGGGACAATAGAAGTCAACGAGACTCAGAAAACTGTAGTTTATTGATGAAGAGTTCGCTCTATTTATATTAAATGCTTATCATGGATGGGACTTCCTATTACCGATGTTATCCAAGGTCATATCATGATTATACCTGTATATCCATTACGTATGTCATGTTGGGGTGTTATTGAGAAACGAGTGATGTCTATCGTTATGGAGCCGGTCCATAACGGATAACGATAAGCTAAGTGATAGCTGTTGACACGCGTTCATGATAACGTCTATGACAATATGCCGGATATGGAAGATATGTCTGCATGAGTGAGTTTTACCAAAAAGGAAAGTGAGAGATAACCGTTCCGAGATACTGATCAGTGATTATGTTCATGTTGGATACAACACCGGTAGTTCTCTTGGGTGAGATAAGAAAACAAGTGTGTCGTCAGCATAAGCCAAAGTCTTGATATGTGGTGGAGATTCCTGTATCCAAGGCATCGATGCCACACTAGGATCATGGAAGTGGAAACCCGGTATGGTCGAGGTTGACCAGATCAAACAAAGCAGTGGTTCCAGCGCCAGATTATACAAAAGTGGGGAGAGTGGATCGCCTTGACGAAGACCTCGCCATTGTCGACATGCAGCAGACAGAAACCCGTTGACATTAATGCAGAGAGTCGTGTTGGAGAAAAGAGCCATGAGGCACGATATCAAGGACGCGGGTATGCCAAAGCGTATCATACAAGCTTGTAGGAAATGGTGATTCACTCGATCGTACGCTTTGGCCTGGTCCAGCAGCAGTGCAACGCCTGGAAGTTTGTACCTGCGGGATAGGTCCATGGCTAGTCTTGTGGCAAGCCCATTGTCTGCGATAAACCGTTGTGCCAAAAAGCCCGTTTGGTGTAGATCAATCAAAGTTGACATGACTGGGTTGAAGCGATTGGCCAGCAAGCGGGTGAAGATCTTGGCATCGGCACAAATTAGAGAGATCGGTCTCCAATTGTTCAGCTGGGTGCGGTCGCCTTTTTTTGGAAGTAGGATCACTATCGAACGTTGCCATGTTGCTGGGAATTGGTGGCTATTAAGAGCGGTGTTGAGCACCAAGAGGAACAGCTGTCTAACGAAGGTCGAGGTCTCGCAAATATAAAGCAGCAGTTCATATGGAATGCCATCCACTCCTGGGCTGCTGTTGTTTGGAGCCCTCGTCAGTGCCTGCAGCAAATCAGTTTCGGTCCAAGGTTGTGTCATCGATTCTCCGGTGTCAGCCGAGAGATGTGCGGTAGTTGGTACGGCGTTAAGGAGCCTGGTGATGTCTGGCACTGAGATCGGATCCGCGGTGTACAACTGCTGGTAGAAGCGACGTGCGCATCCAAGCATTTGTGTTTGGTCGGTTATAAGATGACCGTCTTCATCTTGCAAGATTGTGATCAGCAGTCGTTTGTGGCGTTCCTGGATGCATCGATAGAAGAACTTGTTAGATCTTTCACCGTCCTCGCGCCATTTTTTCCCGGCCCGTAAGGAGAGGATATTCGCCTGTTGCTCCTGGATGTTGTCGATTTGTTGTTCGATGCGACCGAGTTGGTCAAAGTCTATCGAGTCGGGCAGTCGGTTGTGGATTAAAGTCATCCGCCGGCGTTGCAGAGCGGCCAGACGGCGTTGCTGAATTTTTTGATTTTTCCTGCCGAAATCCTGTGCCAGGGACTTTAGCATGGTTTTCAAAAGGTCCCAAGACGCCCAAACATTCCCGCTTGGGAGGTGTCGTTCAGTGCAAGAAAGAAAGAACCTCAACTCTTCGCGAAAGTGTTGGTTCGCTAAGAATTGAGTGTTGAAGCGCCATATTCCAGGGCCAGGTTTTGGGAAGCCAAGGGATAAAGAAATGGAAAGTGCCACATGGTCGCAGCGAGGTACGTGATGCCATTGGGCGTGGCAGGCCTCGTTCGCCAGGTCGTCTGTAAGCAGCAGGAAATCGATAGTGGATGTTTGAGACTGTGCACGATTGTGATAGGTTGGTGTCAGAGGGACGAGCGTCGAAGTATTGTGGTGGTCCGTCCAATGGTGGCGTATCCAGTATAGCCAGCGATTGATCCCCAGTTCGTAACGTTGCGGAGCTTGCGCGGTATAGATATTGTGGTTGAAGTCGCCTAGAAACACGCAGCGACGTTGCGGCACATTTTCCAGGTCCAGTAAATTGGCGAAGTCGTCAGAAGCGAGGAGAGAATGACGTTCGGCTTCTTGAGCGGGTGCATAGAGTACATAGAGAAAAAGATCGGAGCAAAGTTGTTGGTGGTGGGATACACGTGCTACCAGCAGGCGGCCATCACGAGATGCCCACTCTGTCTGAATAGTGAGGTCCCGATTGTAGGAGATCAAACCGCAGTGCTTGGTCCATGCACTGGAGGAGACTTGCAGGCATGTGTCAAATTTTTCTTGGAATGTGTGGTCAGTAGCGTGAGTTTCTTGAAGAGCAATGATGTCGAAGTGTAAAGAACGAATGTGTCGAGCTAATGATTTGCCCGACGGTGTGAGGATTTTTTTAAGGCCTCGGCAATTGAGCGAGGCGAGAGTGGTGCGTGTGTTTGTATCACTCATTATTTCCAGGTTTCAATGGTGCGGCGTTGGTTGCCGCCTCGTTTGAGAATGCTACGTTTCTACTCTGCTGCCTGCTTGGCCTTGTTCACGCTCTCACGCAGCATCTTCAGCCCCGGTGCCTTGGTACCAGCAGCAATGTGTTTCTGGACAAACCGAGCCGCTGCATTCTCCGGATGCTTTTCGACCCATTTCATCAACGCCGCATCTGACTGGCTGCGGGTATGGTGATGGTTGGGAGCATCATCCATAGTCTCGTCATCGTCAACGAGTAATCCTGAGACATTCTCCATAAGGAAATCCTCCTCAGGGAGGTCATCCATCTGTTGGGGGGACTGGGTGCCTAAGATCGTCTGTGCGTCGACCCCTGCCTCAATCTCCTCAGCCTCACCAGCAGTCGACTGTGCGGTTGTGGCTGCCGGTGCTGGTACAGCGCCTTCGCTTGGGGCTGGCTGTCGGGCGGTGGATTCTCGTGCAACTGCGTCGTGCACTTCCCGGTCAAGCTCTTCTGCCCCGTGTGCCACTTGCGCCCGTTCTTCTGCTTTGTGTTGCCCCTGAGCTTTACGGTGCGCCTCGTGTTGTTCTTTCTGGATGGTGGCCTGCGCAACCTCCATCAATTCATACAATGAGGATCGGCCCCGCTTATTGCCTACTCCATCGGGGTTTGCCTTCGGGCAGTCGCGGATCAGATGCTGAGTGCTGTCACATCCTAAGCACCGGCGCGGACCTTTAGCCTTCTTCGAGCACTGCATGCGCAGATGACCAGGCTTGCGGCAGTAGAAGCAGTGTTTAGGCATGCCTTTCCAATTGGCATAGATGATGCGGTCATTGTCTAAATGGATTTCGTGGGAAAGGGGGAGATACTGCTGGCCTTCGCCGGAAGACACATCAAGTAGTGCTTCACCTTTGCCAAAGGAAAAACCCCGCTTGTCTAAAAAAACTTTTACATGGAGCACTTTTCCAAAAGGAATAAGAGCCTTGTGTAGGAGTGCGCGCAGATCTTGCGATCGAAGAAGAGGGAGACCATCCAGCACGATGCGGTAGACTTAACTGTTGACCCCAAGTGCGGGAGTGCCAATGATGGTGTGTTCGCCAACACGGATGTCGACCGAGCAAGCCGCTTCACGAGCTTCTTTGGTGTCGAAAGCAATTACCGCTACATCGCCGTTACTCTGCCCGACTGGGCGAACACCCATGGCGCTATCCTCATATTGTTCTTTCAAAGAATCCAAAAACTGGTCGACCGTGATCGGATGATTGCGAATATCGATGATCACGGCATTCTTTTCGGCCGAGCGAATCCAAAGCCCCTCAAGTTGACGTTGTTTCTGTGCTTCTTTGGCCTCGGCATCCTCAAAAACTGTCTCTACCGTTCGTTCGTACGAGCGGGCGTATGCGCGAAACGATTTACTGCCGGCTTCCCAGAATTGAATCGATTTCTGTGCTGTAGTCGAGAGGGTCACAGGAGTTGTCATAATATGGTTGTTATGTGTGTCGCCTGGTGAGTTGTTAGCCATAGCAGAAAAACCCTTGATCTGAGAACTTCATGGAACTTTAAGTTCCGCGAGGAAGACTTCTGATTGGCTGAGACACAAAGTTCCATGGAACTTGAAAATCCAGTACCTGGAGATGGTTTGCGGTGGAACATTTGTCAGAACTTCCTGTGAACAAAGTCGATAGTTGAGATAGCCAAAGCAAATGGAAAGCATCGAATACCTATGTCTTTTAAATCTATACAGCTATGAATACTTCACAGTTAAAATTAGCAGCTATTCTGGTTGCATAATAAGGTGTATAAAAAGGGGGGATCGCCGTACACTTCTGTCCACTTTGTCTTTCCAATATTAAACAAAAGCGCTGCTTTTTTTACTTGTCGGTTCTGGCTTCCAGTTGAACAAGGTAGGTCATTAGCTAGAAATGAAGGTATATTTTCCAGTCCTCGGCCCAGCAATCAAGTGGTTGGGAGGGATCTACAGTTGGGAAGCCAACAAGATGCATACCGGTCGCGCCTGTACTCTTATTTGCTTCGCTGCGAATCGCCGAAAAATAAGAAAGAACTGGCACCCCCCGCAGGAAAAAAAGAAAAAAAGAGAAAAGCCATCCTGCAAGCGTAGACGAGTACAGGTGTACAAGTTTTTTTAGGGACCAGACGACTCAGAGCCTTCCTGTGAATGGTTTTGAGTGTGTCAAGCAGTCCAGAATAACATTGATACGTCATCCCGTTCTTGCTTGAAAAGAGCAGTTGACAAATCATACATATATTAGTAGCATCGAGCACTTGGTCGCATAGTGTCTTCCAATCAAAATCATTCAAGGTCATGTATACAAAAAAACAGGATAATGGTCGATCTTGTATTAATTATTGTTGCATTATGTAGTCACTACCTCTTCTGAGCCCAAGAAGCCCCCAATTGACATGATGAGTATTCATAAAAATAAATCCTCTGGCACTTCCGTGGCCCAAAGTTGGTTGCTTTGTGGCATTTTCTTCCCGTGCTTGTGCTTTTTCTGCATTCGCCATTGACCTTTAATGAATTCTGCCTTTGACATTGCGGCGACTATGAATACTGTTCCTGGTTCCTGCAAGCGCACAACATTCATTTGAGGAGAAGATGCAATCCATTGGCATGCTGCTGCCAATGTCTGCATTTACTCTGCTTACCACACACTCACTAATCTACCCCTAAACCTTCGTCATATAAAGCACGTGATTGTCTTTAGTCATCTGTGGAGAAGTGCTTTTTTCAAAAAAGAAATGGCAGCTTCTTGGGGCTGTCATGGAGATTACCGTCCCCATAGCAATCGGGCATAACGATGGAGTGTATACGATGAGTGTTCTTGGGTTTCTGTGGCTGTTATTATACATAACAGAACAATGTCAGTGTTTGATTCGAAAAGCTGGCCCGTGTCCGTGACGCTACCGGAAGTGACCAGGAAATTATTGCTCAAGACAGGTAGCGGTTGATGATTTTAATAATTGACAAGGAAGCGATAGATATATATCCAAAATAAAGATTCACAGGTAATTGTCGAGTATCGCGGCTTAGTCGATTTGTGTTTGATCCAAATATACTTTTCCGGGATAGAGATCTATCAGTGAGAGACACAACGAAAGGTTAAAACGTTTGTGAGTAATATCGACTCAACTTAAGCCAAAAAAACGTACAAGTTTATTACATAGATAACATTTCATATACCTTTTGACTGTGTTAATTATAAGTTATGTATGTTCAGGGTTCAGTTAGCTTGTGTTTCCGTATTCAAACTATGCTGAGAGAACATCGTAAATAGAGACCGGTACTACATGACATAGAGTTCGCTGAGAATCTGAATAACTCAATGATGTCTTTAATGGCTGAATTCTCTCCCTCTCTCTCTTTTATACGTATCTTTGACTGGAGATACTAATACCCGCTCCTGGGTAAAAAATAAGGTATTACCATGTAGATGTTTGACCCATCTCCTTAATGTGCATATATATTATTGTGGTTCGCCACAAAAAATATTAAAGTAAAATACGATATTGCCCATCCATCCATAATATGAACATTAAAGAATTTTAGGATAGTTAGTCCCACCATAGTTAAGTCTCTTAGGTGTACATAAATCCACTCGGTACACACACATTGAATATATACTGTAGTTCATGTTTCACTTATCCTAGGAATGGACAAGTTGATATGTATAACTTTTAGATTTACATTTAGCATACGGATATAGTGAAAGCCTACCTTCGGAGGGTTGTTTGTTTGTTACGTGCACTTTCAATATAAAAAGTTGTGCGTCCGTAGCAATGTTCATAAATAAAACGTCCAAAGCACTAAGCTGAAAGCGATCAAGTTGGTCTCTTTTAAAGCAGTGGTATGAGAAATTGAGCTCCCAACAGTGCCAAGATTTCAAACAGCGAGCTTTTTAGATAAATGGCTTTTTATCCACCCCCACTATTGGGTAATATCAAAAACGCATGACTATATATATATAGTTCGATAAAGGGCTGCGTCATCGAAATATTCGAGAAAGTGCTTGACACGAATAATTGCCTGATTCATCATCAGTAGATATGTCCTTGTGTACATCTTAATGCAATACACATTTGGCAGCTTTGGAATAGTTTCCATATATAATTACCTCCGTATGGGTCTATGGTAATACGAACAGTGTACGAATTAGGGATTCGGAACGGGTTATCTAAACTGCGCGATGGTGTCGTCAGCTTACCTTTTATGGACATGGACGTATATATATATACACCCATTAGAAAAATCCGTAGAATTCTTTCTCTCAGCTTTACCATGGTGCCTATCATCGAAAACGCCCAGAAAATAATACAAAATGTTGAAAGGCACATCGAGGCTTACATCTCTCTTCCGCTTGGAATTGATGCATCTGTCAAGCAAGTTCTCTTGGCTCTAGGAGTAACGAGCACCATTACATACGCGATATCAAAATACATCGTGTATCGGCTTTATTTACACCCTCTTGCCAGCATTCCTGGCCCACCTGTGGACTGGATTCCATTTCTCGGAAACATGCGAACTATTATCCGCGAGGAGGTAAACATGACGAAAAACAGTTAAAAAAGTAGAGTCGCTTATGGTTACAAAAAAGTCCGGTGCACCACACAAAAGATGGACCAAAAAGTATGGAGGCATACTTTTGTACCATGGTCCTTGGAATAAACCTCGTCTCATGGTCTCTGATCCGGATGCGTTAAAACAAGTGCTTATGACGCAACACTATGATTTCACAAAAACACCTGAAGGTGCCCGGTTTCTTGGTCGTATTCTTGGTCATGGGCTTCTAGTTTCGGAGGTATATATACTTCACCGTGCAACAAAACCATTGCTTGATCTTACACACTATGTAGGGTGATGTACACCGTCGACAACGTAAAATGTTAAACCCTGCGTTCTCGTTGCAAGCCATTCGTGACCTGACTCCCATCCTCTTTGTCCCCCCAGTCCAACTGTATGAAAAATGGATGGATGAAATCAAAGCAAAGCAAAGTACGGCGGATGAAGCTGTCGAGATCATAGTCTCGCATGGTCTTTCGCTTGCAACGTTGGACGAAATCGGTCTCGGTGGATTTGGACAAGAATTTAATGCGGTTCGATACGACGGTACGGATAAGATTAACAAGTTGGGCTGGGCATATCAGACAATCTTTGATCCCAAGGCTCCATCTATTATTGGCATGTTGGGTTTGTTTATCCCTATGATCCGTCACCTACCAACCCAGCGTAACCGTGAGCTGAAGAGAGCATTGGAAGTGTTGGACAAAGAAAGCAGGGATGTGGTGCAGCGAGGCATTGAGCGCACAGGCGTAAAGAACAAGGCGTTGGAGAACCATTTGCTCGCGTTGATGATTCGTCTTTCAAATGACGAGTCTGGTCAGGGATTCACAGCTGAGGAATTAAGAAATCAATGCTTGACGTTCTTGGCAGCTGGGTACCGTAGTGATATGACAAGCCCTTCCATCCATTGATACCGATATCATAGGCACGAGACTACAGCGGCTTCGCTGTCGTGGTGCCTGTGGTTGCTGGCACAACACCAAGATATCCAAGATGCGCTGCGAGCCGAGGTCACGCCTCTCTTTGAAAAAGTCAACATGAAGCACCGCGTATTCCATGATGATCCGTTTGAAACAGGATTCGACGGTGCTGGCATTCCATCGTTCGAAGTGATTAACAAACTGCATCTGCTTGACAATGTCTGTCGCGAAACGTCGCGATTGATTCCGGTGGTTCCTTTGACATCGAGAGTTGCAGCCAAGGATGTTACTCTGAAGAATTATGTGATTCCAAAGGGTACTGATGTTTTTTTGCCACTGATCGTGAATCATCACAACAAGGAGCTGTGGGGTGAAGATGCAGAAGAATTCCGACCAAGTCGCTGGGATGAAGAGGCTGCAGCCAAAGCCGGACCTTATGACTACTTGCCTTTCTTGGCTGGTGGGCGCCAGTGCATTGGATACCGTTTCGCCCTCATTGAGCTCAAGATCATTCTGGCTATCTTGATCACCAAGTTCCAGTTCTTTGAGAAACCTGAATTCGTCTTCAAAAAGCGACAGATGCTTACCCTGCGGCCATCACCAAATATGACCCTGTTAGTCAAACCCATTGTCTAACTAGCGAGGTCTCATCTTCACTTTGCATCCCTATATTTTCATGCCACATTATACATATATTATTAAAACTGCTTTGAAAAGTTACGGTATACTTAATATTTAGTTGAAAAGTACTGTATTTGTCAGTGGAAGACTAGTAGAACCGTCCTTATAGGATTATGGTCGCTTCCTTACGGTACAAGTGTACATAGTAAAAGTAGAAGAAGATCATTTTTCATATCTGAAAAACCCTATTGGGGAAAAGACAGGCCTGTTTGATAAGATAGTGGCGTAAAAGAAACATAATCCTCTCAATCTTGGCCATCTATGGCTGCTGGTGCTGTCCCTTGCAGTTCCTCCCCGGGGTCCTGTTTGTCATCGTTGGAACCCACATGCTTATGGCTCAGCTCTTCAACCTTTCTGAGGACCTTGCTGTCTTACATTTGCCTCGGGTTAGTCCATCATCTGAGCGTGGAAGATTGTTCATGACATGATCAAATGGTTGTAGTTCGTCGCTCAGATTTGGAAGTGAACCGTATGTATCGAGTAGTTCTTGGTGTAGTGGCTGCAGTGATGGACATAAGGGATAGTGTTCTCTGGATGCCGCAGGTGCACAAAACTCACATTCTTTCAACGGATATAATGGAAGCCAGTGCATTCGCCATTTGACCAGACGGTGTCGAACTTTGGAAGTGGCCAAGAGCTGTAAAATTGGGTATACTATACGCTATGATCTAAGGCATCGAACTGCCTTGAACTTGTTGCAGCAGCAGATAAACTCTTCGTCGCACTTCTTGTTGATGGCCATAACAGTTGGGTTGACTGGTGGATCTTGCCCTTTGGATATCTTGATGTATACTTGATGGGAGGGATTGGTTGTAGTTAATCGCCGCCATTGGGAATCGCCTGACTCCTCGGTATCCCATAGGATGACCAGTTCCACTGCACAAGCCATTGTATTGTTGAGACTGGCAGGGAGCGGAGTCGCGTGACGAATTAGAGCTGTAGTGCACGGGGCCTTATCTGCATTGATGGGATGCAGGCTAGTACTATTGATACTATGGTTGAAAACTTGGTTGCTGTTACGATTGAGTGTTGTTTTGATGCATCCGATCTGTGCTTTTTGCAACTGTCGAACTGACTGACTAATAGAGCTATCGTGGCCAGCCCATATTTGAAGATCGGTCGAATAAAATAAAGTATGTGCGAAATGCTGGTCAAATCCAGTGCTGTATCGGTGTATCTCGAGTTGTCGTAGCAAGCCATACTGCCTGTAGCCTTAGTGATGCGTTGATTGATAAGCATGTCAGCCTCTATACCGTGGCATGTAAACGGGAGGCCAAGGTATTGGAAGTTTTTGACTTTGCTTCTCGTTGTGCCGTGTAGCTTATATATGTGTTGGTACTCGGCTGATATGTGAATTAGTTGCTGATGACAATGGGGGGTTTGATTATGGCGTGTTTGTCAGGGTACCATCGATATCTATAGTTGAGTGAGCATCATTCTGCCAAGACCAGGAGGTGAACCATATAATTTGTAGAATCCAAGGGTACAACATCATCGGCATATAAAAGTGCTGACATTATCGTGTGCGCGGAATCAGGACGGTCTTTTCGGAAGCAATGATTTGGACTTCCACTATAGAGCAGCATCTGTACTATTGCTTTCGTATTGGTGCAGATGTTGTACGAAAAAATGATGGTTGCTGTCCTAGAATACACACTCAGATGCGAAGTCGATTTGGAAGTGAGTCGATGAAAGTGATCTACAACAACGTGCTGACGATAGACCGTTATAATGCACCGTGTGTCGGGTGTCACCACAGGTTATTTTGCTACGTTACATCTACGGCAAATCTCTACAAATCTACAACTCGGCAAATCTCCAAATTTCGACCATTTCGTAGATTTTATCTCCAGAGATTTGCAGTGTTTTTTAGTAGATTCGCCGTAGATCGGCCATAATATGAATACGCTTAAACCATAGCTTTCGGATGATAGAGGAACAAAAATACAATGAAAATGATGATATAAACAATCGTTCTATTTAAGAGTTAAGGTGCTTCGTTTTCGAGCTCTCGTCTGGGTATTAAGCAGCCGCAGTCTACACTATTTTTTCTGTTGTTTTTTCGTCTTTGCTATCTTTTTCACTAGAATTGCTACCTTTTTTTCCTGAGCTTCCAATATCACTGTTGATGACGGATGATCGCTTACGCTTGCCTGTGTCCACTTCCTTTGATGTACTTTTACCTGGCTTGGTTTGCTCTGGCTTTTTTTTTATAAAGATGTCTTTTTCAGAGAAGGCTCATCGAGGTCGCTCGGATCTTCTTTGTCACTAACCACTAAATCACTGTCATCTTCATCATTTGTACTCTCATCACTGACACCTTTACCACTCGTACCCCCACCACCTTCTCTCGAAAATCCATGCTTGACCACCGATTCAATAAATAGTATCTTACTTGTCTGTTCGGATTTGTCGTCTGCTGGTGCGTTAAAATCGTCCATTGGCGCGTCCAGACCCACTGGCATGCTGGGGGCGTGTGTGGTGCTTGGTTACCCATCGCTCTTACCACAACTGTCACCAATATCACAGTTGTATTGGTGGTCACTTTGGTTAAAATGAAAAGCTAGTAAACAGCTCGATATCCAATATGAAAATCTTACACTTATTGAATTGGACTTTCATTACCTTCATATTCATTACGAGATTAGCCATCGCGACTGGATTTGTCATTTTCAGCACTGCAAGCAATCAGTATAAAGTTGTAGAAACAGCATCCAGTATACAGTGGCCGCTTTATATAACGATACGATGGTGTAACCCAAACTTTATCTTTATATCAAAATATCGTTATATAAAATGGGATTTGGCAGTGATTACCGTATTGGTGCATCGAGAATCGTATCGTTATAGTGAATTATCGTTATATAAAGTATCATTATATAAAGCGACCACTGTACCTTATATTCATCACATAGCTATAAGCCTCTTCAAGCTTCCTTCTTCTTTTGGTGTCTATTTTTCACAGTCTTTGCTTTCTCGACAAGCCCTGATTTGGCGATACAATCTGCAATATGCTGAGTCTCAGTTATAAGGCTTCTGAAGAAAAGGCCATCACAGCGATGGGATTGGAATTTTCTCCGGAAAATGCTTTTTAATATTGGGATGTTTGTCATTTCATGGATGGGTGTGAAGAGTAAAGGAAAACGCGTCTAATTTTTCACGTGAAGTCCTCCGACCAAAATAGATATGCCGCAGGTTTCTGAAGATTTCCCGTAGTGACCATATATAGCTTTATTAGCACCCAGTAAGATTCGGATGGACATATATATGTATGTTCAA
The DNA here is from genome assembly GCA_025266875.1 of Fennellomyces sp. T-0311. Lineage (NCBI taxonomy): Eukaryota > Fungi > Mucoromycota > Mucoromycetes > Mucorales > Lichtheimiaceae > Fennellomyces > Fennellomyces sp. T-0311. Next base: position 113,426 of record JALLLT010000047.1, on the reverse strand, counting down.
CCGATGTAAAACTCTCCTGATGAAGGAACAACAAGTTTATCGCTAAAACACTAGAGAAGATTTGCCGTAGTATTGTGAAGCTTTGCCGCACTTGAAGATAATTTTAAGATATCCCGTTGATTTGCCGTGAATTAAAACCCGTAGTGTACATGAAGCGCGATTGATAGCTTTGCAAAATTACGCTAATGCGCACATCGTCGAATAGGTGGCGGATTATACGGGACAGAGCGCTCGGCAGGTTTCCCTGCAACGTTGACCATATGAAATCGCGTGAGCTTGAATCATATGTTTGTTTGATGTGGAGGAGTGATTATACTGACGGCTCCCCATACTGACGGGTGTACCTGCGGACGATCATATTGAGTGCAAAGGCTTGATCGAGGGCACTTATCTTATGGCAGAAATCTCCTTGTGCTATGTCTAATGCTGGCATTGCTTCGAGGGTTTTTGGCAGTGAGCAGCATTCAAGAAGTTTCCTCAGTACACTCGTTGGATTGACAGGTCTGTAATTTCTGGCCTCCGTTGGGTCTCCTTTTTGTATATTGGAACTACCTCGGCTGTACGCCATGATATCGGGATATATTATCAATGCCAACGCACAGCTAAAATGTCGTTAAGGACTGCTAATACAGGATGAAATAAAAGTCTTTATTGACGACGTAAGTGAAGCGCGCTGATCACAGCTTTCCGCTCTCGTCTGATCCGGTTGAATAAGGAAATGAAAACCCTATGCGGCATTAGGGGAAAAGAAGTAGTCATGAGAAAGGGAACAATGTAAGAAAACAATAAAAAAGGAAAGATGATAGAGTAGAATGGAATACAAAGTAAAAGTCGGATGGAAGGGGGACTAATCCGTAACCATATACTTGTTGGGGATGAAAAGGTTTTTTTTTATGAAGTAACGGGCGATGTGGGTTGCAATGGGTGCTAATACAGGATAAAGTTGGGTTTTATTGAATGACGTTTTTAGTGAACGCTCGCTGATCTCAGCTTTCCGCTCTCGTCTGTTCCATTTAAAGGATTAGAAATGAAAAACCTGCCCGGCAGCAGGGAAAAGGAGGAAGACATAAGAAAAAGATACAAGGTTGAGAAAAGAACTGAAAAGGAAACAATAAAGAAGTTATTAGTAGGGGATACAAAGTAAAGTCGGAAGGAAGCGGTACATTTCCGTTACAGTTACTAAGAGTTACGAAAAAATCTTTTCCTTTTTTTTTTTTTTCTTTTTTCTTCTTTTTTTTTTTTTTTTTTTTTTCTTTTTTTTTTTTTCTTTTTTCTTTTTTTTTTTTGTGGGGGGGGGAGAGGGGAAAAGGGTACGACGTGGATTACAGTGACACTGGGGCCAGAGGCTCCATCCATTCGATGAGTGCTTTGCCATGTTGATCAGAAGGTGTTGTTCTGTGGCTTCGGTCCGGATTGCAACGTCGGTCAAACGTTTCAAGTAGTGCGCATAGTCTTGGCCAGAAGATCTTCCAATAGTCACGCCTTGATTTGGAGCGAGGTGGTGATTTTGGTAAACGGTTGAGAATGTGTGATATAGGATCATCGACAGTCAGTGGCAGGCACAGTTTGCGGTGGACTTGAAAACAATCATTGAAATGGTGGCGACTCATACCAGGATTGCGTTGACATTGTGGGCATGGTGCTGGTTTTCTATTAGGTAGCCAACCTAACCGATATGCAATGCATCGTAGGCGCTCTGTGCGTGACATAGGTAACCACATGATCGATCAATTCCAAGTTTTTTTCGGCAAGAGCGTAAGAGCTTGGTATGGCGACGGTTGCATCGTGCGTCATGGGCGCTCTGAAGGTGATTACGAATGGCCGCCTTCAGCGTTGTAGGGGCTGTATCTTTTTGTGGCGGTGGTAGGGCTTTCCATATGGCATTATTTGTTTTCAACTGGACTAGGTTTGTGCTTTTCAGTCTCGATATTACCGGTAGCATCATTGTGAGCAGGGCATCCGGTGGCAGATTGTGTGCACGAACAAGAAATTGGGCTTGGAGAGTGGTGATCCGATCCGCCATTGGAACAAGCCTAGCAAGATGTAGCATAACGGCTGTGGATGAGGTCTTATGCGCTCCGTAGATCAGGCGTAGGCAATTCGATTGTGCTTGGTCCAATTTTTCTCGGTTTGTTCTGCTAAGTTGAACAATGGCTAACCCATATTCCATGATAGGTCGGATAAATTGTCGATAGAGCTGGGAACTGAGTAGGCGGCCAAGACATCTAGGGCGTACACCAATCGCATAGAGTGAGTGCATGCTTTTGGTTGCTGATGCCGTGTTTTGGCTAACAAGTGCGGCTGGATCGATCGAACCATCTTTCTGGAATGGAATTCCAAGATATTTGAATGATGTTGCACGGGGGAGCTCGGTGCCATAAATTTGTGCTGATGCGTTGGAAGGTGGATCAGAGCTGGCCATTACAACACACTTGTTTGGGTTCCATCTATATCCGAGATTGTTGCCATGTTCTTCACATGCTGCCAGGAGTGCAGGTATTGTCTGCCAGTTGCCGATGAGCGCCACATCGTCGGCATATAAAAGACAATTGATGCGTTGGCCACCTATGTTGACCGAAGGTAGTCGTTCAAAGTCACTCTCTTCAGATTGTGTCAGCTGTGTTTCCACGTCGCGAAGAAATGTAGGGAGAGAATTGATATAATAAGAATACAAAGCCGGTGATAGAACAGATCCTTGTAAAACCCCGGTAACAGGGCGGAAGCGACGAGAGACAGTATTGGAAAGCAAGATCTCTATAAAAACGTCATCAAAAAGGTTCTTGAGTAATTGGAGTAGTGGTAAGGAAATGTGTGTTTCTAGTGCTTGCCAAACAATTCTGCGATCGACCGTATCATATGCTGACTTGATGTCACAAAATGCCAAAACTGGGGTGGAGCCATGGACTTTCTTATACAAGGAACTGATCTCGTGGAGACAGCGGGCTTGGTCCAAAGCACCCCTTCTTGAACGGAAACCTCCTTGGACAGGGTCGAGTGAGGGGCCAGTAGACAAAAGGGAATCTTGTAAACATTTCTCCATTATTTTGCGAAAGATTGATGTCAGGCTTATTGGACGGAAGTTGGCCGGGTCATTCGGGGAGCCTTTCTTGTATATGGGTACTATTTGTGCCCGCCGCCATAGCTCTGGTGTTTTGGATGTATACCAGCAAAGTTGAAATAACGCTGTAAGTGAAGGGGTTAGTTGTTCAACGATTGGCTTAATCATATCGCCACGTATATGATCGGCTCCCGGTGCTTTTTTGTTGGGCATGTGCTTGATAGTGTTCTGTACAATATCTGTGTTAAAAGGTGAGTCAATTTCTTCGCTGTTAGTAAATACGATGCTAGCCATGTTTGAGTTGCTGTGTATCTCGTTGCTGGTTGGTTGATTAGGAAGAGAACTTCCTGAGAAGATCCTTTCCAAGTGGTCTGCCATTCGATCTGCAGCTACGGTTGGCCCTGCTGGATCCGTAAAAGTTGTTTGAGCAACACGACTATGCCTTATTTTCTTCATAGTGGCTGATGCTGCTGTGAAATTTCCGCTATCAAGTTTTGCACAGAACGCGCTCCAGGTTTCAGCGCGCCGGCGGCTTAGTGTGCGACGAAATTTTGCTTTGGCCTCTTGATGTTTTAGCCACCAATGTAGTTTGTTGGGTCCATTTCTGGCACGTCTCCATTTGGTATAGCATTGTTCTCGAACTTCAATTGCCTTGTCTAATTCCGGCGTCCAAAACCAACTCAGTCTCGAGGACGTTGATTTACCTTTTCGCCCTATTGCAGAGTCGAGCGAGCTATATATTGCAGTATTTAGAGCATCGGTTAGATCATCAAGCGGGACATGGCTGTATCCATTTTGTGGCGCTAGATATTGTTGTATCCTCATATATACTGGAGCGATGGCCGTTGTAAAATTTGTGATGTATAGTTCACGCTTTGAGGTGTCCTGTAAACGTGTTAGGTGCCACATTTGGCGCATCGGTGTGCGATCTTGCTCTAACGGGGAATTCTCGGGGGTAAATGTTAGATGGACAATTTTGTGGTCAGAATCAAGGGAGAGATCATCACGAATTTGCATTGTTGGATTAGTGAGAGGAGTATTACCAAAGAAAAGATCAATTATACTTGATCCTTGGTACGGGATATTAGTGGGGATCCCGTATGCTAGTTCGGCATTCCACAGAGTTTGGCCATTCGTATCCAGCCATGTATTGAGCCGGCATCCTCGCGAGTTTGTATCATGATCGCCCACTCTAGCACCGAGCCTCGCATTGAAATCTCCACAATAAATTATGTTAGTTATACCTGGTATATCTGTGGGTAGGGAATCTAGAATATCTATAGCGGTTTCATCGGATAGACTTGGAGGAAGATAAAGACAGTGGATAAGAGTTTTAGCAATTGTGCACGATAGTGTATACTTTGAGTAAGAGCTATCTGAGTTCGTCACTAGGTTGACCTGATATGGGCATTCTGGGTTAATTAGTAATGAGATGCCCATTTGACCTGGATATCGGTTAGGTCCAGCTCGGTGTATAGCATGTGTGTGATGTTGAGCCCAGGAAGTGGGGTATTTGTTCGGTGGGAGAAGCCATGTTTCAGTTATAAATAGTACGGATGTGTTTATGTGATGGTGTAAAATTGAGTCGATTGTTTGCTTTGGTAATCCTGTTGCATTCCAAAGCGCAATATTCACTGTGGGTGTATCACTCATTATTGTATGAGGTTAGTGGTGTTGGGAGTTCCCATTTGGGTAGGTGTTTGTAAGACTGAAGATGTTGGCTCGTCTTGGGACATATCGTCATCTTCATCTTCGGTTGGCTTGAATGCTTCGGCAGCTCTTTCCAAAGCTTTAGGTGATGGCGTTCTAATTGATTTTGGTGCTAAGTTTTCACCTTTGCGGAGTCGCTGAAGTTCCTCTTCAGACAAAAGCTGCTTTTGACGGAAGTCGTATGCAACCGCCATTTTCACCGGGTGGCGTATAAAGTCGATTGCATGTAGGATGCGATTATGTTGTATTTCTATTGCTTTGTTAGTACGTTCTTCTTCTGAGAGGTCCTTAAATTTAGGATCTTGAAGATGTTTAGGATCACATGGGTTATAGTTAGTAATCTGTTGGATGCCCTGTTTTTCAAAGGCAGCAACAAGTTCATCGACAAAATCATTGTGTGTGAGCAGACCCACTACCTTTCTATCAGGATAGTGAACATCAAGGATACGGCTGTTATCGATACCGAGCGTACGTATGTTTGCACGTGTTTTGCGAGTTGGGAGGCGTGAGCGAGCAGGGAAATAGGAAATGCAGAAGCCCTGATTGGCTGAGGGAGGCATGAAAGCTCGGGCAGCTGCTTGCTGGCGTCGCTCAATCTTGGCAGGGGATGGTTTCTGGCGGCTCTTTTTTACCTGTTGTAGGCGCTCTGGCTGATACCATGGGTTACTGTGTCGAGTGCTAGGCAAAGGAAGTGTCGTCTTAGCTACTGTTGCATACTTTGAGGATAAGCTACCCTCTGCTTGTACTGGTGTTTCCTGTGAAGGCAGCAGTCGTTTTTTCAAAGTTGCATTTTCATGTTCAAGTTCCTCAATTCTGGCCTGTGCATGTGTTAGCTCCTGTGTTACCTTTGTTAGCTGGGTCGTAACGTGCTGCAGCTCCTGAACTAGTTGGTCCTGCTGGGTTGTACGTTGGGTTAGGTAGTTGATCTGTGCAGTTAGCTCTTTCATATATTCGGGAAGCTGTTCGTGGTGTTCGAAGGTTAGTAGCCTCTGGTGGTAGGTCTCTTCAAAAGTCATCTGGCTTTCCCATGGGATTGGATCATCTTCAAACGTTTGGTGACTACTCCCGTCGATTGGGATCGAATTGGCGATATCAGGAGCAATTAAAGGGGGGACATTATCAGGTGCTCCAATTTTAGCTCGCTTCCTGGACTCCAGATGTTCAAATGCTTCGAGAATGTGGTCGTGGTTGAGTTGCTTCTTGCAGTTCTGGCATTCGAAGAGTGGCTGACGACGTAGATCGTTGGTGCGGCCTTTCTTTGTAATTTTCCCTGCTGTCTCACAGTGAATGCAGGCAGTATTAGCCCGAAGCTCCTTAAATTTTTCAAGGAATTCGGTGACTTGGGTGCCATTAAGGACAGTACGCTTTTGGGCAGATCCTTTGTCCTTAGCGGTGCGCTTGTTGTTCGGCGTGATCTGGGAACCCGCCATGACACTAGTTATGGTCGGGAGCCAGATGCTGGGTGGTTGTTCGGTATTAATTAGTTGTTGGTGATTGCTGTTGTATTCCGTTTCTGAGGCTGGTTTGAAGGCTCCACAAAAAAAGTATTGAGGAGCGGGAAGAGGTATGCTAATACAGTGAACCCCCGCTTTTTTCCTACGCGGATGGAACACCCAAAAGCGCGGAAAAAGCGGGGGTGAGGAAATAACGGGGGTTACACAAAGTGGTACGCGCTGGGTATCAGTAATCGTCTAAGCACCGTTCACTTCTTTATATGTGTACATTGGTTTACATGTCTATCGCTATAGCGATAGGTGGATGGGCATCTATATTGATAAGGTACTGTACGTTTTTTTGGGCCGGAAAGAATGATGTTGTATTATAAGTTTTACACTATATAAAACACAACAGCATATCACAAGCAATGGTGATTTGTTACTGTGCCTTTTTTGGTCCCTGCTTAATATGTCACGTAGTGTTGCCATTGTTCGCTTCAGGTATCGTTTAATACCGGTGAAAGACAAGTAATAATAAGCTACAGAATATCGTTTACATTGTCCCTGCTAAACTAATTTACAACATAGTTGCTCCCGAATGATCATCCGGATCGAGGCGCGATATATGAGCCAATAAGTGCTATGAAATATTACTGATTCTGTCATAATGGCGGCCGATACCATATTTTGAGGTACACCGTTAGGACTGAAGAATCAATCGCCCCACATAGTTTACGTGAAATAACTAAGCCTAATCGAAACGGTGATTGAAATTCTTGATGACCCAGGACAAGCCCCAACAGCAGATGCCTTGCATAGCGTTCATGATGATCTATTCAGGCGCGCTCATACGACACAGTCGTACAATGCATCATTTTTTATTAGAAAATAAAGGGATATACACGCTTTTAAAGCATACTTAAGATCACTTAGACATAGCTTTATTCATCCCTCGTTTTTTTTCCTCAGAGTAAGCTGGGGACAAACAGGAAAATTTCGAGGATGGGAAAATTAACACTATGATCCACCGGATGGCATAGCTAAACCAGGGAAAAAACCGAGGGAGAGGAAAAATCGGTGGAGGAAAAAGCGGGGGTTCACTGTAACAGTTTTTCCACAGCACACTCAACCTGCCGCACGATATCGACGATCCCATCTCATACCTTCTCAACCGCTTGCCGAAAAAGCCGCCTAGATCACAAGCTGCTCGGAACTACTGGAAATCCAAATGGCCGCAGCTATGTGCCATCCTGGAAACCCTAAATAAGCATTGCAACCCAGATCGCCGACAAGGATATGTGCCACCCGACCAGCATGGAAGAGACCTTCTCGAATGGATGGAGCCACCGGCCCCTGTGTCATTGCAACCCACATCGCCCGTTACTTCATAAAAAAAAAACTTTTCATCCCCAACAAGTATATGGTTACGGATTAGTCCCCCTTCCATCCGACTTTTACTTTGTATTCCATTCTACTCTATCATCTTTCCTTTTTTTATTGTTTTCTTACATTGTTCCCTTTCTCATGACTACTTCTTTTCCCCTAATGCCGCATAGAGTTTTCATTTCCTTATTCAACCGGATCAGACGAGAGCGGAAAGCTGTGATCAGCGCGCGTTCATTCACGTCGTCAATAAAGACTTTTTATTTCATCCTGTAACAGTTTTGTGATTCGTTTTAACGTCGGTCCTGTTAAATGGTCTTCCGCAGGTGCCTTTCATGTGGCCATTTTCTTGATGGGGTAATCTATTTGGATAGAACGGATGGATTGTCTTTCAGTTTCACGTTGTTGTAAAAGGAAATTGTTTGTGTAATGTAATTCTGTGTGAAACAGGGTCCACAAAGTAGGTTGAAATATAGAGAAATTGAAAAGGTGAGTTAACCAAATACAGATATAAGCTTCTGTCTTGGACTTTGAAAGGTATGATCAAGATAATTGAGGTCAAGTTAACTGCTTTATTTCATTTGATTTAACAAGGGTACTTATATGTTTCTGTGGATACGCTGACTGTGGATACATCGGGCAGTGCCAGAGGTAAAAGGTGGGATAGATAGGAATTACATCTAGCAAGAGATCCGAGTGCGGAAGAAGATAAACGAAGGTGCAGATGCACCATATAATAGAATAGGTCGGTAGCTTGGGAAAATCAGAAAGAGGAAGAAGATACATCAAGTGCAGATGCACCATATAGTAGTAGAATGGAGGTCAATACAAAGGTCAAAGGTCAAAAGCGCGCCGAAAAGGAAAAGGTGGCATAAACGAAGGGGGCCGAGAAATTTCGTTACAACGTTATTGTTCACAGCAAAAATATCATTTGTCGTTTGGATTCCTTTTCACCATCACAAACCGCTGAAAGATGGTCCACCATCACCTCTACCGCTCTTTGTGGTCCTGCAGGATGTGAAAATGTTTGCGTTACCTGGGGATTCAGGCGCATTTAAAAAAGCTTTAGGACCGGAGTGGGGCTCAAGGGTCTCGAAAGGATGAGCACTGCCATTGATATCCATCGAAGTATAGCAACGGTGTCTCTTCTGTTGCACCTTTTCTCTTTGGGCAAGTGCCTCTATTGTCAGCTAGATCACGACCGCTTCCGCCTTGAGCTATGATAATGTCTCTATCTTCTCTCATGGCACGCTTATTGAACAATAGTTGATATACAGTAAGTATTTCTATGAATATGTTGAGAACAACACAATTCTTTAACCGAACAATATATTCCACCTTTCATTGGAGTTCGCGCCAAGTAATAGATCTTCTGGCATGAAAACCGAATTAAAACATCATCTTTTGCATCACTTTAATAAATACGTGCTTAGTTAGCTCAAAAGTAATATGAGGAGTCTTATTTTGTTGGCGTTTTGTAAGGCTGGATGATTCTTTATGGATAGTCGCAAGGGTTAGCAATTCGGGAACTCATACTTTTGACGGGCAAGAACTCTGTCATAGATTTTTATGACGGTGTAGAAAAATACTATTTGTATACAATAAGAGACATATACCTGGTATACTTAGATGATATTTTAGTGCAGATACGCTGGCAACAAAAGCACGACAATGAGAGCTTTTTTTTAATTGGTGTGACACAATGTCCCAAGTTATTTTGGGTTGTTGTCAGAGGTGATCAACGAAAAAGTTGGAGAACGGCAACACCATAACCTTCTAACCTTGGTATCGTTATTGACAACTGTTGTCTTACTATACTTTATATAAAGAGTCCCATTTTTCTTCTCGATAACCCATACCTCAGTTATTATCCTTTCACAAAGACAATGGCTACAGATGAGTACTTCGCCAAGCAGCACAATGCCGACACACCTAATGACGCTGGAAACCCCAGTGCGTGCAACAGTCGCCCTACCAACTGGAACTATTGTTTGCGACACGGAACCTACTATGACCTAAGTTGGTGCCCTGACTGTTCCCGTGAGTGTAAGTACAATCAAAGATATCGGTATACTATGGACTGTTTTTAATTGAGTTGCAGCGTAATGAGATGGCCCTCTCTGTGAACAGCCGTCAAACTTCGCTTCCGCACTAGACCCAAGCACACACAGATTGCAGAATTATTGTAAAGCGCTTTCACTACATTTCACCCACTTTCCCCACTCTCAGAAGTTTCCCTTGGACACTCACCAGTATTCTTTCACTGATACAAAAGACGGCCGCTCAAAAAAACAATTACCCCTCTGCGTAAAATAAAGAAAATCTCTCAAAAAAAGTTAAAAAAAAAAATACTTTGTGTTAAATTGGGTAGTGTTCATCACGGCTGTTACTTCTGTAGAAGCGAAATAGTGTATATGTTTTAAGCATTTTACACCATCGCTAAGTAGCTACGGAAGTACTTGCATCGCGATCATGATGTAGTTAATATTTTGGACGTTCGAATGGTTAAAGACCTTGCCGATATAAAGATAACTTTCGCGAGAAATAATAATTGCAATCCGTTGGACATGATAGGATTTTCAGTTCATTACATCTGCAATCTTTCCACATTAAATCTATTTCCATATTAACCTTGTTTCCCAATAGCATGATGGCTCCTTCAGTGAATAGCGATTTACACTATCATACCTGTTGTAAGAAGTTAGTAGAAATATCCGTGCACTTTTTATATATGGATTTAGAAAATGTAAGAGTATCAACGTAGTTCAGTACGAAGATGCTTCTAAAAGTACCCTTAGATACACGCGTCTCACTTATAGGGAGTTTATTGCAACCTATACCATATATTCAGGACGACATACGTTTTGGACATCAACCTATGCGCATTTTCTAATGTATTTTTTTTATTACGTGTATGCATGTGCGTAACTTTACAAATAATAGCTATATTTGAGATCTGTGCCCGTAATTGAGTAAAATAGGCAGTGACCCATCGGATACGCCGATTAACTCGACTCATGAAAGTTCCTGTAGTTCACATACAGAAGGAACTTTGTAAGAAGGGGATATATATAAAGAGCATGTTTCTAATGCGTACGCTACGCGTGCATAGCAACATATTAATATTTGCGTTTTCGCGCAACGGTTCCAGTATTATGGTAGGATAAAAGCTCTATCAGAATTGTCTTCTTAGCACTTGCAGCGTACTACCTTATGGATACGTAACGTATAGTACAGTGGAACCCCGCTTTTTGCACACCCCCGCTTTTTGCACCAAATTCTGGCAAATCCAGCTCAACACTTAAGAGAAATGCACACCCCGCTTTTTGCACAATGCACTCCAAAATTTGGGTTGTGCATTTTTCAGCTTACCTTAATTATATAGATCCGACGATAGATATAGTGAGATTCGAACTGGCGTCTGTAATTTCATCTAAGGAGGTCAGTGCTGATTGGTTAGTGCGACTCTTTGCTTCGTGCTCCAATCCATTCAAGAAGCTGAGTAGGGCTTTAGCCTTTTCAGCGTTTTGTCGATATGTTACTCCGGAATAGGAGAAACAACATCGTCCTGTTGCTGAGATTCATCACTTGCTTCTGTAGATAGAGTTACAAGCTCCTCTTTAAGTAGTGTGCTGACAATTTCATCATTGGAAAGCACTTTATGACATACGCCTGCTTCCTCAGCTGGGTTCGCATCGAAGTTTTTGGCTTATTCAGAATTTTCTCCGTATGTATGATCTAAATGATCAAGGGTCTGATTTAATGCCACTTCTTCTGCTTCATCTAACCCGGTGTCAGCGATCTCACCCTCTTCGCCTAACACCTTCGCTTTTCTAAAGCAATTGGCAACTGTGGCCGGCGGCATTTTGCCTTAAGCAATCTGTGCCCACTTCAAGTCAGTAAGAGCATCGGCACGAAACGTAGTTCCATCATTTACTGGAAGAACCCTCTTTAGGCAGAACTTGATTTTCTCACATGCATGTTCCTATTGCTGTTCCTATTTACGTGATTCCACAATGGATCTGTTAAACCCCTCAACGACTAACAGTACTTCTGTCAGGTACGTCTGTGTATTCTATCACAGTTTTGCCTCATTTATCAATTTCTGGATGGTGATTTCTCTGTCGGATTCCTTCATCTCAAAGTAGTGATTGACCATCGTCTCTTTATGCTTTGGATCGGTTCTGGTTTTGAGTGGCATTTTTGATAGAAGATTAAGCAAAAGGACTAAGGCTTATAATGTTATTAGCTATCTACTGAATCTTATTGGCTGATATAGGCTAATGGCTATTATATTTCCCGTTGTGTAACAACCTCGCTTTTTGCACACCCCCGCTTTTTGCACAGCTTTCTCTAAAAATCCGCCTGTGCAAAAAGTGGGGGTCCACTGTATGACGTATATCAATGGCAAAGTGTCAGGTCAGAGTACACTGGGACGATGAATTATTATCAGTACGACAGCAAATGCTGCCGAACAAAAGAATGGTAAGATGTTGCTGCAACTATGAGCGTTTGCGTGTTGTGCGTGTGCGTGTAAAAAAAAGACATCATTGCTAGAGTTCATAGGCACGTCTTGCTTACGTACAAGATCGTACCGAATATATTCGCTGTGGGGTACTTCTTGATAGCCATTATGCGAAAAGGTGGACAAGGGTATTATCGTGTTCATCTTGGGGCAAATGACCTCTTGTCGCTGCATCAATATCCGATCACATACTAAGCCTATCGCGTAGTATAAAGTTATTCCAAGTGCACCACGTAGATGTTCGTCGATAATGGGTCTTGAGTGGAAGCAGCAAAAGAATTCATCATCCATAAATTGCATGTACCTGATCAACAGCCGTTCGATCATTCAGATGGAGGATTGCTGAATGCTACACACATATCGTTGGCACTGCAGTGATACCAGCTTTAATGTGGGCCGCTGCTTCAAGAATTTGGTTTCGCAGTAACAAGGCATACACTGTACTGATATATCGACAGGGAGCAGTAGATTTGTTATTTGTATTTGCACGCTAATTGTTCTGCATGGCACTTTCGTAGCCCTGCTTCATTTCCAAGGCAGTTTTCGGGTGGACTAAAGCGTTTGACAAATCTCGTTAAAGAATCTCGATCGTGCTGGTGAATAACTTGATAGTGTCGTATCCTGACATACCAGTCATCCATTGTCTACATACCTTTCCATCTCAGCCTTTATTACATCCGTTCCTTTATTTCGACATCAACAACCGCACAGTCATCTATTGGCCCGTCCACTGGCTGGTGCGTCAGTGAGACCTTGATCTGGGTTAAGACTTCAAGAGGGACCATTCACGTAAACTCAGTCTCTGCATGATTATCCGCTCGTTCGTAATAAGGCAGTATGATCATCAGGGATTACGGCGATAACACAGATTCGGCTCTGATAGAAAAGCATTCACCTTCTCCGTCCCGACTTATCATCATTATAAATAGAGAGTAGTTTTCCTCAATAAAACATGATCTTATTTTTGGTCTCGTCATTTGAAGCTTTCCAATTGAGCGATACCACAGATAGCGCTATTGTAGTACCTACTAGCATAATCTTCCTCCCTTGTTCAGACACGTTTAGCGTGACACCTGGATCGTTCAAGTATATTAAGATCAGTTGGGTATGCGCAGTGTACATCCACGTGCAAGTCAACATATGGTGTTGTTCTGGTTGTCTCTCAAGAACGACAACCTGGATACCCTATGGAGCCTCTTGTTCTTAATGGAGCTGTTGGTCCAATGCATAAAGATTGTCTGCTCATTGCGATTCACAATGCACCTGGTGTAACGTAGGTAGTAGGGCAGAGCATGGAAGGTCAAGGTGCTGAGGACAGAAAATTTCACTGGTGCATATCCTATTGTTTTGGCGGGTCGCTGAACAGCTCAGAGTCCCGAAAGCTGTGCTGCGACAAGGCCAAGAATCATTCATTGGTCGGCAGATCATACAACCATGATCACCGTGTCGCTGGGTGTGACCAGGTAGTATAAAAAGGGGGGATCGCCGTGCGCTTCTGTCCACTTTGGCTTTCCAATATTAAACAAAAGCGCTGCTTTTTTTACTTGTCGGTTCTGGCTTCCAGTTGAACAAGGTAGGTCATTAGCTAGAAATGAAGGTATATTTTCCAGTCCTCGGCCCAGCAATCAAGTGGTTGGGAGGGATCTACAGTTGGGAAGCCAACAAGATGCATACCGGTCGCGCCTGTACTCTTATTTGCTTCGCTGCGAATCCCCGAAAAATAAGAAAGAACTGGCACCCCCCGCAGGAAAAAAAAAGAAAAAAAGAGAAAAGCCATCCTGCAAGCGTAGACGAGTACAGGTGTACAAGTTTTTTTAGGGACCAGACGACTCAGAGCCTTCCTGTGAATGGTTTTGAGTGTGTCAAGCAGTCCAGAATAACATTGATACGTCATCCCGTTCTTGCTTGAAAAGAGCAGTTGACAAATCATACATATATTAGTAGCATCGAGCACTTGGTCGCATAGTGTCTTCCAATCAAAATCATTCAAGGTCATGTATACAAAAAAACAGGACAATGGTCGATCTTGTATTAATTATTGTTGCATTATGTAGTCACTACCTCTTCTGAGCCCAAGAAGCCCCCAATTGACATGATGAGTATTCATAAAAATAAATCCTCTGGCACTTCCGTGGCCCAAAGTTGGTTGCTTTGTGGCATTTTCTTCCCGTGCTTGTGCTTTTTCTGCATTCGCCATTGACCTTTAATGAATTCTGCCTTTGACATTGCGGCGACTATGAATACTGTTCCTGGTTCCTGTAAGCGCACAACATTCATTTGAGGAGAAGATGCAATCCATTGGCATGCTGCTGCCAATGTCTGCATTTACTCTGCTTACCACACACTCACTAATCTACCCCTAACCTTCGTCATATAAAGCACGTGATTGTCTTTAGTCATCTGTGGAGAAGTGCTTTTTTCAAAAAAGAAATGGCAGCTTCTTGGGGCTGTCATGGAGATTACCGTCCCCATAGCAATCGGGCATAACGATGGAGTGTATACGATGAGTGTTCTTGGGTTTCTGTGGTTGCTATTATACATAACAGAACAATGTCAGTGTTTGGTTCGAAAAGCTGGTCCGTGTCCGTAACACAATCGGCAACTATTGCTCAAGACCTGTAGCGGTTGAAAACCTTTACTTTTCGAGTTTACATAAAGGGAAGCAACAGATATATTCCGAAAATTTCCTAAGTTAGATATATCCAGGGTTCAGTTAGCTTGTGTTTCGGTTTTCCAATTGATGGCTTGCTTGTTATCGAAGGGCTTCAGAAATTCGAATCAACCAAATTTTTGCAGCAAAAGAACTCTTTAGCAGATGTTTCTTAATACACGCCGCCCAGAGCTGACGAATTTCTGAAGCCTCCTACTGACTTGTTTTTGGATGGCCTGGATATTGGACATGTTACAAATGTTTGCTGGGCCATAATGATATGTACAGCCTTCGCTTATCACGGGTAAGCGGAAAACGCTGTCTACAAAAGAATGTCCCCGCCTTAGCAAATCGGAAATCTATCAGTTAAAAGCACGTTGAAAACATGGTAGAGGCAGAGCTACCTTTGTTGAGGAATGAAAACAGACATTTGCTTCCAGGACTATGTTCTCTTATGCCTTGCTTTTCAATATTTTGTTTCCTGTCATAAGGGAATTACCACCTCCTTGATGTGCTTGTCATGCCTGAAGTGAATCAACGGTACAAAGAATAAAAAGAGACTTATAAAAGTATCTTTGAAGTTTCGGATATGCTTTATTGAATGCAACGCTCTATGCTTTTATATCTTTTGTGTATTGAATCAGCGATGGCAGTTTAGATAGTGTTTCGTCTTCAGAATTGCCTGAATGGATAGAGGACGTATAGGATCCTTTCCTTTGTTCTGATCATGCGGATCTGAGGATGTCTTTGACATCCGCCATGCAGTGTAATGACCGCATTGCTATATTGGAGTCAATTCCATGTCCTGTTGAGTTTATCCTATTCGTTCATACGGTGTAATTCTTAATCCGTGTAGACAAGTTACTATGTAAGTACACTTCGTGATGATGTTGAACCGATATGTGTTATCCGATAGGAAATATCTTCTATTATTATCATCTGTGGTTGTTTCACCACAATGCCAAAACAACTCCTTGATTGATACTTTTTTTTTTACCTTGCTTCACGACTCTTTGCTACTTGACCTTTGATTCCTTGTCTTCATTGCCCTTGGCTCCTTTCCCATAACCCATCTGGACCTCGTACATCCAGAGCATGTAAAATGCGCAAAGAGGCTAGGTATCTAAGAAAAGTGATCTTTTGGCTGGTGTCGAATCAAAAGAATGAATGTACTAGACCTAGTGAGGGTTTTCGCTTCAAAATTAATACAGCACAACTGGCACGGAACATCCCAAAACCATATGATGAGCGATCTGAGTGGGTCCCACTGTACCGAATCTACTACATAGATGCGACATTCTTTGACTAGAATTGAGTACCACCAACTTGCCACTTTTGCTTTCGAATATAGCTACCTGATTGTGTCGGTAGCAAAGGGTGAAAGCAATCAGCAGCATGCACCTTCATTGTGAGCAATGGAATGTCTGCATAAAGATGAATAAACCCGTACGCCGCCTGTTTCTGCCCTTGCTGCTACGATAATTCAAAGTCATGTGGATAACCGTTTTAGTCCCCATGTTGTCGCTGTTGCAATACAGAACCTTTTCTAGGCTTATTAAGCTAAAATAATGGGTGCATACATCCTGTAGCAGTATCTATGGGACGGTCGCCTATAGATGATGACTTTCCATTCAAAATGATGGCTTCTGGTTCTTGCAGGGCGGAGTTATCAGCTAATGATATGCCGTTTCGTAGAGTGATGTTTTTGTTTGTCAATCGTCATCCAGAAAAATAAACGCCATGACGATTGTACCTGATGTAGCAGTCATTCTGTCTCTTGGATATCTACGCACTGTAGTTGCAAAGTGCTAAAGTTTTGAGTAACATGTTATTTTCGGTTCATGATATATAGTTATATAGAGATTAAATGGTAGTACGTAGCAATAAATTACGCAGGTGTAATTCCATACGATAGATGGCGCGACCAGTGATAGCGGTTACTTGAAATGAATATATTTGACACACTGTATTATTGTGACATAAAATAAGTAGTCCTCTGATCATATTACACTTCTTTCTAGCCTTATCGCTCCTCAATGGAGTTACCAAATGGAGATGGATGCTTGTTGACATTTTGTGTGCAACACGACTCAACATAAAACTACATTTAAAGAAGGCATTGGATTCCTTTTTGGGCCATATGCAATCAATTAGTAACCGACCACGAGTATGCGACTTTAAAGAGCCAGGGATCATTCGCTTGAGTTGTGGCTGCATAGGGACGGTTCGTTCCCGATGGCTTGCATGGATTATTAATGCAGTTGTAAGCGAGTTCCTCGGTTTTCTGAGCTGCATCGCTGCCCTTAAGCACGTGGTTCGGTACAAAAAGGCTTTATACTTAAGGTTTATGCGTTAATTAAGGCATTGGATAGTATCGGTCTGGAGCGAAGAGGGTTTGTGCGCGGTCAAGTTAAATTTTAACTCGAGCGTAATAGAATGCTCGGTAAAGAGGGTTGAAAAAGACAGGTATGCAATTACAGCGGGTACATAAGTGGCTGAATGGTGGGCTGCATATGTCTCTAGTAAGGGGCGGGAAGCCACGTTCTCAGACGGTTACCAATGAATAAGCGTGTATTCCAAATTGTCAAAAGAAAAGCATAGAAGATCACGAGATGCAGCAAAAACAAAAGAGAAAACGGTAAGGAGGCATACATGCAGAAAGTGGATTAGGCTGTCGCAAAAGGGAGGGAAGAAACAAGAAATGTACATAATTTTGGGCTTTACAATAGTTAATAGAAAAAGAAACGGCAGCAAACACGGAAAAGGTAAAAAAGAAGCATATGAAGTACACACTGAAAAAGCATAGAAAATGGGGGGAGAGGGCTAATAAGCCAGAAAATAGGGGCGAGTTAAGGGTTACCAGGTGCCACTCAAATCACGCTCCAAGCGGTCGCGCTGGGGACCTCGTGCAGGTGCTCGAAATTGGCGGTGAGGTGCAACGTTGACTCCGGCAGTTCGACCAGCAATCTCCTCCTCCATGTCGAATTCTTCTGGCTCCCCTACTAATCCTCCTGACATGACAGTCAGCTCCTCGCCCATTTCTTCGGTGTTGTCACCTCCGTCTGGGGCCCCGCCAGTTACCTGGCGCCTATGCCGTGCAGGCTGGTCAAGAATACTCATCGTTGCAGACGGCATCATTTGTCGTTGCGTTTGTCGTGTTGTCGCTATGTCCATGGAATGATGTCGTCGAAGCGCATGTCCACTTTCATACGACCGTACATTGCGTCGAAATCCCAGGATCTCGCTCAGGATCTGGTTTCGCAGATAAGCTTCATCTCCATTCTCATATTCAAACGAAAAGTCGCACGCATGGTCTGGCTGCAATGCTTCTTCCTCTGGGTCGCTAAACGGCAACACAAACGGATGAGCCATCGCATCCTCAATAATAACCCGATTTCGCGGGTCTAGTTGTAGCAGCTCCTTCAGAAGGTCGATACCTTGTTCAGGGCAATCGGGAAATAAGGAATGGAAATCTATCGGATGGCGCGGTGGCGGCTGGCCACCCACTGTGCACAGCTGTTGCAAATGAGCGGCCACGGATTCGGATGGATCCCAGAACGTAATGTCTTCAGGTAGGCCAAGGATACCAAGGATCTTGTGGAGCTGGTCGATGTAGTCTCGACCCTTGAATAGCACGCGACGACCCAGAATTTCCGCGAAGATGCAACCGACAGACCACACGTCGACTGAGTGAACGTGTCAGTAAAACCATGGTTGACATGGTGATCGTACGCTTACTTGATTTGCTGTAGTTGTTCGGACTGATCATGATTTCGGGAGCACGGTACCATCGTGTTGTCACGTATTCGGTCATAGTGAAGGTGTCTTTGTCGCCATAGTTGTATCCGCGAGCCATACCAAAGTCGCAGATTTTGATGTCGCAGTCGATATTGATGAGAATGTTTGCTAACGACGATTCAATAACGATATTGTACAGCAATATTACAAACATACCAGGCTTGAGGTCGCGATGTATGACGTGCGCTGCATGTATGTATTTGAGACCCGAGAGCATTTGGTAGAGAATCCATTGGCCGTGCACCATGCTCAGCGGCTTATCCGAGTGAATCACGTCATGTAAGCTCTTTTTGTGTGAGGTCAGCTTATTTGTTTGACTTATGTGACACAAAAAAGGGTTCTTACCGCGTCCATGCAATCGAACACCAAGTAAATTTCGTTAAACGCGTTGACATCCACAACGTCCATATCAAGTAGCTCGATGATACGAGGGTGGTGGTTGAGGTGCTGAAGCAGCTTGATTTCGCGCAAGCATCGCTTCGTCAGCATTCGCTTGTCGAATACACGGTGGACTTTCTTAATTGCACAGAACCGATCACCATGCAGATCGTATGCCGAACATACTGTGCCGTAGGATCCTGAACCGACTTTGCGCACAATACGGTATCGTGTATCGATGGTGAATATCTCAGGGCCGCCCTCAATGGCGACAGAGTAGTGAGGTGACATGTGTAAAGGAGAAAGAAAGAAAAGTGAAGGAAAATAAATTGCCGCCGCTTAAATATCGTAGGCATTGGAACTGGACAACTGCTTATAAAGAATGGGGTAGCCTGACTTGCCGAGCCACAGCGATAAGCTTCAAATACTCGCCACGACGTGGCGGCGACCCTGATCTGGAATTGAAGGAGAGTGGGGCATTTTCTCCGCTGATCTCTCCCTTTGACTTGCTCTCACTTCACTTCCACACGCACATCTCAAAGTCCCCTTTCACTCCTTTCTTTCAACGTACAAACCTTGCTATTCGAGTGCCTGAACCTCTCATATACTCCCTTTATACTCGCTACATGTGCGTTACTTATACCAATATGACACATTAAGGGTCTGCTGCAACTTTTATGAACATATTGCTCGGGCGGTTCGCCGAAAAAAGTAATTTCTTGGCAGATCATTTTTCAGGGCAACAAAAAAAGTCGTAGCACCCAAAAGTCGATCAACGCAGGACTAATTGAATGAGGGGAAATTTGGCTTACCTCTCTCTCTCGCTTTCTGGCCGTTAGAAAGAACATTCGAAGCATATTCTCCCAATTGTCCGCCCTGCAACAGCCTCGCTCCAGAAGAAATAATTCCCCGTACACAACGTGAATTCGTGCTATAGCCTTTAAAAAGCATGCCTTGTTCTGCACTTTACATAAAAGGCAATCCTCCCTCTGGCGGCCACACCACCATGTCGCACAAAAGCATCAGCAGGACCAAAAAAATGCTACTGAGGTTTTCGGAAGCTTCGGCCACTCCTTAGACATTTTATTCCGATGTGCGCAGCATTTTTTTTCCATGTCTTGGCGATCCAGACCCTTTTGATGCGCCAAAGACAACGGACATAATATTGGATCATGTTGTGAATTTTTTGCGTAAAAAAGTTAATACAAGAAAAACAATCTCCTGAAATATGCGAAACGTGCTTTTTTATTGCTACAAACATGCTTTTAAAGATATATTAAACCGACAATCCGGGTTATTAGGGCTATTACGGGTAAATGGGAAGGGAGCTGGCAATAGTTAGCAATTCTGCTTTTTAAATACAACCCAATCCAATCATGATGTATATACCATCATAACTTATTTTTCATAAAAGAAGCAACTCTATTTGGACAACATGGTAACGAGATTCCAAATCGGTGGATTATGCTGCATGTGAGATTAAGTACTAGACCGCTTACGCCATGTCATTGCAGCTGTGTCATAGCTAAAATACCTCGCCTGTACCACATTGCGACTGTGGCGTTCACCATCGTGGGCAAAAAAATTTGTATATTCTTTTTCCGCATTGGTTATTGACTATTACATAATATAAACGCAATCATATGTTGACAGTGAGAGCCGTACTTCATTTAATTAGTCACTCGAATAGCAGTATTGCATATTGGGCTCATTATCATTAGCCAAAAAAAAGCTGGCTAAAGCTATAGATAGATTATGGACCACGAAATAAACGTCATTAACGGTTATTTTAGGTGCTGAGCAGAATATAATATTACCGTTTGCATGTCAATGCAATCCGGCGCTCAGACCGAAGAAGTGGAAATGAATTATTGGCTGTGCACTACAGTTTCGACAACTCCGTGTTTATAGGCTTATCCTTCATCCTTTGCCCTCAGTAACCAGGGTAGTCGGGATGTATTCTTGTCGCATCACTAGCGTAATTCAGTGTGATACAATTGTGTAACATCGAATATCTCTGCTACTGACTTTAGGCCGTCAGCTCAGGAATATTGGTATTTGGATTATGCTCTTTTTCTTTTCGCCTTCAATCAAACGCGGAGCTTTGACGGCAAAATGGAATTTCGGTCGGGTGCAAATACCACGCTAAGCGTGCATACCTGTTTGTTAGTTGACATGAAAATATATTTTGACCTGAGTAAAAAAAAAGAAATTTATTTTCACATTACCGTTCATTGTGATAAGCATTAGTCAACTGAAAGTACGCTAATTCAAGAATAATACGTACAACAAATACTATCGGTTTACTCCAGGAACGATCCTGCTTCAGCGATTTACGTTTGAAAATATAGATTATGTGATATAAGTTTCTCACACTCAGTCTTAAGCATTCGATACAATTTTCTTAATCTCGATGTAATTAGCGGCAACAGAACTCAAATCAAGGCTCACAATACGAATAACCAGCCTATGTGTGCCATTGAGGGCTTGTACTTCTCGCATGATTTTGTTCGATCCCAAAGAATAATTTTCGGACGTCGAAAACCTGCTGTGAAATTCGGCGGGCTTGAAATACCCAACGCAAGCCCAAATTACCTGTTGCTGTTTTACTTGTGTTACAGAAGAAGCCTCATGCCAAGCTCCAGGCACATTACTGCCCATGCTTCACTTTACACTGTGTTGCCATTGATTACATGAAATCAAAGAAATATGACCAACAGTCTCAAAACTGAAATACATCTGGGAAACCTACATAACAGACCCTAAAATTGACATCTCGCTGTCTCAACTTGCACACTTTCAAGCGCAAACTATCGCATTATACATAGTAGAGTTTAAGTTCGGAACGAATGGTGACTGTCCCGAACGACTTGCAGCATAGTCCCTCCATTTTGGGTAGGCTGTGCAACAGACAACGCCGAGCCCTTTATAAAAGCGTTGTAACTTTGACAAACGGCTTTTTTTCTCCCACCTTTTAGTAGTCAAGTCTTCAAAATGACCGTACTTCCTTACGAAGAAGAGAGCCAACTTAACTTGCGGCAACTTGTTAGAAAAGTAAGGTTTCATTCCCCGCGTTTATGCAGATCTTTCCTCTGACACTTTTTTGAATAGTCTATGGCATCGGCTGACGTGGTCATGGCCGACAGTGAGTTGCGCGAAAAGGCTACTTCTCATTTCAATATGCTCTTAGAGCAGCGTCAGCGTAAAGGAGGCAGCCAGGACGACGAAGACGCGGTGAAGTTAATGAATCGCCTATTTGCCGCCACGGCCAACTCCATGGACTCCGATGAGGATAAACAGCGACTTGGCCTGCTCAAGAACTATATGTCTTGCTTGATCGGTACCACACTGGGTGTGGATGCGTTCTTGCCCGAATATATCGAAAAGAAAGAAGAGGAGGAGGAAGAGGAGGAAGAGGAGGAAAACCAGCCAGTCATGTCGTGGGCTGATGTGGCTGCCAAAAAATCTGAACAAGAGGAAACGGTGGTCCAACGCAGCGCGTGGTGCCGTACCTATGAAGCAGGTTTGGCTGCCGAACGCCGGGAACACGCCCGTATTCGCCAAATGTCTATGAAATATTACCAGCATCAAGATGAGGAGCCAGAAGATTGGGGATGCTTTGAACCGGAATTCTTGCACGATTTGCCAAGCGAAGTCTTTTGTATGCCCATCTTTTTCCCTTCGGAAAACAGCTATCATACGTTCATTACTGCACTCAAATCGGCTCAAGAAACGCTATATGTATGCATTTTTTCATTGACGGATAACACAACTGCCAAGGCCCTGGCTCAAGCAAAACGACGTGGCGTGGATGTGCGAATTATTTCGGATAATGAACAACGTGACGCAAAGGGATCGGATGTTATACGCCTACATGAAGATGAAGGTATCCCTTACAAGATGGACTCAGCGTACGTTTTTGTGATATACTGAAAGTGTTTCATAATATCTCGTCTCACCTGTTTGTATAGGGATCAATTTATGCACAACAAGTTTGCCGTCATTGACCGGAGAATGGTCCTCACTGGAAGTTTCAATTGGTCCATTTCGTGAGTATATGAACACGCCTCTCTCTCCGCCCTCCTGAAATGCTAAACTCAAATTTGTAGCGCGCGCTATCACAACCACGAAAATGTTCTTATCACCAATATTGACTCTGTTGTTCAGGCTTACCATGATGAGTTCGAGCGTCTTTGGGACCAGTTTTAGAGGTAGCAATTTTTTGTGTACAATTCTTCCAGCCACCAGTGGATATAAAAGGAACCATAGTGCCACACACACATTTCTCGAAATATTTTTCGGGGGTAGGAGTTAGTTGGAGTAAAAAGAATGCAAGGCTTTCTCCTCGATCCCCACATGTGGAGTATGTATGGTGTTGCAGGAGGTAAATTTTTATAATGGTCGGGCCAGCTTTCTAAAGGCTATTATTACATTGTACAAAATTCTAGATGATCTTAGATAGACACACATGTTGTGTACCGCAGCACACTAAGACTTGATACTTTTTTTTTTGGTTAAATAGCACCAGAAATTTGTTACGTATTGAAAGGTGCAACTAGCAAGGACGGCTATGGAAAACAAAACAGAAATGATAATGGTAGATGCAGTTGTCATTGGTGCGAAACAGGACCTAGTGTGGGCGCTTACTTGATTAAATATGTTAGCCGAAATGCTTAGCCTCCTCACATGTGGCTGATACAATGGCTCCTTCAGAGTTTATTAGGATATCACGAGTTTATCAACAAAAACAACTCTCGCACCCGTAACTCGGTGGACCCTTTCTGTGTTTCCTGAGACAAGACGAAAGGAGCAGCATCATTGTGTCTAAACGACAATGGTATGCACATGCAGAGCACCAATTATTGGGATGACCAAGTAACCATTCTTGTAATACATATGGTCCACGGTAAAAAAAAATTATGTGTTACCCAGTGATCGGCTTTGGGTTTCTTTTTCGCTGAACGTCCGTGCCCCACTCCTCCATTGTGATTTCTTTGTACGTTTCTGAACACACAAAAGTATAAGCGTGACCCGGAAGCAGCTTTTTCGATCTCCATTGGGTGGGCTGATTACAGTGATGAGCACTTGCGGTATAAAACTTCGTATCTTTTTTACTTTTTACTTTTCCTTTTCTTCGCTTTGCTTAACTACAATGACACCACAACCCGTCGCGGCGCTCACCTTCCTGCCTAACCGGCTACCAACACGGCAACATTGTCTCAAAGTGAAGCGACTGATGAAGACGGACGCGAAGGAAAATGCAATTATCTTAATATCTGGTGCTGTGGATACTACACGGAATGGTAGCGACGTTGAACTCGAATTCCGGCAAGCAAGCCATTTCTTTTACTTAACTGGTAAGATATAATTACCCGAGGGTAAGGGTAGAATGACCAAAAACAAAGTCTAGGCGTTGACGAACCCGGATTCCACGTGATGATGGATCTGCAGACTGAACTTGTGTATCTCATTCCGCCGACGGTCCCTGAAAGTGAAACTGTATGGAAGGGTGCACCGGACAGCCCTTCCGAATTATTACGGAAATACGACGTGGATCGTATCATTGACGAAGCAGAATTAACAAGAGCAGTATACCAATATCACAAAGTCCACGTGCTTGATCCAAAAGTAGACCTCGCCATGTTCAAGAACGATATGCATGATTTGGAGGTGGATACGCATAGCTTACGCCACGCTCTCAACGAAGCACGCCTCACCAAGTTTCCATGGGAGATTAATGCCATCCAACAAGCGACCTTGGTTTCTTCGCACGCTCACATGGCGTTATGGCAACATCGGCGAACAAGCGAGGCACAGTTGGCTGCTTACTTTCGTTGGATGTGTGCGTGCTTTGGACTAGATCGTCAAGCCTACGTGCCAATCGTGGCGTCCGGACCGCGAACAGCCACTTTACATTACACCAGAAATAATAGGTCATTGCCACAAGACGACCCTCACGCTTTGGTGCTAGTAGATGCCGGAGCTGAGTACCGATGCTACGGAAGCGATGTGACACGAACCTTTCCGGTAACTGGAAAGTTCTCCCCCGAAGGTAACTCGGACTAAGTACAAGTGAGTCGGATAATTTTAACAAGAACTGTAACAAAAAACAGCAAGAGCCATATACAACATTGTATTGGCTATGCAGGAGGTAACGATAAAGCCAAGTTCTGGTTCAGACATGTGACAGTAACATATTATAAAATGAAAAAGGCGGTCTTGACCAAATTAGCCCCTGGTGTCATATGGTCTGATATGGAGGATTTGGCGGTTCAAGTCTTGTGCGACGAACTTCTCCGCATAGGTGTTCTTGTTGGTGATCGAGAAGAACTCATTCGTCTTGGCATCCCATATGCGTTTTACTTTCACAGTTTGTATTCCCTTTTGTCTTAGGCTATTATTTCATGCTAATTTTACGCTCTGTAGCTCTCGGACATTCAGTTGGTTTAGACGTACATGATGTCGGTGGGTAAGAGTCAACAATGTACAAAAAAAACTCTACAGGCACCATATTAATTCATCCTTTAGTCGCACCGTGTACCCAAGTAGCAATGGTGATCATCAGCTAGAGTATTCGTCTTTTATGTTGGACCGGCCGCTTGAGCCTAATATGGTCATCACCGTCGAGCCTGGCCTTTACTTTAATGACGCATATCTACGTATCTGGACACAGTTTCCCGGATTTGCAAAGTACTTCAATTTGGATAAACTCCAGTGTTATCGTGCTGTTGGCGGTGTTCGCATTGAGGGTAACGTCATAAAAATATTGTACGACGACAATTTATTTTTAACATCGTGATCAAGATACGGTGCTTATTACAGCAACTGGATGTAATAACCTGACTATTGCTCCCAAAAACCCTGATGAAATCGAAGCAATCATGGCGCAAACCTCTACCAAGATCCACTTCCCCGGATATTTTGGCGATGGATATATGATCGGATGTCCAGCTACTGATTCCACAATTACCAATGTGTTGCCAACTCCTACGGCATCGCCACTAAATGGCTTTTATCCTATTTAACAGCACGCCAGAACACATGCTTCCTTTTAAAAAAAACAAAAACATTAGAGCTATTCCTTGTAACTTATCATGCAGGATACCGCCATTTATACCCAAATTATATCATTTGCCTTTTTATGTACGTAAACGAGAAACACAAAAGCCAGGAAAATACATTCAAATTTCCGTCATTACCATTATAAATTCGATGTATAGCAAGCGGAGGAAAATATGCTTCTTTATTTGAGCAGATCGGGGAAGGGGAGTGGGTATAGTTGTTTTCGGACGCAGATGTACGGTACTGTTGCAAAGAGTAAATAATGACGAATGAAATAAAAGATGAGAGCGATGCATAGTTAAATTGCGTGTGTAGGTTGAATGTACGGGTATAAAAAAGTATGATGATGAGCGGGCATATGAACAAGGCAAATAAAAGGAAAGAATGAACTGATGAAGAACGTAGGTGGGCACTAGGCAAAAGATTTACTCTCATCGTCAACGACTACAGTAAATCAGAACTTTTTACTCGCGCCATCCCGAACCATATTCTTGGTAATCTATGCATATGAATTTTATTATTAGCAAAAGAGCATATATGACAAGAATTTTAAAACTTACGGTAGTAAAGCACCATCACTGCCTGCAGCGACGCTATATGATCATTTTTCATAGGCAAGGAATATCAGAGGCCATTGATAATCCTTTTGATGAGTAGTCGCTACCGAGTCTAATATGAACTTTTTGCGCATATATATGCTTTTTCAACTTCCCAACAAGAAGATATCCCTACTATTACATCAATACAACGTTGTATGCATAGCATGAGCACTCACGTTTGGTTGTTGTGAAAATTTTAATTTACTCCTTATTTTTCACTCTCCTTGTCTATCTCTTTTGGTCATTGGAAAAATTAATCCCCAAGAACCCATAACATGTGCTACGTTTGTAGAATACATTGAAAAGGGGTGTCGACTTGCGTTCTTCTGCTATATCGTTTGTACGCCGTGTACGAAAAGATATAACACACCTGTTTTATCAGGGAGCGAAGGAACTAGCGTTATGTCAGACTGAACAAAGCTGATTGAACTTCATAATCCAATTTATAAATCGACCACTCATTACTATGATTTAAAGAGTACGGGAAACAGTCGATCAGTACACATATACAGTCAAACCCCGGTTTGTGCAGCTTCCGTTTCGTGCAAAACCTCACCATATGCATCAAAGTATTTGGAATTCTCAAAGCGGTAAAAAGCAGGTACGACAGTAAGGACTATCTCCCGGTTGGTACACAACCTCACTGTATGCATCAAAATATTCGGATTTCCTTGTTCTGCACAAGGCGGGGTTTGACTGTACGTACTGAACAGGTTAAAGTTCTAAAAGGGGCATTATACATGCTCTGCGGTCCCTGCATATTAAACTGTATCGTCACCTGATCTCGTTGACCATGCAAGTTCGGTATTATTTTTGCCAGGGTTCATCTGCTACTACTTTGTATGATAACACCGTTGTCATAAGGAGAGAACAAATAAATCCCTATTCCTGGGAATAGCCTTATAGATAGACAAAGACGTGTAGATCAGTTTGTAAAACCTGATAACATCAATTCGACATGTATTGGTATCAAAACATAATGCAGACATTTAAAAATACCAAATAATGAAAAGATATATTTTTTAGCATTATTCGTTGCATTTATTTATTACTATAGTGTATTGTCATTGTATGGTCATCTATGGAGCGAGCATATACTTCGCTTTAGTCAAACGTGATATGAAATAGCCCGCGATTCCCCCACCGCTCAAGCCATACGTAGATAGAGATTTTTCACTAGACCCTGGATAAAGCACGTGCGGGATGTTTCTGTGAGGATGATACCTCCCAAGGAGTTATAGATCACGTTGGTTTGTAGGAAATCAATGCCATGAAAGAAAGGTAGAATTAATTAAATGATGTTGTTTGGGAGAATAATACAAAATAACGCTATCACCCCATATACGTTGTTATCGTTGCTCCCTGATACGTTAATTTTGCCGTAAGAAGCAAGA
Organism: Fennellomyces sp. T-0311; assembly: GCA_025266875.1. NCBI lineage: Eukaryota > Fungi > Mucoromycota > Mucoromycetes > Mucorales > Lichtheimiaceae > Fennellomyces > Fennellomyces sp. T-0311. The sequence goes on along the minus strand of JALLLT010000047.1, from coordinate 85,433 downwards.
AGAGCCGATTACACGCCGTCAGTTATTGACATTTTTTGGTATATAAAGGAATAGTATTTTTGACTTGAGGTAGACCAACAACCCAATCCAAGTAAACCGACAAGGCAACAACAACGGCTACTTTCTCAACAAATACGAACAATGAAGTTTTCTTTGACTGCCTGTATCATTGCCTTTTTGGCTGCCACCGCATCGGCTACTGTTTCTCATGGTGGTAACAACAACGAAGGTAGCACAAGTGGTATTGTAAGTTATGACATGTAACTTGACCAACAATAATTGTATAACATTTTTTCTTTTCATCTAGCTTACAAACGTTCTCAAGAGCGGTATTCTAACTGGCAATGACAAGAATTCGGAATCCACCATTGTTGATAAAGGCGACGATCACGGCTACGACTACTACTACTAGTGAAAATTATACTGCTTTCCGCAAAAGATTGGTGTTTGCCATGGAGCATCATTGCTATCTTTGTAGTGTCAGCTATCATCTACATAGCTGAAGAATCCTTATAATAAATCAATCGCTTTATAATTTCATAATAACTTACTTCCCTAAAGTGCTGTTGACCACTGCTCTTATCCTGTCTTCAAGTTGAAACTGTCAATATACTCCCTCTAACAGCAACTTAAAATATGTTAGTACGACTACTGATATTCCTTTATCTACGGTTAATAGACTACATTTGAGCATCCGTGCTGCATCAGTTCAATCCTATGTGATATAACATTCGTGGATAAACAGGGATCATTTATGGTTCGATACATACAGCTTTATTCCATATATACAAATATTTTCTATTGTGTAAAAGAAAACTGCGGTTTAAACTATATATTCTTCCTTATTACACATAAAGATGCATTGTTTTATGTCAAAGTACGGGTTTGAAGGAGGAAACCGTTGTTAGCGTGCTACCATTCAACAATTTTGTACCAACTAAAACTACGAACGCTGGTATCCATCACATGTACATCTATCCACTCTTAATATTACCTAGTGCAAGAAACTTGGATATATATGTAATAGCTTATGACCATATCACAATTATATTGCTTAGACAGTTTACCGAGCATAATATAGCTCCATAAGTTCTTTTAAAAAGTTCACATGTGCAAGTGCGTTTCTGTGAACATGAGTGGATATATTAACATTATACTATAAAACCCGATAACCCGGAGGGTAGAATTAATTTACATACTACAGGTACGTTCCTAACGGCGATCAGAAACAGAAACAGAAACTGTATATAGAATTGTGTCATCGTTACTACTACCCCTTTTTCCATTTAATTTTTCCGTAAGAAGCCAAATGGTAAGAACGGAGTGTTCGACATCAGCAACGTAGCAAACTTAATCTTGTGTATATATATAAGAGCTGTCTTTTTTCGAGCTTGAGATATACCAACAACAACATCTACTTCACCAATCAACTCTCTTATTCAACTATGAAACTTTCTTTGACATTCGGTGTTCTTGCTTTCATCGTGGCCGTTGTATCCGCTGATTCGGCCGGTGGTAACAACAACGAAGGCGATGTTAGCGGTTTGGTAAGTTGAATATTATGTATCACATATACCACTTGCTAATACAATTTGATTATAGCTTAACAATGCACTCAAGAGCGGTCTTCTTACCAGCAATGGCAAAAATTCGGAAACATCTCACAGTGGCATCGAGGACAATTACTACTAGAGCCTTGAGCTCCTTATTATTACATTCTAGAAAAGGCTTGTGAATATCGTCCATTGATTACAGCAAAGTCTTTGTATATACTTTCAATAGTTCTACAGCTGAATTAAAATAAACACATTGGTATGTTTTGAAAAAAAAATGCTATCCTGAATCGCGCCTTTCGGGACAATTCTTCGCATGCTCAAAAATCCTTTTTATGGTACCTGTTTTATTGATTGTAAGTATCTTCATGTATGAAAATTTAATTGGAGCTCGGTAAATAGTGGAGAGTATATGCTTGATCAATTACCATCAAGAGAAAACGTTGTATACGTACTATATCAAGTAATAAAGCTTACGCAGGTAAATACAAGTAGAAATTTGATAAATGCTGCAAAAACAAACGTAATAGGACGAACTTTGACTTTTGTTCACACTTCAGTTAGCATCACCTTTATTAATATCCTAACAGATAGTACGAAAGTAGATGTATTAAAGTTGCTTATAGATGGAAATATACATTTTCCGTTAGTAAAGAAGTCTCAGATATATAATAAAATTATCTGATCGGCACACAAAACGACATTTACGTACTAGGTACGGCATACAAGTTGAAATAACATCTGACTATATATGCAGTAACAGTTTCGAAAAAAATATTCCACTATAGTATTAATAGTAGTGTGCATTACTGGAAATATGAACATGCCAAGCCAAATATAAGAATAAAACTCCCAAAGTGACCATATGGAAGTTATAATTTCGTTTGTCTCTCATCAACATTTCGCTTTGGAAAGCTCTGTAGTGCATATAAGGGTGTGATGTATGGGTCATCTATTGCAAGGATCATGTTATCATTCCATTCAATCCTTTGCAATTCTCACACGTGCAAGACAGTGATGTCGTTGTATCTTTTTTACGGGATTAGTACTATATATTTCCTACTTAACAAAATAATCCAGATACACAGAAAGTAAAATTAATTAATAAACGACCCGAAGGCTTCTGCGTACGATGAATTTCGGAAATGGTAGAATTCTTAATCTTTACTACTGCCCCTAATCCCATAATATGTCCGTATGAAGTAATTAATGAAACGTGTATACAGTTCATTCAGCAAGCTGATACTAACATACATTTTTCTGTATATATAAAGACACCATTTTTCATGTTCATATATATCAACACTATCGTCTATTCCAATCAACACATAACAAATACCAAATAATGAAGCTTTCCTTGACTTTCGCTACTCTTGCTCTTGCCGTGGCCGTAGTGTCTGCTAATGGTGGTGCCTCTGCTGGTGGTAGCAACAACGAAGGAAAAACGAGCGGTGTGGTACGTCAACAAAATTATAGATTATAGTAAATCCCTCTGACAAATTTTGATATACTAGCTCTCTAACGTTCTCAAGAGCGGTATCCTTACTAGCAATGGTAAAGATTCCGAAATAACTGTTGATGCCGGAGATCATTACTAGAATCCATTTTAGACTACCTATTTCTACCAAAACCTTATTCATGGCTCTCTATCACTATCGTAGATCTATGTACACTTTTATTTGTATAGATGATAAAGACAATGATTCATTTCAAATGTGTTTTGCTTTGTTGTATAATGCTGCCACTCGTTGACATTTAGAAACCTTCAGTAATACAGTGGCAGCTATTGCTATCTTTTTCGACCGCTATTTGACAGTATCTTGAATAGCTTATATTGTTCTATGCTTCCAAAAATTCCTTTAAATGCCGTATATGTGCATATGTGTGCTATGGATCTGTGCGGATAGGGTGTGTTTGAAAATAGAGAGCACCCGGATGGTTAGATTGTCCTCAGAGGCTTCTGCACTCATCACGCATATAGTACTCGTTAAGGAAACGTACATATGAGTAAGTAGGGATAAATACATAATCATCGTGACACGATATTTAACATACTGCCGATGATAGTAAAAAAAAGTACCAAAATTATTTAAGATTGGACTACTCCAAGGGGCAAGTATATCCCTTTTCAGCTGGCTCTCGAAACTCAGATCTGCCAAACCCCAAAGTAAAAATATTCTGCACTATGTATAAGGGATGGCGGAGTCGCTAAACCGTAGTTGCATCATTTGAATTAAATTTGGCAAAAAAAAGCTACTTCGCACTATGCTCGAATATATAGATTCTGCAAGGCTCGATTCAAAGCGAGTTAAAGTGAACGCTCATATACTGCTGTAAAAAAAAGATGCATAACATACATGAGTATTCAAAGTATAGTATGGTTTATACGCTTAGGCTAATTAAATGTACGCCTTATCCAAAAAGATCCAGAAGCTTCTACAATATAGTAATTGGAAATGGATCTTATCATAGAAAATTATGGAAATATGCACATCTCGGATACCTGCGCATCGCGTGATTTACGATGGTAGAATATTCCAATACTTGATATGCCTGGGTCATTCTCATAGGACGTATATATAATCAATAAATGGTTAAATGTGCTTTGTTCAATAATCAATGGAATTAATCAACATATGCAAGCTTAGCGTACTATACGTACTGCCACCCAGAACGTACCAATTTTTCCGTAAAGAGAAACGAACTTGAACAATGTACAATCTTATTACATGAGGGTAGTTTGCTCGACTTCCATATATAAGCAACGCATATTTTTGAGTTTGGAACCTATCAACTACTTATCCTATCTCAATCCACGCTCTCAACAACCATGAAGCTTTCCTTGACTTTCGGTATCCTTGCTCTTTTCATCGCCGTCGTATCTGCTGATGATGGGACTTTTGCTGCTGGTGGTAGTAACAATGAAGGCGCTGTAGGCGGATTTGTAAGTCAATACTACTTAAAACAGGCTACATAACAAGTTTACACTAAACTTTTTTTGTGCTTGGTACAGGTCAACAACGCATTCAAGAGCGGTTTCCTTACTGGTAATGATAAGAACTCAGATATCACCATTATTGGTCAAGACGACTAGGAGCCATTATCAGAAATTACTTTGTTATATCTTGTACATGATCCGTTCCACTGCCATATACCACTATAGTAACTTTTTACAGTTACCGCTATTTGATAATCCTTAATTTATTACAAATAAATGGAAAGCTATAATCAATACGTGTCATTATGTTGCTTGCTTCGGAAAAGATCAAGGTATAACTCGATCGGAACCTTATATTTGGACCAAACTACACTTCACAATTGTGTCCACCGTAATATGATTAAACTACAACCGACGATAACTGAGTTTACACATGCAGCTGGAACAATTTGGTAAGAATTCATTTACCATGTTTACGCTTTTAGCGTTTTCTCTCTACCATCTCCATTATTTTTGTAGAAGAAAAGTGATTTAAAACTGATGAGCAATAATAAAGGCGGGAAAACCATTATCAACTACAATATTACAGTAACCGAATCATATGTATATATATCACAGCAATAGTACGTAGCTACAGAACGCGAGAAATAATTTTCGAGACAAAGTAAAGTGATTTTTCAATCTTCAATCGCTGTGTGCGATAATTCATTTGTTAAGCACGAATTTCTTGATCAAATTAACTCCGATGTATGAGCATACAGCGCCATACCTTTCACCCATGCCCGTATATTAAAGATTAAGGTATGCTACCGAATGGGTAGGTCGGAGTATCCAACAACGGCATGACGCCGATAAATTCCGACTTCCAGGGGCAGTTGCTCATGTCAGAAGAGTTTATTATACTTCAGGGCTGCTTGACATACGTATGCAAGCAATTAATAAAACCGTATGCTTCATTTCGTTTATCCAGCAACAGCAATATTTCCTATCTATTATACGTTCACGAGAGACTTACTTTAATTAATCAGTATAAGAACTATCTTATTATTACGTATTAGACTCTCCACAACTATATATATATAGCGCAATTTTTTCAAGGATATGGATTTATCAACAATTCATTCTATCTCAATAGCTTTTATCCATCACCAATCATGAAGATTTCCTTGACTTTTGGCGTTCTTGCTGCTGTCCTCGTCGCTGTCGTGTCTGCCAATGATGATGGAGGTGCTTATGCTGGAGGCAATAATAACGAGGGTTCAGTGAGCGGATTCGTAAGTCAATGATTTATGATAAATGCATATATATTTTCTAACTAGACCAACTTTACTTCAATAGCTCAACAACCCATTTAAGAGCGGTTTCCTGACCAGCAATGGCAAGGACTCGAAAACAACTATCATTGCTGAAGATGACTAATCGATCCATTATCTCATCGCCTTGCCAGATCTATTATACCCACAATTGTTTAAAGTTGTAATCTTTGCATCTGCCATTATCTGATGAATGGATTTATCTCAATCTGAATAAATGCCTTGCTTTTATTAAATCTTGCACTACATACACCTTTATGCAATCAAGTTTATCGTAGTGTATCGTTAAAGTAGAAGCGATATATACGATAGATTATGTACAAAATGGTTTGATGGTCAAAAGCACTATTTAGCTTACAAGCATTTCCAATGAAGTAGTAATTTGTCAGATATTGAAATGGGGTAGTATTTAGTCTTGTACGTGCATATTCAGCGTTGTATTCTGTTATCTACTGACAAGCAAAGGCTTTATAAGCTACCTCTCATAGGTAATGGAGTACGTTTTTGTACTTTAGCAAGTTGAAGCACGTGTCTTTGGTATTATGTATTCTTCTCGATTGTAGAATTGGTAAAGAAAATTATCTTAAAAATCTTGGATTTGAAGGGGGTGTGCATAATACGTAGTATGCATTTTACTGAAGCGTTACTTTTTGCGACTGGAAAGGGAATAGTAGTTTCCCGGTTGAAGGAATCATATAGTAATCTTCCATCTAAAAATCTCAGATAGAATAAGTAAAATTATTATGTTCTCTCCTGTTAGAAGGGGTTCTGGAACAGTTCTATGAAAACCATCTATACCGAATATTTGTCTCCTGTAAATGGCGTATAGAATGTACTCTGGTGCGAAGGTATGTACGTAGATTCTTCTGCTTGTGTATATATAAAGAGTGTAAGTTGAGAAATCGATGAATCACACAAACCACTTTCGTTTTATTCGGCACTCTTACATCTATCAATTATGAAGTTTTCAATCACCTTTGGTTTACTCGCTCTCTTTGCTACTGTCGTATTTGCAGACGGTGTCGCTTATTCTGGAGGCAATAACAATGAAGGCGCCGTCGGTGGATTTGTAAGTAAACAAAAAAAGCTTACCAGTACGTATATTGTTAATTTTATACTCTCTAGGTCAACAACCCTTTTAAGAGCGGCTTCCTTACCAGCAATGACAGAAACTCGGAGACCACAATAATTAGCGCGGATGATTAAGAGTCACTGATAGTATTCTTTTGTAATCACTACTACATGATACCCCAACCAGCTCGTCACTTTATTCCCTGCTATTGCTACATGAATTGCTCAAGCATGTTATAATAAACTACATTGCTTAGGAATTGTTCCAAATTAATAGTAATGTAAGAGCCTATGTTGGAAATTGGAAGGTAAGGTGCTCTCAGACAATATTTTGGCCACTTTCGGTTGAACCGCAATCATTGCCTATCGGAATATATATTAACCTTACTCATGCAACAAATGATTTATAATTTCCAGCATTTGAGTGTCGTGGAAAGAAGGCATCGGGATAACTGTGTAGCTCAAGCCAAATTATTAACATAACTGCGCATGAGTACTGTACATAACATTACCGATAAACAGGGTGTCAGAAAGTTTCCCCTCAAATTCGGATCGGACAGAATCACGATTATATTGACAAAAGGAAAAAAAAGTTAAATCGAATCAAGATATTGTATTTGAGCTTATGAGCTATACTACTTCAATGCATACGTAGATAAAAAAAAATTAAGCTTGAGCGAATGTAGGCTTACAGCTTCAATGATATAACCTTTCTGTAGCACCTCCTTCAAGTATTACCCCCTATTTCTTGCCGAAGAACGTTTGGATATTCTGGTGCCGATAAAGGGGTCGAGTGACATAATTGTCGTATCAGAAATACGAAAGCTCAGTGATTGTCTTTTTACGGGAAAGCATCGGTTCATGACTTAATGTACGGAAAAGGTACTTTTGAGTCGAGGAGCTGAAATTTAATCTCTTTCCCGTACATATATGAATATTAACTGCATATCTTCGAAATAAATAGATAGTATGCAGGTGTGCAGCTATTACCTCTCCATATTTCGGTTTCAGGGCCTTGTTATGATACCCTGTAGGATCACAGTTGCATCGGAATGGCCCAGGCGCTTTCGCGCTCTCAACGTTGTAGGGGAATCAAAGTTTTCTCTTACTAATCGATATGATACTTAATCTGTAAATAGAATTAATTGCAGGTTTCTACGCTACAAAATAACCATAGCTTCATGTCAATTATCCCGTAAAAGTAAATGACAAAGAAAAATGTACAGTTGCCGAAGGACCACCTCTCGTTCGCCTAATATAAAAGGGCCGGTACACCCAACAACTTTGACCGCATTAACAGTAAAAATTCTATTCTATTTAACCATGAAGCTCTCATTCACTTTTGGTATCCTTGCTCTTTTCATTGCTGCTGTATCTGCTGACGTTGGTCGCGCCTCTGCTGGTGGTAACAACAATGAAGGTGGCGTAAGCGGCTTTGTAAGTTGAAGAGAATTATATATATATATTGTCATGCACTCTTTTGACAGATTATTAATGTTTGGCTTTCACCAGGTCAATAACCCTTTCAAGGAAGGCTTCCTTACAAGCAACAACAAAAACTCCAAGACCACGATCATTTCTGAGGATGATTAATGTATAATCACTATGCAAACTGTCTCCATATACCACTGCATTGGTCTTTTGGCTACTGCTATATACCTGAACAGTTAATACTTTATGGCAAATGAATAAATAACTGGCAATAAATTTGCACAATTACGCGTATAATTTTGTTTATTCATACATTATTGAGCAATGACCGTTACTGTCACCAATACATCCATTAGGTGTAGGTTACAGTTATATCAAGCTCACCAAATACGCGTAGCACGTTCTTTGATATCGTGCTTGTGCAAAGGTTTCGTACTGCTATCTCGCCAAGGTCCATGTCCCCAAACAGAGCCTCTCCCAAGCTTGGTAACCTTCCAAGAGATCTCGTAAATCATTGAGCTTGTTTACCATTTGCCCATTGAGATCGTCAGTATAAGATATTCCCAGATTTCCACGACGACTCGCGATAGCCGTTCCGTATGTAGAGTGTTGCGAGTAATGGACATGGATATGCTAATAGGTGGTCCAATTCCTCCACTGACGAGTCAGAGTAATTGGTGATATGTGCACTGCGGCCAAAGGTTCATAGGAGAGCTCCAGTAATGCTGCATGGCATGTGGTGCGAACTGTTAACTGCGGGCAAGCTGCCGACCAGTATTGGATGTGAATCCTTGCTTTTCTATTTCAGTACCAAAATATGGTGGGTTAAATATAAGGCTCGTAAAGTAGTGACGATTTTTCGCAACCAATGGTATAATGTCGGCGTTGTAGCCACCAACTTTAAGATACTTGAGAGCTGCTAGCAGCGAGAAAGTTCCCTAATCTCGTACGTATATATCCTCTTCTGCAGGAGAAGTGGACAGAAGCGATAAGCGTGCCGCTGATGTTGTATATGGCAAGTCCAGTCCCGATAACCAAGAAGCACACCATTGTCCCAGCGTCAGTTCTAAACTAATCAGGTTCCGACAGGTGGATAAGATGTCTGCCAAAGGAGGTAGTTTGGCGTCAGTGTGTTGGATGTATAAATGGGTCAACATTCCGCTAGGGGCCGATAGCACATCAGCCATGCTCTCATAGGGGTTTTTTTAATACGTCCAGAAAATATATTACCATCATTGGCCTCTAGTAGAATATCAACTTTTTAACTTACAGTAGTATCAGGATTGGAGTGAACGAAGTTTCGACAATGACCTTGCACGTATCATATCCAAACATTTGTAGATCAGAGGTAAATACACTTCCACTGTGAGCTCTTCGATATTTTAAGATGCCCCAGGTAACAAACAGTTAACCTGAACAGCATTCTGAACCTTGAATTACTTCCGCCGTTATGGATTTCCGCGAATTTTGCTACGTCATAAGCGAGGTACCACCACAAACTCGGCGACCGCATCATCTGCCACATGATATATAGCACAGGCTACAATATCATAAAGGTTCGCATACAAAGTCAACCAATCGCTCTGCCCGTGTCTCAGCAATTCGATATTCTTGCTGTAGCGACACACGGGGTGGATCAGTGAGTTGACTACGGCGGAGTCCGTCCTTAAACATTTCATTGCTTCATCTTGATATCTTTACATGGCGTAGAGCTTTCCGGCATAGAGATATTCACTGGAACGATTCGGTTCGATTTCTATTATGCTTAGCTCACTTGCGGTGTCTCCTTTCTTTGCCCAGTAACTGGAATGCTGCTCGAGTATTTCGAAGATGCTCGAATGTGAGTTGTCCAGATCAGTTGATGCTTGGCAGTTTGTATTGTTACGAATGATTGCGCAATTTGTTTCGCATCTGGATTCTGCGGGACATTGGTCGTCAGCCCCAACGAATGAGTAACGACGTTCATACCTTTGCGCTGCGTTTCGAGGCGATATTATGCTGCTCTATGCTTTGTCATATGGCTGAAAGACAATTTTCTCCCTGTCAGGACCAAAGTGGAAGTTCAGGTAATACAATTTCGCCACAGCTTAGTTGCACTATGTAATGAGCTGTGAATGTCCGGCCCCAATTGGATTTCGCGAATATATCTGCAAAATGAAAAGGTATGATGTACCATATTCATCCAAAACCTGGCAAGAAAATCCAGTCGGGTTTTCAAGGTGCCATGGCATTGATCGATGGTTACACAGGCATCTCCAAAGGCATCACATTAGCTTCAAACAGATCAGCCAGCTGCTTAATTTTTTTGTCCGTGCATATATTCCAGAAAACTGCAAGGCGTTGATGTTCCCGACTTGCATACGAAGAGTCGTACCCAAATTGTCTAAGGACCGCGCAATTCTGTCTAAACAGACCGAACAAACTTGCGATTAATATATACAGAACACTTTGAAGATAACGAGGCATGCTCAAATACCTGTGCTATGGAAAGCCATCATTATTGATCCCAATCTAAAGTAAGCAGTTTATTTTAAGTACATTTTGTGTGTCTGACGTAGTTTCATAACCAAATTTAATTGTTTCGCTAGCTATCTCTGACCTCCCCAACAGCATTCACATACAAGACACATAATGTCAACCATTACCAGCAAGCAAAATGATACACTTCCGAAAGCATCACTAAGACAACAACTCAGTTTTCTGAATGCATTACCGTATGATGTCGTCATCAAGATTGTCTCATTCTGGACACAGCAAGATTGTCTGACGTGCATGGCGGTCTGTCGCAATTGGTACCACATGATTCCGCAATTCACACATAACATTTGGAGGGAAATACAGCTTCATTCAGGCGATATACATCTGGATCACCAGCGGCGACAACGATGCTTGGGTGGTCATGTGAAGCGCGTAGTTTTGCTATATATGACTCCAATCCTACTGATGCAGCGGCTTGTGGATTGGGACTGTACAAAGGTCGAGGATCTTGGTAAGATAGTGGTTGGAAATGATGATGGTTTCTCACAGTGTTAAATAGAGCTTTGTGGAAACTCCAGGGGGGACCAGGATCTGTTCATCAAGTTGCTAGAGCAACTTGGATCGTGCTTGACTCACTTGACGCTGGAAGATCATCAATTCAGCATTGCAATAATCTCTGTAATCAAAGCGTGCCCTGAACTCACACATTTTACATACACAACCACATTGAATGTTCAGGGGATGAAGGATGAGATGGTTGAGCAGATTATCGAACGGTCATCCAACGATCCTCGATGCACAAAGATCACATACTTGTGCCTAGGCAGTAACACGTTCAACAAGAAGCAAGTCGAGTGGACTCTCAAAAGATCTCCTGAGCTAAGATACTTCGTCATTGTACCTACTCGGGTGAAGGCCCCAGACAGCGGATTGTCTGTCATTGACATCGATTCCCTCTTCCTGCAGTGTCCGAAGATCACTCTCCTTTCGTTCGGTGACAATCCGTATCAGGCCAAAAAGGTTGAGTATCCGGATAATCTCAATAGGCTACGCTATCTTCAAGGAACGGATAATTATGGGCGAGAACACCTTTTACAATGCCTGGAGAAATATCAGGGCACATTGGAGCATTTGTCAATTGCCAGGCACACCTTCGACTTTGACTGGTCGCCCGTATTTCAATCACTTCGATTACCACATTTACGTCTGCTGTCATTGCAATCCATAAGCTTTAATGCTGCATCTCTCGTAGCTATGATCAACCGCTGCCCGGCTCTGGAAACTCTGGTTGTGAAGGAACAAGAATGGTTGATCAGTGCGCTGCCGGACTTTCAATCCCTTCGTACGCTGGATCATGTCGTACATCTGCACCTTGAACACATGGTGATCGATGACCACAGTATATCAACGATTCTCGGGCGATTCCCTGCTCTGGAAATGCTATCTATACAGGATATGCATATATCTCACCAAGTACCGGCTCATTTTCGATGTCCAGCACAGCTGAAAACTCTCAAACTAATCCACCTTGAATTTGCCACTCGTGATAATGTTGAATCAAACCAGGCAACGTTCACGCTTTTTCTCCAGCAATTTACTCGCAGCTCAAACTTGGAGGTCGTGTTGATCAAGTCAATTTTTCCAGCACTTGGATTGGAAGCACTAAAAACGCTCGCCATGGTAACGTCATTGAAATGGCTCGAAGTAGAGTTTGAGCCAACTCTACCAAGCGGTGATTTATTGGAGTTTATCAAAATGCTTCGTAAAACTAAAATCGAGCACTTGAGTCTTCAGCAGGCGTGTGCTCTAAGCTTTGATGTTCTCGATGCGTTGGCTACTCTATCGTTCCTAAAAACATTTTGCGCTGGTTGGACTTACGATAAGGAACACACCCATGTTGACAAACAAGGCTTGCAGAGAATGCTCCGCACAAGCTCCAGTTTAACCACTGTACAGTTCTACAAGTTTGCTGTGACGGATAATGACACCAAACTGAAAATCGATGAATTAAGGGCGTTGATTCAGGAGGCATCACACGCATGCAATGTACCTCACTCTATCTCGGGGCGCTGGAAAGCACGAGAGTTTGGTGGATATAGCTATTCTGGGCTGTTAAAACGGATTAGCATCGAGCGAGTGAAATAATGAACGCTTTATGCGTGCACTTTACTTAATATATGTATCAGAGCAAAAAAAAGACTAATAAGATATGAATTATTTGAATAAACTACGGATAAGTTTCGATAGCCATGGTCGTCAAACTATTTGCTGGACATACGGCCTGTATCAGTAATATACCTGAAGGTCGAATTTTTCCAATGCTGTAAAATACTTACATCACTTGATAATTTTATGTAGAGTTTGTTTCCAGGGCTTCAGAAGCATACTAAAGATGGTATTCCTTTCGCCCTTTACCCAGGGAACCAATCCAAGGATTCCACTGCGAAACGTAACTTGGATCGGCAAATTCATTTGCCGAGCTAACATCAGGCACTCCTTTCGCTGTTCCCGAACTCTTTCGTTGTGCCACAATGTCAAAAAGAACAGCAGAACAACTGGACCATACAGCTAAGCGGAAGCATGCCATTGCAGACGATATACTGAAAACGATTCAGCAACGCTATGCTACTAATGTCCACGGAGATGAAGCATTTCAGTCGAAACTTGGCTTGACACTTAATGCTTTTGACAATGCCAATTTCTCAGCAACGATCGAAAACAGCACAGATGGTATAAACACATTGGTTCAAAAGCAAGTGGACTTGCTTTATTTTCGATCAGCTGCCTATTATCAGGTGGGTCAGTTCAGCAAAGCAATCAGTGACGCCCATACGATGATCCAGCTTGCGCCGACGCAGACCCTTGGTTATTTACGTGCTGGGCAACTTTTCTCCATGAACGGCAACCAAAAACAGGCCATCAAAGCATACAGAATGGGTCTCACGATGGCGACAGGTGAGCATAGAGATCAACTCGAATGCGAATGCCAACAAGCAGAGGCGAAACTGCATCATCGTGTGGACATTATCGCAGGTGCACCTTATGAAGTTCTTTCGCACATCCTATCGTATCTTTGTGGAAATGATATCGTCAAGATGCTTGGGGTTTGCAAGGAATGGCAAAGACGTCTGTCTGACCCGGCAGAACTTTGGTCGTCTCTCGTTATCGCCGTCTATCGACCTGACTGGTACCATCTGGGCTTTATATCTCACCATGTCGTGGAGCTGGAGCTGGAGCGTGTGAAATTTGGTACTTGCAATAAAGCAATGGCTCAAATAACGCTCGGGAAGTTTAGTCGGTTGCGGTCGCTTGCTATCACTGGTATGATCATGGAGGTAGTCTTCTGTCGCAACTCATGTACCTGACAATCAACTCAAATTCATGTAGATTGCGTTGTTCCCAACAATCGAAACCTTTTCCCTGCCCTGGACGCCGTATCAGATACACTGTTGGAGCTTACGATATCACCCAAAGAAAGCGACCGGGCCATCGAGTTCAAGCTAATCATGGGTCGGTGCCCCAAGATTCAAAAGTTTCGTTACAGTCATCGTTATATACACCGTTCACCTACCTTTGGAACCTTGCCGAGTAACTATGTATCTTCAATTACCAGTCTCGATCTCGATATTCCTGGTCTTCAGGAATCAGACATTGAAGAAACCCTTCGCGCCTGTCCAAATTTGCGTTCAGTGTGTCTTGGTTCCGGCTCTCCTGAGACGCTGCAACTTATTCGTCGCTATTGCGCAAATCTGGATACGCTTTGGTATAGGACGCCGCGTCACACTCATTCATTTAGACCAAAAAACCCTGCAAGTGTTTCAACTGGGATACGCAATCTTTGCTATTCTGTGATGGGGAATCCACATTTGGAGGCAGTACTCAACCAAGTCGGCGAGACAGTCGAGGAATTCGCGCTTTCAATCCCAGGCATGCTACGACATTATCTGTACGATAATATACCTTCGATGCCAAACCTACGATCGTTGAATATCTTACATTGTCATAATGCATCAATGCCCGGGACTAAGATACTAGCCAAAACACCCGGTTTAGAGCATATCGTTCTTACTGGCTGCAACTTGCGTAGTGTGGACTTTTTGGAGTCAATACAGCAGCTCAACTATTTGAAGGAATTGGATTTTACCAACGTCGGTACTGCGATACCTGGTAGTATACATACGTTTATGCGTACCTTGGCTGCCAAAGGAACCATACAGAAAATCGGGTTTAGACGTTGCAAATTTGTCGACGACTCCCTCTTGTCGATCCTTGCAGCCACCAAATCTCTCGTACATATAACAGTTTTCTGCGATGACGATGATGTGCGTCATATTACTGAGCAAGGCTTGGATGATTTCTGCAAAAGTTTACGGGCCCATTCAGCGATCTCGTTCCTGTCCCTTGGAAACGTGGACTGGGTTACCGATTCGACACTCCAAATTCTAAGTACCTTACCACATCTCAGAATATTGGAACTGACGCTCCCAACCAAATGTACATTACGCGGCTTGCAATACTTCAATGGCAAAAAGGTGCAAATAGCAAGAGTTTCATAAAAGTTATGTGTCTGGTTGTTGCTTTTCACGCAGTACTAGCTTCTGCGGTACAATTCTGGTAGTGACAAAGGTTTGTAATGTCCACTTAATACCTAAAACAAAACAATTAATATTTTCCAACGATACTGCAACTATTGATAATTAATGCCTTTTTGTTATCTAAAGTTTCATAAAAGCAATCGACAAACATGTCCGATGATACGACGCTGACAACTGCCACGCTGCAGGAACCAGGAATCAGGATGTGTTGAGGATACGTATGATAAAAGAAATATACTATCACGTCATGGGCAACCTTGCCTTGTACGTACACCAATTCTAAAGATTTATAACGTTGCGAAAACGTCAGTCGAGAGATTTGCCTATGTCTGTATGACGGACTCTCCAAGTTGCTGTTCCTGGTGTGCAGTATATATAACTTTACCATTCACGTAGCAAAAATTTATTTTGACAACATTAGCTGCTGTAATCTAACATTAGCATAGTTAGATTGCTATGATTACTTTTAAGTTGCTTGGAGACGCAGTGTAAAATAATATGGAACGGTGGGTGGTGATTTTTCTTTGGCCCAAAGGGTGACAGATGCTGCTGAAAATGCTAATCACGCGTTGGGCTTGTTACCGTCACACTCGTGGCCCACATTACCTGGAGGCAACTCAATGAAATTGGGATCTGCACTTGCTGATCACCTTTCATACCTCTGATGATATCAGTACATAGAAACAAATCCATTCAACTTCCCAGCCTCCGTTAGACTTGCGTTCGTGATGTGTGGGGATTTGCTCTCCACTCTATTATTCTTTTTCTACACAATTACAAACTGCGAATGGAAGATGCAGTGCCCTCCTTAATAGCCGGAGTGTTTGGGTTGGCCAAACTAATGGCAGGCGTTGGCAGCCTTTGTCCCTGGCCTGCCTATGAACATACTATCTTAGTTTTCCTTTACCGCCGTTTTGCACACAATGGCACAAGTACACATATTGAGGATCGGATCTGCCTGCTGGAGTGGTATATCCTGGGGCTTAATGGTTGATGTTAGAATACCCTTTGTGTTTAATTCGACAGGCAAGTACAAGCGGCGGAAGTAATGAAGAATTAGGGTATGAGGAATCGACGAGCACAGGCATGAAAAAGAAGAGTGGATAACACAAAAATTGGCCATGTTATGTAAAACAGGTCATGAACCGATCAGCAATTATCTTTCATGGCAGTGTTTCCGTGGCTTTCGTACCAAACGTGCGTCCAACTTGAGAACTGAGTAAAGAGATCCACCTTTGTATATATCCTACACAATAAATTGAACTTATTCAATGTACACTTGCACGATAGATATTCTTCAGCGAGGCAAGCCTTTCGCCCCACGTCATTGCATGATTACTTTGGAAACGAAGCACAATTACAATGGCAGTGTCCAAGTCAACTTGTACGCAAACCCTGATCTATAAATACTATGATTACTATCATATTAGGAGTTTGGAGTTTGTTACACGAACAGAACAAGCAATGAACCAGTCGACAATTCGAACTTTTATTTGCATAGCAGCTTCATATCACACAGGTACTTTCTATGTGGGTCTTTTGTCTCAAAAAAGGAGTTCGGTAGGATGAAAGCGTCGAAGAGTCAGAAATATAAGGTATCCTGAGGATTGAAAGCTACATGGACTCATATTCTTGGACAACAACCTCATGCTAATGTTGAATCGATGAGCCCTTTATACGATCATACATAAAAATGAGAGGTATACGTATGCTGCCAATAATTTATTTCGTAGTGGCTGGCACACTTACTACCGGTTACTGCATTATTGCATATCCAAAGCTTCGGTTTATGTTATTCGAAGCATTATTACCCTGAATGGCATAGCTGGCTTTGGATAAAGCACGTATATATTTTGTTAGTTAATGCGTAACTACAAGCGTAAATAGGTGTAAGAAGGTGTAAAGCCTCATACATCATTTTCAATATCAGCATACTGTATCCGAGCCAACTGCAAGAGAGAAATACATATTAATAAACATCGCATTACCCTAATCGTATCCGGTGGGTAGGAAAAAAAATACGTTAAAAATTTAAGATTGAGCTGCTTCACGGGGTACTGCACTTTCGTAGTATAGCCTTTTACAGTCACTGGCCCCTACGTTCTGCCACTACTCCTTTGTGTCAAAAATCCGAAAATTCTGCTTCGAACAAAAGCGATTAAGGGGTCTCTTTACATATTCCTGCACCATTGATCACGCTTGAAATGTTAATATCCATATTTTAGTTTAGTATACGGAGACAAATGGGCCACCACAAGGATACAGCACGGTTTTTGGAGATTCTCATGGGATATATCGAAGTACTAACGTACTAATGTTCTTGCTAAAAGTTAGATACCTAATTGTACAAGCTCCGCTGCAAGATCTTCAAAAGTAATTCCTGCAGGTTGGTAACGGAGATCATTTTACTTGATCTGGAAACATGTGCATTTATCGGAATTGAACCGATATACTGAGTAAAATTTTGTTCGTCTCGTTAGGAAGGAAAATCAGTATGTAGTACCTCGAAGGTATAATTAACTAATAAAAGTTAACAGTTCTTTCTTACGATAACCGAACGCTATTACTTGGCCAGAGCACATCCACACCTTTAATTTTTCCGGAAGAAGACACATTGAGGATGTCAGTCTTTGTTTTTGTATCGTAATTAGTATTGACTTTGGAATATATATAAGTCACGATATTTTGATTCATGAAATAATCCATCAACACAGATAATATCGTTCGCTGTATCCAATCATGAAGCTTTCTCTGACCTTTGGTGCTCTTGCTCTTTTCATCGCCGTCGTGTCTGCCGATGATGGAAACGCCTTTGCCGGCAGTAACAACAATGAGGGTGCAGTGAACGGCTTCGTAAGTAAAGAAAATATGCATAGTATATATAATGTTCTAACACATGACATTCTTCCCTTCTCCCTATGTAGCTCAACAATCCATTCAAGAGCGGATTTCTCACAAGCAATAACAAGGACTCGAAAACCACCATTGTTTCGCAGGATGATTAAAAAGAATGCCCCCCCCCCCAGAAATTTTCTGAAAAGATACTTTTTGTACCAACTTTAATATACCACATAGCATCACAGCATGCATTTCTCGTTACTACTGCTAAACATATCGTCAAATAAATTTAAATTTTATCGAATAACTTTCTGGAAGTACGATGATGTTGGATAATATACCGACAGTAGGATAGGACCGCTAACCTTTTCGTGCTTAACTGAGCGTGAGCACGATCATTCTCAAAAACTGTGATCGACCATTTGCAAAGACATGTACACAATTACTTCGGTAAAGCATGAAGAATGCGAATATGACCTTGAAACTAAAGCGAATGTCACTGACCGGAAAGCTAATGTACGTGCAGATTATGCATATAATTGAGCCCCTAATACGAGTGATCTTCGGTCGTCCAGTAAAATATCGGCATATAGAGATGCTTGTATGAAACATGCAACCATTGTGCTTCTGCTTGTTAACGCTATGAGTAGTGCACATATGGTTTACAGATATGTGCAC
This sequence comes from Fennellomyces sp. T-0311, assembly GCA_025266875.1. Taxonomy (NCBI): domain Eukaryota; kingdom Fungi; phylum Mucoromycota; class Mucoromycetes; order Mucorales; family Lichtheimiaceae; genus Fennellomyces; species Fennellomyces sp. T-0311. The sequence goes on along the minus strand of JALLLT010000047.1, from coordinate 66,538 downwards.
AAATCACGCTGGAGATTGCAGATTATTTCTTTGAAATCTTGAAGGATAATGCAGGTGTCGGAATGATACCGCATGCAAGCGGACTTTATGTTCTCCACAGCAGTCTTCGTTGGAAAAGGTAGAATAGTTCAAGAAACAAAAGAAAGTTCCTTTACGCAGAAGCCTAAAGCGTACCATTTCAAAGATGCATACTCTACCATTACGCATTAATCTTCCCGTAAGTAGAAGATTATGCTCAAGAGTTATTGCATCAAGGCTGTAATGCGGTTCTTCTGTTACGATATATAAAGGATGGAATTTTTGTGCTTTGGGTGAAAGTCATCAACACACTACTCTCTCACCTATATCAATCAATCCAACAACCAAACATGAAGCTTTCTTTGACTCTCGGTGCCTTTGCTCTCTTCCTCGTCGTTGTGTCTGCTGGTAAAGGTGGTCAGGTGGACAACAACAACAATGAAGGCGAAGTTGACGGCTTTGTAAGCTAGAAAAATTAGTCTATTATTCTGTTACTTATCAACCTCTGTTAGGTCAACAACTTCCTTCTTAGTGGTTTCCTCAGTGACAATGACAAAGTCTACTCAAAGGGCAAGGCTCCAAAGGCCAAAGGCCATTAAGGTGGAGCGATTAAATTCCTTGCGATCTCCAGAAACATCTGTAGCCGCCTTATTATACCATATGATACCACATGACAGTACTCTATCCACATACTGTTCATTGAATAGCTAAAATTCATGACTATAAAAGACTTCTTAGCAAAACTTATTTTCGTTATATTTATGACGGAGTTCTGCTTTTTACACAGACATGTTTTAGAAAATGCGGCGCAAAAACTAGGGGATGATTGACAGAAATACTGAGTTGGGCATGAGCTTGATGCCAAAAGCGGGAGTGGGGCTTAAAAAGCGAGAGAGCAAAAAAAAAAAAGGTTTCAATGTGTTCACATTTTGTTTACCGAACGTTGTTGTACCAAAACACATGTACTAGCCATTCTCCTCACTTCCAATTCTAAGTAGTTTCGATGTATATCTTCCTTCATTACGACCAAAATAATACGAAAACTCTCTGTTCGTTACACGGATGTACCCAGATAACTTTACACCAGGCGGTAAATAAGTGAATCATTGTGAATGGTCATTTTAGTATTTAATACGCTTCTCATACTGCCAATAGACATTCTATATATATTCAACTGGTACTTATGAAAGTTCTTATAGTTGTAAGTATATTGCCTATCGACGAAGGAAACTTTGAAACCAAAAAAGCGTATGAGTAACCGAGTAGCCGGAGAGAAAGAAAAAAGCTTAAGTGAATATAGAATCCAAGAAAAATCTGGAACTTTCCTTCACAGTAGTATGTATAACTTTTTATTTCTGTTATACCGCAGGGTAGAATATTACTTTCTCCAGAAAAATTGGCTCAGGGGTAAGGGGCATTTCTATAACATAGCTCGGAGTAAAAGTGGTTATGACTTTATTGGTGAATCATCTACTGCGATATGCTTTTTTTAGAAAGCATAATGACCGAATACTAGTTTCAGTGCAGGTATAATGTTAAGCAACACGATGTTGACCTGGCGCGATACTTATTGTAAGCAAATTAGTATAGATGATACATACTATATAGCCGTCCTTTTTGTCAATGCTCCTTCCTGTCATTATGATACATAGTTACATTGATTAAAAACCAAAATATCGTTCCAATGCTATAGAAATATGCTATACCTACTTTGTTACGATTCCCGACATACGCTTGGAGTGCAAATTAATTTGCAAAATATTGGAAGATTCCTCTAAGCTGGAAGTATCATATCATTCCATCATTTTAATTTATGGATGGCCCATATCAAATTTTTCCGTTTGGAGAGAAGAAAAGCCTTAGTATAAATGATATGGTTTGGTATTTTGCCCGTATATTTAAAGGATACGACATTTGCAGTGTTTTTTCCAACATCACATAAACTATCTTTATCCGCATCTATCTACAGCGACTCATCATGAGATTCTCCTTTACTTTCGGTTTCCTTGCTCTCTTTGTTGCAGTCGCATCTGCTGATGGCGGTGCCGCTGTTGGTGGTAACAACAACGAAGGTGCTGTCGGTGGCTTTGTAAGTATAAAAAAATATTGCAGCTACGCACTATTTTCTAATCAGATCATCCTTTCACTTTGATCAGCTCAACAATCCCCTCAAAAGTGGATTCCTAACTGGTAATGACAAGAACTCAGAGACAGTCGTTTACGCTGGCGATGATTAAAATATGGACTCCGTCGACTCAACATACCATATACCCGATACGCGGCATCACGCGCTACATATCTAGTCTAGTTTACTGTCAATAAATGAGAAACTAGATTCATATCAAAACTCCACATACTTGTTCTTTTTACAATCGTTGTCGGACGTGCGGGATACTAGCTTCTTAATTTCGACCGTTCCTGCTTTTCATAAGTACCCCGTCTTTCTTTTGCGGAATGCCTATACCAGGTAATACGATCTTTTAGTACCGTACTCTGTAATGCTTCAAATGGAAGAGTTCCATGAAAAAAGCAATCTATACGATACATAGATAGATGGTGTTCTATTTCTAATGTTTAAATAACAGTCATCTTACATTGCGCGTCATGCTTATGGTATATGCCATATTCTACCGTGCTTACAGGTAAAGAATAAAGCAAAGTAATTCTGATGCCAGATTGTAGAAAAATTCATTATACTTTTTCAGTCCATGGCCATCCATTAAAAAGCTCAAGGTTGCGTGTGTAGGCAATGGAAATTACCCTCCCAAATGTTCCAGTCTATGTATAAGCACATTCATAATTTTTTTGTATACGACAAAGCAAATACCTTTAAAAAGTGCTTTAATTATTCTAGACAGAACTGTTCCAAGAGCCAGATACTTTCTTCTTCCACAGTATAACCAGTTTAAGACAATGGCCCCTTCCGCCTATCCCTTATTTTTCTTCCAGAAAGATTTCAAGTTTTAACTAATCCGCAAAGGAAAAGATGATCATGTAAAATAGAAAGGTGTAAACGAAAAACAAAGTTCATTTCCATGGGCTGACTTCAAAGCGATTATTGTTGCAAGCAGCAAAGCTTCTTGAAGAAGTATGTATTTGAAAGTTGGAAAGCATATGTGGCTCCGATGGACAATAATGCAAGTCATGCATATACAGTGACCGCTTTAAATAGCGATACGATGGTGCCGCCCAAACTTTATCGTTATATCAAAAAATATCGTTATATAAAATGGGATTTGGCAGTGATTACCATTTTGGTGCATCGAAAATTGTATCGTTATATCGGATTATCGTTATATAAAGCATCATTATATGAAGCGGCCACTGTAGAACATTAACAATCCCTTATGTACGTACCATATCCAAATAAGTACCGACATATTGCATTATACACATTAAGAACTATGCATTCCAACTTTCATATTATATATGATGTGGACAACTGTACTAGGAGGTAATGAAGGTATATCGGAATATGCAATCCCGATTCACGGAAGTTTTCAGGGGTACGAGGAAGTAAAACTTCATTACTTGACAGAATATAACCAGATATACAAAAAAGAATCATACCCTTTGTTAACCGAAAAAGTAATGCAGAATATCAATTTGGAAAGAATTTGTCATCATTTGGACTCTCGCATAACACAGAATATTTGCTCAACTAATTGCGAACATTTGTTAGATTAAAATTTCTGTTCAGGGAACGAGCACGGCTTCAGCTTCGATAATGTATATAAAGACGAAATAATTTGCGAACTGAAAAAAACTCATCAAACTCATTCCATCTCGATCAACGCATCCAATCCAACATGAAGCTTTCCTTGACTTTTGGTGTTCTCGCTCTCTTCATTGCCATTGCATCGGCTAACGACGGAGGCGCCGCTGCCGGTGGTAGTAACAACGAAGGTCCAGTCAGTGGATTTGTAAGTCAAAGCATTCAACACCATATCATGCAACACGCTCTAATCCACACCGCTATTGTGGTTAGGTTAACAACCCATTCAAAAGTGGTTTCCTTACAAGCAATGACAAAAACTCGGACACTACAATCATTCGTGAAGACGACTAGATGAGTTGTACGGCTGTTTCCTTGCGTGGCGCATCAAGATACCCCGTAGCTCTATCTAACCAGAGGTGCTACTCGCTTAATAGCTGAGGATTATATATTTTATGTGAATAAATTAAATTCAGCTATTGTTCCAAATACAACTATTCAAGTAGTCAAGTAGTCGCGAATCGGCAATGTTGTAATATAATGTTTGTTGTTTTAATAGTTCAAACACAATATTTCGATTGAAAGATGCGAATTAACTTCGATAGGTAATGCGTTGGTGAACATGATAGGAGACGAAATTACTGTCTCGTTTTATTAGCAACTTTGGAATGCGCCACTTATCGCTTGTGCATATGTGCCTTTTTTCGGCGGTTATTCAAACGTGCATACCATGTACTTAAATCTCGGATCATATATTTTTGGGACTGGAAGGTCTTCTTTCGGCTATATTTATAGTTACTACTCCGTGGTTTCACTTTCATCATGTAATGTGGTACTCATAATTACATATATAAAACTGAGTAGCGCAGTCAAGATAACTGTGACTCACTGCCAGATACGCATATGTAACCTGCTTCATTCATAGACGTCAAATTGTATACTTCCTCCTTTCGATACGAATATCAGAGACAAAGGAGTGAACGGGGTCGTCCATTATTCTATTATGCAAAAGTTTAAATTTTTTTATCGCCTGAATAGGCCATATCGTCAAAGCGTGCAGGTCTAATATAATTTCTGACATGAAAAATCTGTAGAAGGTCTTTTTTAGCAAAATATGCTTTAATATTTAGTCCTTAGTTGGATTTCAATCCTGCGTTGACGCAAATTTTTTTTCAAAAGAAGATACATTTTAGCGCAGTACATTGCTAAATACGTAAAACGTTATCCCTAGATAAGGTTTCTTCGGTTCAGATTGATAACTTTACCAGAACTTAAGGGACATACATGCTTCAGAATTTTTTTTAATTTCAATGTTAAGTGTCAGATATGCATACTTTCTTTTTCTTTGGAACAGAGTGAAGGAGGCATATACCAATCCTGACGCTACCTATGCATCAATTAGATTTTCGTAAAAAGCTGGCATGCATGCTGACAGACAGAAGCCATCTTGGATATAAAAGTCAACGAGATGGATTCAGATTTTGTATTATTCTACCATCCATCTCTACACGTTCAACATGAAATTTTCTTTGACTTTCGGTGTCCTTGCTCTCTTTATCGCTCTTGCATCTGCCAACGACGATGGCTATGCTGCTGCTGGAGGAAGCAATAACGAAGGTTCCGTCAGTGGTTTTGTAAGCAACCAGATCAGATAGAGCGTTCCAACTTCTGTGTTATAACTGAACTTGATCGCATATAGGTCAACAACCCATTCAAGAGCGGCTTTCTTACGAGCAACAACAAGAACTCTGATACCGTCATTGTTTCTAAAGACGATTAACTCCCTTGTCAATTTACCATTTGCTGCTGAAGCATGGATCGTATACCCTTACTGTAGTCTTTTTTTGGCTGCTGCAGCTCTAAAGACAAATAAATAATCCTAATTGCCCCTTAACTCCTTGACTTGAATAATCCGATAATGGCGAAATCCGGATATATGGTACATAGCGTAAACGGTGAATTTGCAAAATCCGCTTTATCTTTACAAATATTTTGATTTGTTGAGATTTTTGTCTGTTGCGTAATTATCTTATATCGTTGACAACGGCCCTTAACATGACAGTGATGCTACTTTATGCACTATTTCAGCATTGTTATAATGAAATTGATGCTATATCGCACTTTTATAAAATTGCTTTAATTGTTACGTATCGCAATGTCATATTCAAAAATGCGCGGTCGACTGTACACGAAATGTGTACAGTAGAACCCCACTTTCTGCACTCTCGTTTTTTGCACACCCCCACTTCTTGCATCAAAATCTCGGCCAACTCGCTCAGCTTCTCTGCCAATTCACCCCCGGTTTTTGCACTACATTTTCTGGAAAACCGCCTGTGCAAAAAACGGAGTTCCACTGTATAGAGCCATCATGTATTATCTAGATCATAGGAGAGTGTCCCATACGCACGCTGCATGGTTATCAAAAGTAATTAAAAAAATTTAAGGTCGGGCCTCCCTACGTAAGTTTACCAGTCATTCTAGGTTTTCCTCTAACGTGCATGCATTTTTGTAGGACGCTCCAATAATATGTACATACCTCCATCCTACAGAAAAAGGGTACTTTCATCTCGGTGTGTATGACACAAGAGCAAGGGATGATTGTACCAAAGATCGTACGTATGCACAATCTAAATCAAAGTTGCGGTACAGTTAAATTTCACATGTTACTGATCGATACACTTGGGATCGCTCTATGACCGTCAAGTACCAGTTATCGAAAAGAATAATGTCATGTTTCAGCCATAGGCAGTGCCCACTCTATCAAATAAAGAAAAATAAAAGTTCTTCACTATAACACATAAACAAATACCGATATACAAACGAGATAAAGTATCATGCTTAGAGTGCCAATATTTTATTTCATACAAATTGCTTATGAATAAGGTTAAAACTGTATGCGTCGCTGCTTCTTGATGAGGTTAATAACGTCAAATATAGACCTTGTCACTCGATCAATTCATGGATTTTGCTTGTATCGGAATGATACCACTGCATATATCACTTTCCACGGATGGTAAGAGCTGTCGTGAGACGATGCCAGAAAGTGGGATTAATTAATAAGCTATTGCAGATTTTGCCGGAAGAGCAGCACCGGAAGCATTCCGGATCCGCCAAGGGGGCGTGGGGGCAAAGTTCCCGCCAAAGCCAGAAATCTCTGTCAAGATTGGCATTTGCACGTACCCAATGTTACGGTTTGCTATTTCGCATAAATAAAGGCGCAATTATTTTGTGCTTTTGCAATAATTATCATACAAGCCTGTTATCTTGATCTACCCACTATGAAGCTTTCTTTGAGTTTTGGCATCCTTGCTCTTTTTATCGCTGTTGTGGCCGCAGATGACTGGGAAGATGAAGCTGCTTATGTTGGCGGTAATAACAATGAAGGCGGAGTAGATGGTTTCGTAAGTTCAACGAACAAAAAAAAGGCAAATCAGACATATGTGTTTAACACCCAATCATTTTTTTGTACTCCTATTATTAGGTTAACAACTTTTTCAAGGGTGGCTTCCTCTCTGGAAATAACAAGAACGCATTGGCCAATGTTTACTTTGAAGATGACGATTAATAAGATGGTGTACAAGGATCTCTTCAAAATAGCACCATTTCGAAACCGCATCACCTATTATACCCTGCAGCTATTTTACTGGGCACTGATATCTGGAGTGTTAAAACTTACATCAATAAATCCCTTTTTTCCGTTTTACGTTCCTCTTACGTGTTTAGCCCAGCACTGCTCGGTACTGGGATAACCCTTTACTATCTTTGGATAGGTCAAAATACCTACATGTAATATGGATCATTCTACGAGATCAATGATAGAAAGAAAGAGTAATTAACTGTAGTGCGTCATTACGACTGGAGATCAAGAATGTAATAGTTCCAGTTAGGGGTAGGAATTATCATAAGCGAGTGAAAATGAGTGTGCTGGTTATGATGCCAAGTATCAGTATCGTTCAAGGCATGCAAAGTATTGGTAGTCTCGGTTATCCCTACACAAGTGAATTCTTTCAAGGGATGTGGATCGGGCCTTCTTTTTTGTTGATAATGACATTTGCTCTATGGCAGCTTTTAGATAAATGTAATGAACGTGATGTAGAACTTTGTAATTTCACCCAGGTTCTGCATGAGTTCACAGCCCTTAGGGATGTCATAGGGAAGTGATAGCCAGGTTCTGACGAAAAAAAAAAAAGTACCCTTGGTGACCGTGTACACGCCAGGAGGGGTCATCACAATCACTTTGCCGAGAGCAAGTCCGATTTAATTAAAAGCGATTCCAAAGAGTAGGAGCAGAAACAAACGGTGGAAATGGCAGTGCCGTTTCGATGACCCCTTAATTTTTCCGTATGAAGTAAATGATGAAAGTGGTATTGCCCAATATGAGCGAAGCGGTTCGATACGTTTCGTATATAAAAGGACGGTGCGTTTCCCGACTTTTCGAAATACATCAACAACTCATCCATCAACACTATCTTATCAACAATGAAGCTTTCTTTGACTTTCGGTGTTCTTGCTCTTTTCCTCGCTGTCGCTACCGCTGATGGTAGTGTTACTGCTGGTGGTGATAACAATGAAGGCGATGTCGGCGGTTTCGTAAGTTAAAGCATTATTTGTTGTGCATCTCGTTTTTTATTTCTAATCATGTCGATCTCTCTTATTCAGGTTAACAACCTTCTCAAGAGTGGCCTCCTTACTAGCAACGGCAAAAACTCGGAAAAAACGGTCGTTGGCGACGATTACTAAACCGATTACACTTCATCGTATTCGCATCACACATACCAGGCTATAGCTAACTATTGCTTTGCTATATACCATTTGCATCATTGAAACTATTTTTTGTCATCAATAAATTGAAATCATCATTCGTTCCATAACTACGTCCATTATTATTCAACACATACTCTGCTGCATTCAATTATCGATGATGACAGACATTCTATCTGAAATAGTTTACAGCTATCGCCCTCTCAGAGAGATGGATCTCTGTAACATTATTATATCAGGCCATTATAAGATCATGATGGTGGCTATGCAATAATCGACGTTTCATAGGCATCAGAATTTTATATTGGCTTACCGGCTTTTTTTTTTTTAAAAAAAAACATCATAGTCAATTCTGAGCGAATTACGCATAAAGTGATTTTTGAGTAACTGCCGTGTTCGCGATTGTGATCAACATGCGAAAGCGGACCTTGGAGTCCGTGCTGTGCCTCGTTGGTGATGGTATGCCAGTCGAAGCCAGAATCCATGACCAAAGGGATTACGTTTCAGGACTGTCCGATACGTATTACTCACCAATACCCAGGAAAAAAATTCGTTACTTCATTGATTTCAGAGTCCACATATTGTTATTCATTACTATGATAGTTGCCCCTAATTGATGACAGTAGGTTATGGATATGTTGTTCTACTGAAGCAAACGGGAATGTTAATAAATCCCGTATTTCGGGAAGACTCATGGATTTGGTGAAGACAATGCCGGGATGAATTATGTACTAAACGATAGAGATATCTTGACCAACAGTGCAATGTGAGCCAGCCGAGAAGCTTGCTGCAGTGGACTCACGAGGAAAAAAAGTACGCAGTGCTTTGTTTCTATTGCTTCACATGAACGTGCTGTTGACGGCAAATATAATCATTGACAGAAAAAATTACGCTGTCAGATTTGAGGGAATGCAGAACGTCGATCACTTTTTCTGAAAAGCTGTTGGAGTGCGATGTGAAAAGGGGGAAAGGAGGGAAACTGAATCGACAGGAACAATTAATTAAAACGAGCCTTAGTCTATTACGTAAATCCGGGGTAAAGTCCCCCCCTCTTTTTTTTTCTTTGCTACAACTTCATGTCAGCACCTTCATTCCAAGTGACTTGTTAATTAATATCAGTCGGTTTGCAAGATTTATGGCCAAACAGGAGCAGTAGTGTAGATGACCATGACGACTTTATTTCGTTCAATGTTACCCTATGAAGCAAACGATTAATGATGACGAGGAAAATATTTATGCGCTGCGCAATGGCACATATATAAAGGCACACAATTTTGTGGTTTCGAAAAGTATCAACAACAACGCATCCATCAATTCTATCTTATCAACAATGAAGCTTTCTTTGACTATCGGTGTCCTTGCTCTTTTCCTTGCCGTTGCTACTGCTGATGGTGGTGCCTCTGCTGGTGGTGATAACAACGAAGGCGATGTCGGCGGTTTCGTAAGTTGAAACATTTATTTGTTGCGCATCACTCATCATGTCGGTCTCTCTCTCTCTTTGACAGGTGAATAACCTTCTCAAGAGTGGTCTCCTTACTGGCAACGACAAGAACTCGGAAAAGACGGTCGTTGGCGGCGATCACTAAACCCTGTTGCACTCTATCATACTTGCATCATCCCATTATCAGATCATAGTGAACTTTCAAAGTTACTATACTATACACCACCACTTGCATCGTCAAAACATTTTCTTTTGTCACAAATAAATGAAATCATCATTCATCCCATAACTATTTGCAATGTTATCAAAAATTCGTCGATTGCTCTATCGCATTCGCTGGATTATAAAAAGTAACGAGTATTCTGTTTGGAATGATAGCTCCACTATTCACAAAGAAATAGGTTTCTGTAAATTTATTCCAGGAGATAATTATAGAAAAAAGGGCATCGCAAGCTATCATTTGGTATTTGACTTTGGGTACAGCACAATTATACGTTCAAAGCTTCGTTCGCGTATGACAGTGATGGGAATAAAAAAAATTAACTATGAACAAAGGTGGTTCGTTATCATGCTTGGGACGATCGAGATAGTCATTCTATGTACAGATTCAAGTGATACCACGGGAATTCCGACGATGGGCGCGAAGCACCCACAAACATCCAGGAGATTCGTCCGTTCGTTGGTTTCGGGGTACATATTACAATAGTACCATATGTAAACAAGGCAGTAAATTTACCTCCACTGAAACACAAAGGAGATATTAATCAATCCCGCATATCGGAAAGGCTCACGGATTTGGTGCGGAAAGCGCGGGAATGATGACGTACGTATTCCTTTGATGCTATAATAACGATCTGTGGAAGAGATGTAAATGAAAAATATACCTGTTTCAGTATCCTTTGGGTAATCAAAGAAAAACATGTAATGTGCTATCCAAAGCGTCGACACATTAAAGACAGATATGCAATTTTGTAAATTCGTTCTGCTGTATTGTCATGCTCGAGGAAATGCAGAACGTCGATCACTGCAAGGGAGTCCCAGAAATCCATGCACGTTGTGTGTGTGTTTGGTTAGAACAGGAGTTTGCGTACAAGGTAACAATTAAATTAATATCGATGGTTTTACGAGACTTTGGCCGAGCAGGAGCAACATGGTGTAATAGCTCTATGACAAATTATATTAGATCAATGTTACCGTATGAAGCAAACAATGAAAATTACTGATATGAACATATTTCGTTGGCGGCTCAAATATATAAAGGGTGGACGACTTTGTGGATTTGGAATACAAAAAAGTATCAATCACAATGAAGTTCACATTCGCTTTCGGTGTCCTTGCTCTTTTCCTTGCTGTCGCTGCTGCTGATGGTGGTGCCTCCGCTGGTGGTAACAACAACGAAGGCGATGTTCACGGCATGGTGAGAAACTTGCTCTATTATTATCGCATATACCTTGTATCACTAACCTATCGATCAGGTCAACAATCTTCTCAAGAGTGGTCTGCTTACCGGAAACGACAAAAATTCAGAAACCACGGTCGTCAACGGTGACGGCTATTAAAATCTTTTCACGTATCATGCGATTCCAAGTATACCCGCGCATATTCTAGATCCTTTGCTACTTTTATAGCTGGTCATTCTGAATAAACCCACCAAAAACATCCATCAACTATGTTCATCAATTGAAGATCTTATTATGAAATGCTTACAGCAAGTGTAGCATAACTTTCAGCCGTATGTAATTTTACCAGCAACAGCTGGCGAAAGGGGAATGAGGGGTTAATTGATTTTATACTTCTGATCCTTCTTTGATCGCCCTTCTCACCCGTAAACTGTTGCTGATATTCTTTTTTTATATCAAAAGTATACGTAGGATATTGCCGTGTCGTACCTATTCTTTACTGTTTCGTGAATCGAGATATACGTACAATTTACATGCGCTTCATATCGTGTACACGTAAAACGGTTATAGCTAGTTATGATACGTGTAGTTGGAACGTATCACTGTAAATAGCTGTTTCTTGGCCTGCTTCTGTAAACATTGCGTACGTGCGATACATATTAGCGTAATAGAAAAAAATACATTCTGTAAAATCTTTATTTTCATTGTGATGGGGGCAAAGTTTAGGCGGATATGTGCTACCCTTGTTTTGCATGCCGGTGTGAGCAACCAAGGGTGGGAAACTTTAATAATATTATTGGCCACTAGCTAAAAAAGACATATCCCTTTGGTGACCTATCATTTCAAAAGAAAGCATTTACAGTATTTTGATTTCGCTTGCTTTATCGTGATAATAAAAATGGTCAAAGCCATCTACGTATTGCCGGTTTATCAGAATTTCACGTACTTGGGGGTATATACGCTTACCAAAAATTTTTGCACGGTTTTGGTTACCATAGTGGCCGTGGATACGATCACTGGAGGATGTTCATTAAAAAAAAAACTTCACATTTTGGAATGACACTGGTGACGACGACAGCAGGGAACCCGTTGTCGTTGGCAACATAGTCTCCGGGGGACTGCAGGGGTCATGCGCATGGTATTTACCAATGAGAACGACGCAGTAAGGAGACATGGTTCCACTGAAAAAAGAAAAGAAGGAGGATCACCTTACTACATGTATGGGCAATGAAAACAGGGATTTATTAAATTCTATACGTAGGAAAATGTACCTCCCCATCGTTGTTTTCCAAGAAGCCCTCTCACCTTTATTTTTAATAAAGTGTATTAATCGCAACCGAGGAGATCTTTTTACAGTGAAAACGATGGCCCACAGCGCCAACATTAATTATTCTATTCTGGTGTCGACCGTCTTTTTTTGATGATTATATAAAGCAAGATGTGTTTTGACATTTCCAAAGAACATTATCACAACAAGTCTATTTCCAAAAAACAAAATCTTTATCTTACCCACAATGAAGGTCCTTTCTCTTGCCACAATCTTTGCTCTGGTCGCCACGGTCGCTCTTGCTCACAACAGCGGTGGTGGTTACGGTGGCTGCGGTGGTCGCTGCGGCGGCGGCGGTTATGGCGGCAGCCGCTACAGTCATGAAGACGGTAGCAACGTGATAGTCGGTGGAAGCAACAATGAAGGAAAAGTCGGCGGTATCGTAAGTGCATTGACCTTTTTTTTGTCATTTATGTGTTCTCATTGCTTTTTTTTTTAGCTTAACAATGCAGCCAAAGGTGGTGTCTTGGCTAGCAACGACAAGAATGCCAAAACTACAGTTATTACGGGTCATGATCATTAAACATCCGTGTCTGTGACACCTATTGGGGTATTCTACGTATCCCAAAGAGCTGATCAGTTATCGAGCGAATAAATACTTTTTTATTTTATTGCTTTTTGTGTGTGTGTGTGTGTGCGTTTGCATCTGTATCTGTATCTGCTTGCAGGATTTTTTAAACGCTTGTGTGACGATGAACGCACCAACGGGAATTCGGTAGCCAATCATATACAATGGCTAGTACAACTGCAATATATAATGTGATACGTACGTGCATGCAACATTGCGAACGAGTTTATGAGGGGAACCGGGTGGTTCCTTGTTGTCAGGGTCTGTGTAGACCCAATCAATTAAAAAAGGGGTTGCCTATTTCGGCTAATTGTCTCTTGCTTCATCCATAGTAGTGAAGGGGATCGGATGATCAATGTATTTGTTTTCAAGCATATCGTTTATAGATGTTCAATGGCTTGTTGAACATACCATATGGCATTGCGATGGACAATTCACGCTAAACATGGCTGTCACATGAATTCCATTCACATCGCTGTCGGTTTGGCATTGTTTTGAATGAATTACGTGGAAAAAAAAAGTTGTCAGGCGGTTGCAAAGCTAGCCTGTTGCCAAGCAAACTTGTGAAACATGCAGCCGGCCTGCCAATGGGCTTCGCTTTTTTATATACGGGTTCCTTTGGAAGTGTACATTACTACGATCCATCAAAGAGTTGTTTCCACTCTATCGATTAAAAGGATTCATATTTTTCCATGATATTCTTGAGAGAGATGCGTGTAGCAATGGTTGACGTGGCTTATTTGTTTGGCGCATATCTGACCGGGTTTTTTATGACCTCATTCAATCATTCACGGAGCGTTTGAAACATGGATATACCTGATGCACAGCTATATAGAATGGACGGCTGGTGGAGGCGGTAATCAATTACCTTTTCGTTCCACAAATCCATGATGATCGTCCCATTTGCTCAGGTGAGGTGTTCGGTTGATGGAAAAACACTCATCCCGAGAATAAATCAAACTGAAACCTTGCTAATTATATTCGGGCATCTATCGCTGATCATAGAATGACGCGCGACAAAAAACAAAGAAAATAAAAAGTAGAAACCTTTTGCAAGTCTCGACTCGTCCTTTTTTTTGTTGGCCCAAACAGAAATTAAGGTTCCAATACACTGAGAGCGTAGTACTGGCGTGTGGCGCACTGACACCTTTAACCTTTTTGTTTTTTGGGGTTATAAAAAAAAGGGGGGAGGGAAACGGAGAATTGCAGAACAAAGAACCTGAGAGAGAGAGAGAAAGAGAGCTCCTTGGAAGGGAGAAAAGAGCTGTTGCCATTGGAAATAACAATGACAATGGAAAAGGTTGTTTGGTTAACGAAAAGGTTTACAAGTGTAAAAAAGATCAAAATGGCCGCGAGCCAATAACATGGCTCTGATGTCATAACGGTGACCCTCGGCTGGTTTGCGCTCTTACCTTACTCTTACTCTCGCGCGGGTTGGTTTTAGACCGTCCTTTCCTTTTTCTCTCTCTTTCTAATAAGCCCATACATAACCTCTCTCTCTCATCCCCCTTTTTTTTCCGTTGAAAGCGAGATCATCATGTTTTGGCGTTTCGGGTTCCACAATCCTTCGGCAATAGACACGCTGTTAGATCGCGAAGATATCGAACTAGAAGATATCCTGGAAGAAGAAGATCTCCTGCAGGAGGCAAAGTCTCATAATCAAAAACTAGTCGACTAGTATCCTTTTTTTTGTTAACAATGCGCATGACCCAAACCAGATGCAATACTTGGATTCAATGGTAAAAAAAAGTCCATTTTATGCATCTTTGGGCAAAGGTCATATACGTGAGATGACGCTTACGCGGATACCTATCAAGCCTTGACTACCCAACTTTTTTGTTTGCAGCTTTTGTAAGCCAGAGAACCTGACGAAACTGTTGAACTATATCACAGCAACAGACCTTGATGAAAGTCGACGGTTCAAGTGAGTTGAAATAATAAAGTGTCTTCGTCTGCTGTAACTTTTTTTTTTGTATATACAGGTACCCGTTCCTTGCATGTGAGATCATGGCGTGCGAGATCCCTCAGATTGTCGATAGCATTGTTCTAGACAACAAGGGCATGCTTGAATCGTTTTGGGAATTTTTGAACCGGCCTGCACCCGTTCGACGTCGTGCAAACGAACCAACAACCGAAAAAAAGGACAACGACGAGGAAGAGGAGGAAGAGGATGTCGGTCTGGACTCGCTCCAAGCTCAGTATTTCTGTAAAACCATCAGTGTATTTCTAACCAAACGTACCGGCGAGGTAAATCATTTCACTTTTCTCGGCGAATTTTGTGCGTAGATATTGACTTTAGCTGCAACCAAAAAAAAGGTACTTGACTTTATAAAGTCCAAGCCAGATCATTTGAAGCAGATCCTGGCTCATTTGCAGACTTCGGCCATCATGGACTTGCTGTTGACGTTGGTGCGCGTGGAGGAACTGGCGGAAGGAAAAGGCATTGTGCAGGTGTGTGTGTGTTCCTGGTTATATATATATAAGCTCGTTACTCATGACAATCGTAGTGGTTGAGTGATCATGGACTCCTGGATAACTTGGTGGATCGACTTGATCCATACTTGGATAGCGAGGTAATAACAAGCGACAGGAAGGGAGAAAGGTTTAATGCAGAGTTGACAAGTGGTTCTAGGAGCATTCTGTGGCGCAACAATGCATATGCGAGATCATACGCATGTCACAGACAAGCCTGGTGGAATCGCCGAGCATCGGATTAAATGACTTGATTATTGATTTGAAAAGGTAAAAAAAAAAAGAATCGCCTCTCCGGGTTTGCTTGTTTTTGTTGCAAAACGTTCAACTGAACACTTTTTTTTTGTTAGCGAACGCGTTATTCGAAAACTGGCAAACTTTATGTTGGACGCCAAGGCTCCCAACTCGACTTCGACTCTGATCAACGGTGTCACCATCATCATTGATCTTATCCGACACAACAACAGTGATATGGACAACGATCCCATGCTTAACGGAGCCTATGGGTACAATGCAAACGCAGTGATCCGACACACTTCGGTGTCGCTGGCTGACATGTTGAAGGTGTTGGCGGATCACGTTGGCGATTTCAACGACCTGCTCGTTCATCCGCGATCTGTGGTAAAAAAGAGTGTTTCAACCTCCTTGTTCGTTTCATTGGCTAATTTTTTTTTGTAATTAAAAGAATGGACCGATGCGTACGACGCTTGGTGAACAAGTACCACTTGGGTTCGAGCGGCTCAAGATATGCGAATTATTCGCAGAGTTATTGCATTGTTCCAACATGTCAAATTTGAACTCGAATACCCTCGAAGAGGATGAAGCGGATCAGGAGAAGAATGATGATGATGCTTCATCGACGCAAGAGGTACCAAAGGAGGAGAAGCCAAAGGAGGAGACCAAGAGTGACGCCAAAGCCAATTCACCATCACCGAAAGAGGCCGCTGGTTCGGCTGATGACGAGAAAAAGGAGGATTTATCCATCGGCGACTATCTCAAAGTCCAGTTCGTGGAACATCGTGTCATGCCCACTTGCATTGTAAGTTACATTGGGACAAGTAGAAGAAAAGCCACCTTACTGAATATGACCAGGACCTGTTCTTTACATTTCCATGGAACAATTTTCTGCATTACGTCATTTACGACATGCTTCATCAAGTTTTCAACGGCCGTATGGACAAAGGGTACAACCGACACCTGGCTATTTCGGTGTTCAAGGATGGCAAGTTGACAGATAGAATGGTACAAGCGCAAAAGGCCAATGACGAGGAATGGTAAGGGCATTTTTGGAGGCGGTTTTATTTTTTTTGGGTGGGACAGTCAATAACTTGTGTATAAAAGTGCCAAACCAAAGGGAATGCGATTGGGTTACATGGGCCATTTGACGTTTATTGCGGATGAAATCATCAAGTTATTCGAAGGATATCCCGAAGCCATTGCTGGCATGATCAAGCATGACGTTGATATGGACCGTTGGAACGCGTATTGCAACGCTGAACTAAAGGAAACCAAGGAAAGGGATCGACTTCCTTTGGCTGGTCCACGTCCCAATGATGGAATGGACGGAGCCGCCACGGATGAAGAAGAAGAGGAAGAACCCTTGGAAGGTGCCACCGCGGGTCAGGTACTAAAAAAAAAGTTATAAATATTTGGACACGGCAGGTATTCAAAGTTGTTGCATAGTATTCGCGATATCTCGGTCGACACGATGGTGATATAGATGAAGACGAAGACGAAGAGCACGAAAACTGGATCACGTAAAGTTTTATTTGATCATCCGTTGAGATGGCATGAAAAAGAAAAAGGGCTAACACTGTTCAAGTGGACGAGATGACTACGATCGAGAATACTACGGCGGTGCGTTCGGTATGAACAACAATGACCAACTCGCAGCCCATCACATGGCGGGGACGCATGACGAACTGGAGGATGATGAAGAATATGGAAGTGATGATGATGAGGTATATATATATATAAGAGGCGAGCGAGATGATCGAGATGTACTTATGCGAGAAATAGGAATCCGGAAGAATACCGCAGGATTGGTCAAGAGGGTTTGCACCATTCCCGCAAACAAGCATGTTGCATCGCACACAAAGCCATGTTAGCGAAGACGAGGACGAGGATCAAGAAAAGAAATCCGATCTGTACAAAGACAACAAAAAGCAGCCAAAAGAGGATGACGACGACGACGATCCGTTCGGTGACTTTACCAGCAGTGAAAATGACAACCAGGATTGGACCCAAGGCTTCACGTCCAGCTTTGAAAGCATACAGATTTCTCAAGATGGAAATAACAAGACCGCAGCGCCGGAAAGCGATCCAAAGCAAACCATGACGCATGATTATGTGCGCGCGGTCAAGACCAAGGAGGAACAAGATGCAAAGCTGGCGAAAGATTATCGGTCAGAAGAAGAGCAGCAGGGTGAAATCTAATTCACCGGCTGGTAACAAAATGACTAGAAAGCTTACAGGATAGTACATATTTTTTTCTATATATATAACTCGGTTTGACAAGTGGAAAACAAAAAAGTGGATCACGCAACTTACTCACTCTCCCATCAAACCCATCATCTTTTTTTTTACTATTGCTTTCCATTCGCCTCTCCCTCCCACCCCCCTCCTCTTCCTACCTCCCTCCAACCTTTCAATTTGTCCTTGTAGTAGCTCTTTATCAATATGCTTTTGTGGATTTAATGTCTTACATGACTTTTTATTGTAAAAAAAGGCCTTTTTTGTTTTTTTCTAAGTTGGTATATAGGGTGTTGGATAAATCATGGGGCTTAAATGTTGTTTGGAAGGAAGCTCCATATAGTGCCGAATATGGCCATAATGGTCGACACCACCAAGATAAAGTTGTTTAGGATGGATTCTCGGAAGGTGATGGAGTCTCCAAACAAGCGACGGTAGCAGAGCAAAGGAAAGATGGCCGAGATACCGAAACTGAACAAGGCACCTAGCAGAGACTATATATATATATATAGAAAGACATTAGAGTGACACTCTAGGCGGGGGATCCAAGGGTCAAATATTTACCACCACACGATCAAAGCCTGGAAAAACGGTGGCCACATAGACAATCACAAGGCTGACAATGATGCGGATGGAGGATGTGATGATGTGTTTCCGCCAAGGCTGAAACTTGATCCATTCTTCGAATCGGCTCAACAGGGAGAGTTCCAAACTCAAACTGACGGGATTCAGCATTAATCCATACTTTGCCAGCGGAGTCAAGACGATCAATCCAACACCAAACTGTGTTACGGCCTTGTTATAACCTGGGGTAGATGCCAGGTTTTGCGTTATCTATCAACATAAAAGTTCAAATTGAAAATGCTATCGTTGCTGAGTTTTTTTTTTCTCTTGTTACCTCCTGCATTGTTTCCTGGCCAAACATCAGATAGCCTGTCACGGCCATCGTGATGTACGCGAATGCAGTGACCACATATGCAATGTCGACCATGCGTTCGTACTGTTTTGGATCCTCCATGTCGCGGTAAATCGATGGGAACACTGCATGACCCGAGAACCCGGCCATCACCAGACCAAAGGCCAGTGGCAGGTTGTAAATTTCAGAGGGAACCATCTCTGTATCCTATCCGTTTCGTTCCCCCCCCCATGTGAGTTATATATACATACACAAAAGCAAGCGTCATTTAATCCAAAACAAACCATGGGATCCAATAAACTTCCGGGCTGCGTCTTTTTGGAAAATCCGTCGAAAATGACGGTCAATAACAAACAAACGCATGCCAAAATGCCCACCAGGCTGGTCAGGGCCAGTTTGCGCATGGGTAAGAATAGAGTGGGGGTCAAGACAAAGAACGAGACGACGCGGACGGTGATGAGATCAATGTGGGGCCAGAACGACTGGATGCCGTCACCGAGCAACACAACCATGGCAATGCCAATGGTCATCAACTCGACAATAAACACACCACTGACCAACGTGCGACCGCTTTCGTTGAATGCGGCAGCGCCCATGTCACCATACGTTGTAGCGCCGGTTGAAGCGTCCAGACAGCGGACAATAATTTTGGCAGTGTAATTCGTTCCCGCCGCGCAAAACAGAAAGATCAACGAGCCACCCAGCCATCCGCCGCATCGAAATGCCAGTGGCAGCGCTAGGATACCAATACCAATCAATACGTTGACTGCGTTGAATACCGACTGCAGAAACGTCGATCGAGGCGGCGCGGGTGTGAAGGACGTGTCTTCGTATTGCTGAAGTAGCTGTTGCGAAAGGACGGATCCGACAGTGGTGTGGCGTGATAATGATGGAAACAAGTGGTAGTTTCCGCCCGTAGCCGTGCGTTGTGAAAGTGTCCGACCCAACGATGCCTCGTCAAAGTGGGGGGTTCTGTATGAATCAGCGGATGATGTGAGCCATTTGCGCGCCAATCTCTCTCTCTCTTTCCCCTTAAATAGCCTCACCTGGGTAACTTTGAATCTTCGCTCATGCGGCCGCGTTCTTCTTCATCCATGGTTCGATGATCCGGTAGCATGTCTTCGTGGAGACTCGGCGCAGTGAGGTTCTCTGCAACGTACAGGATGGAAGCTCGGGAATAAGATCCAGCAAAGGACTCCACGGCATCGCGGAAAGAACGCGGCGAGGCATCGGATACGTGATGGTCTTGCTGATCGCTGGAAGTTGCGGGATACAACGAGCCGTAGTTAGGCGGCAGCCGCGAGGGATGGGTATTCGAGGGCACCCGAATGGGAGAGGACATGTGGAAAGGAAGAGGAAAAGTAACATGGAAACAAAAAAAACCATGTCCGCTTTTAAAGCCCTTCTCGTTTGTTGTTGGTAGCCATGCCGCCTCAAATGAAACACACACACAGAGGGGTGCCACTCTATTTTGCTTTCAGCGTTGCGCATCCGAAAAAGCTGTCAAACTTTTGCGGCAATTATAATTTTGTTTTTTTCCCAGGCAGGCACATCATTCCCCTGTATCCGTGAAACCAATTCGTTTTGTTGCGAGTTTCATGTCATCCACTGGGCACACGGCAACAGACGCAACTGGATCTGCCCTATTTCATGACAACCGCACCCCCCTCTTCGCAGCCGTGGGCAGTAGCAGAATGGGATGCTATATATGGTGTGGCTATCCAAGCATAGACAGGATTTCCGTGAAAAAAGCAATGACGTATGCGCAGGCCAATCAAATGAATTGCTTGGGCACTCCTGTCTTTGCTGCGTTAGGAGCAAGCCTTCTTTTTTTCTTTTTTTTTGTTTCCTTCTCCAATCATTCACTAATTTTTCCACCACTCATTGTTCTACGCAACCAACGTCTTTTGTTAAAAAGCCCAGTTTGTTTTGTTTTTTTCTGCGTGTGTGTGCACAGAACGGTCATTTTCAAATTCCAATCGACGGAGCACTGATTATCCAAGGAACAATAAGCTTCGGAACCACAGGGTCGATTAAAAGAAATATATATACCTCATGGTCCAAGGCAATGTTACGAATGCGACCGGTGTCGACTATCCAGCCCAAAACAAAAAATCACCCCAAGGTTCGTTTTTTATCTTTTTCCATGATTCTTTTTTGTTTCTTAAGATATTGAACCTGTATTATAGAGGAGGATAACAGCCCTCCTATGGCTGTGCTACCATTAAACCCGAGTGCGAAATTAGATCAAGAGCCCAATCCCTTCGAGCAGAGTTTCTCGAGCGTGGCCGTGTCCGAGAAATCCGAAACCAAACCAGCGACATGCGATAGTTTGAGCAGTTCAAGCAGCAGTAGCAGCAGCAACAGCAGCAACAGCAGCAACAGCAGCAGCAGCCATAAGCCGGTTTTACCGCCTGTTGCTGCCATTACCAGTCCGGTCCCACCGTTGTTGCGAAGTGGTGTGTTACCAAAGGACGTAGCGAATCAGATTGCATGGAACTCCTTGCGTGCCGGCCCTCTCTCGCCATCCATGTTGCAAGGTCCTGCCAATCCATCTGATTTCGGAATCATGCCGCCATATTCGTCTGTATCGCAGCAACAGCAACGCCCAACGAGTCATATCTATGCTGCAGGTAAGTGGGAAAAAAAAAGGGAGCCACAAAAATGATGTTGACATGATGTAATAGACCCCGCGCTTTCATTTGCCATGGCTGGCCCGGCGGATGAACCTGCACCCGCGTATGGTCGTTCCAGTTCCATGAGCAGTTCAGCGAGTGTTCCAAGCATCTCATCCACAGCCACCTCGCAGGCCATCAAGCAAGAAGACCAAGATACCAAAATGATCCAAGATACCAAAGAAGCACGGAAAAAGCGAACGCGGCCATCCAACGAAAAGGACGAAGATGAAGAAAAGCGCAAAAACTTTCTGGAACGGAATCGCATAGGTAAAGAAAGATGACCTTTTGTGTGTATGTCCTCTCGATGATCTCATCCCGTCAAACAAACAAACAAAATAGCGGCATTAAAGTGCCGACAGCGCAAGAAGCAATGGCTCAATAATTTGCAAGCCAAGGTGGAGTATTTGACAAACGACAACGAACAGCTTCAAATGCAGGCCAACGCCTTACGTGAGGAAATCGTCAACCTGAAAACCTTGCTGCTGGCCCATAAAGACTGTCCGGTGGCCCAGCAACAGCAGGCGGCGGCGTACAATAGCAACACCGGCATCCAAAAGTCGTCCATGATTCACCCTTCTCCCGCCGAACCCACATCATCCACGTCGTCGAATGGTCGCATGCAACAGAGTATGATGACGTTCTCGAGCCATCCACAGACACAAGGCATGGTCGCCGGAACGTCCGGTGTACTGCGATTTTAAACGACGTGGATCCCTTTTTCTTCTACCCTCACTGTACATTCCTACTTGATTGGTTCGCTAAATTAATCATCCCTACTTGCCCTTTCCTCTTTCTCTCTCGCTCTCTCTCTCTCTTTCTCTCTTTCCTGCGGTTGCTTTTTTTGTTTTTTTTAAAAGATAAATATGACAAAAAAGATGAAAAAATGAATGATCATCCTGCCATGAGCATGCTTTTTGTTTGCTAACACTCCCCCCACCATCGAGGAACAAACAGGCACGGCGCCACTCCATCTTTTGCATTACCTAAATAGGCTCTTCGCTTAATGCACCCAATTTAACCAAGTCCTGGTATAAAGTTTCGCCCACAGGCATCTCCCTTTCTATGAAGCAGATACGGATGGCCAAAGCCTAATCGCCATAGCTCCCCAGTCGATCCTTCTTTAAACAGCTCATGCTGTCATGGCTTGCTCGAGTTCCCCTAGTTGTTGTTCATCCACTGTTGACAACCGTGCTAAATGGTTTGTTCCACATGTTTCCATGTGTCAAACAGTCAAGATGCCTTTTTTTAATAATAATAAAAAAGATCGATTGTAACACACCCGATCCATCAAATAAGAATAGATTCCTTTTTTGTTTGCGTTACAACACTGCGCTGTTGATAACTTGCAGCTAGTGAATAAGGTCAAATGAGCACGCGATAAGCGGCCGAAAGAAGTAGTAAAAGATGTATGGGACAAACAAGGGCTGGGGGATGCATGCTTTACCTTTTTCTATCGCAAGTGTTAGAGAAAGCCGGTTGTTGCACTGCTTTAGACTGGGGCCACATACACAACAACAACAACAACAACAAATCTTGCATGAAAAGCTCCGAAGCGACCTCTTGTCAATTAAGAAAATGGATTTTCTAGATATGCAAAACGAAGCTGCACCGTTGTCTAACATTGGCTATATTTCTTTTTTCTTTGCAAGTGGTCGATAATGTCGACTTTGGAAAGAACTAGTGCATGTCGATCGGAGTACCTATAAACGCACAATATGCATATCTGGATTTGTTTTTTTTGGGGGGAGAGGAGAGAGAGGGTAAAAGGGGAATGGGAGTGAGCATTGAGAGAGCCAATGCAAGGGGGGAGTATTCTGTATAGAAGCTGGAGAAGCAAAGGCCCCGACATGAGTCGTGAAATATATAAAGACCCGTATTCCCCTTGACGACCTTTCTTTTTATCTTTTTTTTATTACTTTTTTTTTTATATATTAAAAGCCGCGTTAGCAACTTCTTTCGAGAAATACAATAATGCTTCAATCACAAATCATCAATGTCCTTCCACGTCGCATTCTAGCCGGCCTATGGGCGTCTCAGGAAACACGCGTTTCGGTAAAATATTTACAAAAACGTTCGATCAACCACTTTTTGCTAATATGGATAATTTTACTTTAAACAGTTATCGCACCTTTCAAAGGTGGTACCAACGAATAACAAGAGGTATGTTTTTCCGGCAATTGTTTTGATGATGGGTTAATTGACATTACCTTCTTTTAGTAGTGCTCATAACAATGAAACCTTACCCGCCGCCAGTGCGCCTTCCTTTTTGTGCTCCGAATTACCTGTCAGATACACCCATATTCTGCGACTTTTATCCACATTGTCACCCGACGCACTTCAATCTCCCATCGTGCGCAACGTTGCCCACGGCTATCTCCACGATATCTGCACCTTACTCCACCCTTCACTTCAGGGTACCTCACCCCGCGCCTTACGAAATGTGCTCAACACACTTCAACAGCGCCAAGCTTCCAATTTGATCCGACTTCGCTACGCCTTATCCTCATCGACATTGCTGGACAATATCAATACAATCGGCTTTGGCATTCAACTTTTACTTGGTAAGGGGAACAATGACCACCCACTCACCCCTCCCCCCTTTTTTTTTCTTGGCATCCCTGAACCAATACGTTCTTTCATAGATCAACATCTCTCGTGGTCCAACCAAGATGGCAACGAAGCACAGTCCGTATGTCCAGTGACTATCGCAAAGCAAGCCATCGACGACGCTCGACATGCATTTGCCACATCACTAGGTGGTCAGATCCCAATTCCTGAAATTCGACTGGACTCGCGTATCGACACCGAATTGACCTACATCCCCAACGTGCTTCATCGCGTTCTCTATGAATCATCCTTGATGGCGCTACGGTCCAAAATTTCCCATCAACAACAGCAACCAAGCAGCAGCAATTGGCTGCAACGCACATGGCATCAATGGCGAAATCCCGACCAAGATATCCAACTTCAAGTGTTTGGCGGACCCACCAGCGTCGGATTTCGACTGGAATCCAACGTGCCATTGCTCCCAAGTGATTTGATCCCGGATGTCCCTCGCGATCCCATCGGTATTCCCACATGTGCCCGCATTCTCGGACAAACATCAGACCGCACCGTATCGCAAGACAACAACGCCTCCGCCGTTTGGGAAGCCATGAGCGGCTGGCGCGCAGCCAAAGTGTTGGCAAGCCATTTTGGCGGCAATTTGGATGTCATGTCTGTCGATGGATTAGGTGCTTCCATTTATTTGGCATTGGACCGCGATGCCACGCTTTTGGAACGTTATCCTTCTCGTACTTTGGCAACAGCTCACAAGATGTTGTTGCGCCATCACGGCCGCGCTGCTGCCGCTGCTACGCCGGCCCTCACGCTTCAGACCGCCCAGATCCAGCTGGATACCTTCATCAATGCCATCTCACACGAACCTCAAACCCCAGAACGGTTATACAACCCCCATCATCATTCCGTATCGCTCTCGGCTGCAGTAGGCCATGCATAAAAAAGAAACTTCGTTGCATACCGTCTCTGATTTCCCTTTTATCACCCCCGAGACCTTTAGGGGCAATTCTCTTGGCATATTCATCTTTTCGAACATATGTAAATCTATATATTCCGCACATCATCTACATACCACTCTTTAATTGCCCATGCCATTTTTACTACTGCCCCTCTGTATAATTTGTTCGTCCCCTTTTTCAGAGTTAATATCATCCAACACTTCAAATATAAATTATGCCCATTGTAATAGTTATTACTAAAAACATTCAATATAAATGTAAATACCCGGTTGAGGTATGCAATAACGTCAGTCTGCTTTTCGTTTTTTTCTTACGCATCCGATGATCTATTCCAGATGATCGACATATTGACTAACGCAACCCTCTTTGTTTCGCCACAAGCCCGTCCCATCTTGAATCTTGGCAGCAAGAATAAAATTCCTTTTGGCTTTTGTGCAGCACGTGCCTTCATATAATCTGTTTTCTTTTACTCTCTCGTGCATCTCCGACCCACGCATGCTTGCTCAACAAAGATCTGAGTTCACCTAGTACGTACGTAATAGGTACGTACCGTTTTTAATAAACCTTTGCAACACCGCACTGGCCAATCCCTTTCGTGAATATACCAAAGATAATGTTCGAGTCAACGCAAGACGTGTATACAAAACTGCAGATTGTTGACATGCATTACATACAAAAAGTATTAATAGTCACTTGGTATTTTTGTTTTTTTTTATAAAAAAAAAAGTCCCCCAATATGTCTTGGCGCATCCGACTTGCATAACGTACATGGTCAAAAATAAAATAGAGTTCCTTCAACCCGCTATGCTACTTTGACATGATGTGCATTTTCGGACAAAAGGTATTTCCCCGAAATGGTTACGCCACCGACGATCGTCCCCTTTTTTCTCCATAGAACGATGATCTTTTTAAAAAAAAAACTATATGCAAGATGACTCCGATCTCGCTCGCGCTGTTTTATGCGAGTAGTTCAACACGGTCTATTACCCAGGATCTTGCTCAAGCAATGTTTGTTCATGCTTTTTTTGCTTGCAGATTGCTATTAATAATATACGTTCAGGCATCTGCGCTTACGAAAAAGTCGATGGATATGAGTAAGCTCGCCGGATTTATTATCTTCCGCATATGCTAACGTGGCTTCATTTAACGACGAATGCATGCACGCCATTGTCCCGATAATGAACTGGTCTATTGTTGCGTAATGAGCGATCTATTTGTTGAATGGTTGAGCCCCATTGTGTTCAGCCTGAATGTTTTGTTGTTGATGATCACTCCAGTTTGATTGTCCTTGCTGGTCGATGATGTTTAGGCCAAACAAATCAATTTTGGCAAGCGGACACAAACATTTTCTACACGTTTCTTGAAATGGTGCAAAGTTTGAATGTCGCAGGAATCATAAACTCATTCCGAGTACTATGGAACCCAAGCTTGGCCATCCCGCATATCATCGTCAATGGTAAAAATAAACATTCATTGCAACATGATTACTTAATGGTTTCCTAAAGACATTCGCAACATTCACTTTGAACACTTGAAAAGTCGAGGCGGCATCCAAGCCATGGCATTCGACAAGGACAATTGCCTAACAGCACCCTACGTAGCACATATTCATCCCGAGTTTCAGGCACCCTTTTTATTCATTATCTGACAATAACGTCACCTAACGCGTTTTATAGGAAGCGTGGACCGAGTGTAAAGAAACATTTGGTAAAGAAAATATTGCCATTGTATCCAATTCCGCCGGAACCAACGACGACAAGGATTACAAAGATAAGTAAATACAATCACTCTTGTAATAAAAAAAAACTTACCGAAGAACGCATCGTTTTACACAAGCCACAAAGCTGGAAGCTTCCTTGGGTAAGAGTTTTGTTTATACGCGATAACGTCTCGTTCCTGATGGCGCAACAATAGGCGTCCCTGTACTGCGCCACAGCGAAAAGAAACCCTCCGGTGGCGAAGCTTTAGCCAGGCACTTTTCACACGCTTCTCCGCCCAATGTGGCCATGGTGGGTGATCGCATACTGACTGATGTCATTTTTGGCAATTTGAATGGGAACGTGACTATCTGGACAAGACAGATTGTAACAGAGGAGGGTGATAATAAGGCAGCATTAATTGTAAGTGCTATTGAGAGTATTATACGAGTATCTTGTTGATCTTTTGGTTCACGCAGTTTCGACGAATGGAACATAGCCTGATCTGGTTCCTGCAAAAGTTGAATGTGCAGCCGCCGCCTCATCCAGCTGTAAAGAAGGCAGCCGATTACATTCGACAGTGATCAGAAAATATATGCTTTTTATAGGCGAAAATAGTATACAAAAAAAGGGGGATTGTCTAGATATTGGTTTCGACAGGTCGAACGAGCAGGATCATATTTGGGGATGGGCGAAGAGTAATGTGCTGTTGCTTCTTGCAGACGAATCCGGGTTTCTCAAAGAACTGGAACTTGGTGATCAGCATGGCCAGAATGATCTTGATTTCAATGAGTGCGAATCGATAGCCAATGCATTGACGTCCACCCGCCAAAAACGGACAATAGTCATATGGACTGACTTTGGCTGCCACGTCTTGGTCCCACCGGTCGGGTCGAAACACTTCCGCATCCGCTCCCCACAGTTCCTTGCTGTGGTGATTGACAATCAGTGGCAAGTGCAAATACGTGCCCTTGGGAATCACATGGCCATTCATAACCGTGTCCTTGGTGGCAAGACGCGACGTGATTGGCACCACGGGCATCAGTCGCAGCGTTTCGCGACACACATTGTTGAGTAGGTGCAGTTGGTTGATGCCTTCGTAGGACGGAGTGTCACTGCCACCTTGGAACGGATTGCCACGGAATATCGGGTCGTTCATGTCGATCTTTTCAAACATGGGCGTGATCTCGGCCCGCAATGCGTCTTGGATTGCTTGGTTCTGTGCCAAAAACCACAGGCACCATGATAATGCTGCGGCGGTTGTTTCGTGTCTACATACGTGTGGATTAGTTTAAAAAGAGTCCATCGTCTTGTTTTCTCGTTGTTGTACCCTGCAGCCAAAAACGTCAAACATTGCTGTCTCAATTCTTCGGGCGTGAACCCATTTCCCGACTCGTCATCTGATAAGCGAATCATCAATGCCAGCAAATAATTCTCGTTCTTGGACGTGGATTGTGCGCGTTCTATACCGCGCTGCACCACCCTTCTGCTTTCTTCATGCATCGTCCTCAATGCCTTGCGGATCAATCGATTCTGTGACGTGGGTACCTTTTGGAGTATCGGAAAGAACAAGCCAAACAATTGCAGCATGGATCGATGGTTGGGATCAAAAATGGTATGATACGCCGCACCCAATCTATTGATCTTGTGGGTCCCATCGTTTCGAATGGCATGGAACTCTTGTCCGAATGCAAACAACCCAATCTCGTCCAGTGCTGCTAGTGAAATCCCATGGGATACATCGATGGCCACTGCCTTGTCAGCTGTCTGTTTTTCTTTGATCTCTTGCGTCCATTTTTCGCATAGGTGAACGGCAGGAACAAAGAGGACGGGTACCAAATCTCGAATGGCTTGCAGTGAGAATGCCGGATGGAGCATTTTGCGGTGTCGACGATGCACATCACCCTAAATAGGGAATGTGTTTAGAATGTGTGGGTTTGTAAAAGCGCTGCTTATGTACCTACCTCTGCAACAATGAGTCCATTTCCGCCAATACGACCAAGAATTTTCACATCGGTGGGCGTCTTGATAAAGTCGTATTGTTGAGTCATCAGAATTTGCTTCAATAGCGTTGGATCGCTGACGATGATGCGTGGTTGGTTCCATGCTCCGTGATAACGCACAATTCCGCCGTGTTCTTGGGTCCATCGCTTGTGAGGGGCTCCCGCCTTGGCAAAAAAAGGTCTCATAAGCACAAAAGATTCTTTTTTTTTACCTTTCACATTGCTTTACCTCTTCAGTAATAATGTTCCACATGTTTCCAATGAATGGGATCCATGATACACGTGGCCCAGGAATCTTGGTAAGCGGGTGAAGGTAAAGTCGATATAGGATGTACTTGGAGAATGCAAAAGTAATGGTTCCCGTTACTCCAAGCACTAATAGTACCCGCTTAGCGGATGCATCAATGCCGAGTACGCGATCCCTTAGCCTTCTTTCAACGGCTTGCAGAGCGTGGTGTGCACTTTCAATGATGGGTAGCATGTAAGAACGGGCGATGAAAAGCGAATGATGTCTTTTTTTTTCTTCATTTATGTACGTTAAATCCATAAATGGCAAGTTCTGGGGGCGGGGGCATCTTTGTCCAAAGGTTTTTCTATGTACAGAGCATACAATGGTTTCAAAATGTAAAAATAAGTCGTGTTTTGGTTTTTAGACACATTCAAATGTAAATGAGGCGATTTCGTCAGATACAAAAACATCTCAATCCGGCATGTACTTTGGTACGTATACGTACTTTAAAATCACAGAAATCTCGTGAGATTGATTGTTCTCTGTTTAGATCTAGTCTTTTCTCTTAGTGTAATGATTACTTCAACCCAGCGTATTTGCGTCATGATATACTTGAACAATGTGTAGGATGCCATCGTCACCAGCAACGATGGTTATACCTGCGCAATGCTTTCTACAACAACGAAGACCAGTAGAAAATGATTTATGGAGAAAGTGCCTAGACAAGTATATTTCTTTATCAAATTGGTACCCTTATTCCTTGAATACTTGATTCGATTCTTACTCCCGTAATGCTGCAAGTTTTGGACTTGTAAACGAGTAAAGTTTGACGATAGTACTATGAGCTCATACAGCGGTGAGCAAAAGCAACAGTTCGGCATCATTACTGCAATTTCAGTACGGAGAATATCTCCATACCGTAGCTTTCGCGATCAGGCATTTGTTGGCATGTCTCTTGAATGCCCAACAACAACAAATATGAAGATCGGTTCTTCCTCATTTGAAGGCATAGATATTAAACTACTTGAATTACAGATGGCGTTCATGTTTCTCTATCATTTGGGTTATTGGAATCTCCAACTCACTTGAGTGGACTGAATCGCACGTAATAGGTTTTAGAAAGTACAAATAATTGGATCGGAATACGTATTGATCTCGCGTGTAAAGGTACCTTCCCACTGTAAAGTAAAGAACTTTGAATAACTATATGCACACAGCCTATGTACCAGATCTGCAAGTGCATTGCCAATTTGTACGCTCGCCATCTATTGTATATAAAGGTACAAGGATTTCTCGCCGTGGGTCGGGAAGCAAGACACCAAAGGCTGGCCCAGAATTAGGGATCGATCGATCAAAAACAAGCATGCCATCTAGTCCGCAAATACTGCTTCGTGGGTCATTACTCTCGGTTGCATAGGTTATATCTCTCATACATGGAGTATCGCTTTTAAAAATGGAAAGCTCACGCTGGTTGCCGACAATACCGACCATGCATTGGGGAAAAAAGTCTTTAGCAAATATTCAAAACTTCATCGAGAATCCTAATATCTTTCAACTGCGTTCTAACTTTCCAGAAAAATTTACGAAGATGTGTAGTATTGCATTGGAAAAATCGCCTATAGCTTTTACGCGAGATGATGGATAAGATCGTAAAATAAATAATGCTGACCCATAATGTACGGCAGGCACTCTTGCGGTTTGGTTGCCTTGACAAACATGAAAGTACACATCAAGTGATAGTATCGTCTGCTGTATCATCATTCGAAAATATATAACAGTGTAATGGGACGATACACATCGAATCCTTGAATACCCAACAAAAATTACATGGGTATTTTTTGAAAAGATTTAGTGTACCTCACTCAAACTCTAACCTTGACTTTTAAAAGCTTGGATACTCCCTTCAACAACCTGTGCAGGCTCTTCTGCAATTTGAGTGACTATATCAAAAAAGCGCGAACACCTCCCTGAAAATGGAATCCACAATTGTGGTAGCAAATATGATATAGCTGCAGAAATAATCACTGCCACGGTTTCTACTTGGCTGTTGGTGTTCTTGCGGTGATATATAGGCCGATTGCCATAGTTACAAAGTAACCACTATGAGAATAGAGCTTTTCTGCTGAATTACGTACTCGAAGATGATTCTGTTTGTTTTTCTTTTTTTTTGCATACTGTACATTTTGTTCCCTATAATTTTTCACTTTTAACCTTTCCATTTTCTGCGTTTTTTAAACTTACTTTCATACCTTGGTCCCAAAATATGCTACCAGCGCGAACAAAAGTGTCCTGTACTAATCTCTGCTTGTACCAGTCATCATAAAACGCAAAACAAGTCATCGCTTAATAAAATATGCTTGTACCTCGAAAAAAAGAGAGTGAAAGCTACGCTTCTTGAAATAAAATTTTCCAACACCGTTGGATTGATTAACTCCAAACACCACTGGATCCACCGTTAAATTCTCTTTAAAAGGTACTAGTATATACACATAACTCGACGTCGAAAACGTATGGCGTCCTGAATATATAGGATCTGTTGCCATTAACTCCATAGATGCATCGTGTGCATCCAAGTGTATTGTTCGGAAAAAACATTCGTATCAGTTCTAGATCTTTGTAGAACTACGTTGATATCCTTACATTTGCTAAGCCCATCTATAAAAAGTGTACCGATGTTTCTATCAGCTTTCTGTAATAGTGATGATAGTATAAATCCTTATTCACTGAAAATGGTGTCATGCTATTGGGAAGCAAGCTCAACATACAACTAAATTTACTGTACAAAGCTTATAAGTCTAATGAATTGAAAATCATATCCTGTTCAGCGGAATTGCGATTCCGCAAACGGCACTTTTTATTTTTTGCAAACGTTATCTCTATATCGACAATGTCTTAAACCATTCGAGCGACCAGAAGATTTGACTACATCATAGCCGCGATACAAGTACTTCCATAGTAATTAAGCGATGATGCTTAAAACATATACACTAGTTCGCTTTTACAGAGATCATAGACGTGATGAGCACTAAACCTAATACAAAGTGTTTTCTATGTAACCTTTTTTTGTGAGTGTTTTTTTATTTTAATTAGAGAAATAACTACTTTTTTCGTGCAGCCGTCTTTTATACCAGTGAAAAGGTGAAAGTGAGAGTACCAAGGGAGCTTCTGAGAAGTGGAGAAAGTGGGCGAAATATAGTGAAAGTGATGATAGTAGTTCTGCAATCTGTGTGAGTAGGTCATTGCGTTGAGCCGGAACATGGACAGCTATTCAAAGCGACAGACACCTCATTATGCTGCAACTCAATTAAAAAGCAGTTCATAGTATATCGATATTTTTGATTGCACTTACACTCACTAGAACATTTCGGACACCAGCTTAGATCATAGTAGGTTCCATGGGTGAAGCAGTAATTCCTGCGGCGACCCATGTTGCAAACATAAGGCTCATCAGCTTCAGCAGTAATATTACTCTTAATGCTGTACTCCGAGTTTGCCATTATTCTTGTTGGAAGCCAAGTTGAGAGATACAGGTTTCTGAGAAGAAAAATGTGGGCTTATATATATATAAAGTAAGTCAACAATGATCAGTAGAATAGCACTTATACATAGTTCGTGGGGCATACCTATGCCATTCTCTCTCTCTTTCATTAAACTCCCATGACTTGATTTTGAATACCTAACTTGGGCTGTTGATACCATCTGTAAAAAGTACTTTCACTTTACTTTGCCTTCGTTGTCAGCGTATCTGTACTCATATACCATATTTCTGTTGGTTCATAATAATAAGTTTCTATATAGTCACGGAAGTCATTTACGCCCTTACCATTATTAAGAGTTTACATAAATAATATCTCTTTTGTCACCTTGGTTCTTGTCATTATGTAAAGCGCTTACATAATGAAAAAGAGATGTAAATGGAACGCATCATTGTGTAGCAATTCTAGCAGAGTTGATTGTAATATATTGTAAATACGAAGTATGTAATGGTAAAAGGAAAAAAAGTGATGAACCTTCATCCCTTCAAAAAGTACAGCGTACATATGTAGGTTGATTACAACACCATCTCTAAGCTATTATCACCGCCCCTCGGTCATCTTCTCTTTCTGTTAATTTTGCCTACAATTTCCAGCACTTCATCACAAGTACGAGCCGCATTAAAAGACAATGTGACGGATTCTAAATACGGCAAAACCTCGAGGTTTTTGACAAACTGGAGCAAAACAATTTCGTCAGTAGAGATATCGGCTTCCCAGAGACCAATTTCGCGAAGAGTTTCAACTTTGGACAGCTTTGAAAAAAAGTGACGCGTCATGCGACCAATGGCGGAAAAGTGACGCAATGGTGATCTATGTCCTAGCTGAATATGCTTATCAAGCAAAGCATATAGCGCACCATCGTTCTGGACTACATCTATATAATGCAATCCAAGTATTTCAAGATGATCCAAGTCCTTTAGGGCAGAAATTGTATCTTCAGAAGCCGCTCCATTCGCCAACCAAACTTCTTCCAGCAACGGACTGTGTCGAATGATATTGGTCAATGTCCTTTCTGTCCCAGGGTCAGTCTCCGAAATCCAGCAGCCTATACTTTGTAAGGCTGGAAGTCGGATCGGATCGATAGGTGAAGAATGAGATAGTGGGATGGTATTATGGATCATGGCGTTGGGCGCTTCAAGTTCTTGCAATGTGTCCTTGTGTCTGTTTAAAAACGGTATCAGGCTGTCCAAAATATCTGTGCCACCCATGAGATTCAATGCAATAATGCCTCCAGCAGGGTCCTTTGCGAATTTGATGTCGAACATCTCTGGTGTTAAGCTGTGTTGCATCGTGATGTATTCGATGTGTGGACATGTCTCTTCGATTGCAGCAAGGAAATCAAGACTGGATCTGTTCAAGTTAATAAGTCGCAATAAGGGGCATCGTCGAAGGACAAGCCGTAGACCACTATCACTGATCGTATGGTTGTTCCCTGACGAGGTTATTCGAAGCTTGGCTAGATTGTGTGGTTGAGCTGGTTCTAGCCTATCGGTTGATGATTCCACAGTCCCTTGCGCAGCAGCATATTTTAGAGCCGTAAGTCCTGGACATAATGCCAAGATATCCGTCACATAAAGCATTTCCTCGCGGCCATTACTAAACGAGATATCCAACTCTTTCAATGTCGACTTTAACTGGCGGAGTATCTCGGAAAGTCGTCCTCCTGATACCAAACTTGTCACGCCGTCTAACGCAATCCATCATTAGCTTGGCATTGAGTCTCGTGCGGATACAATACCTTCCACCGATAACGAAGACAATCTGGAAAATGTTCCGCGCTCCATATGATCCAAATACCTCAAGCATATCACTGACGGATGGCTTCTTAGATTAAAGCTCTTCACATGCTTTCCAGCAACCACGGTTAGAGCATCACATATCTTTGCATCTTCATCCAGCTTGAGGGGGGCAGTGCATGTTCGCCAAAGATCCGGTAATTCGAGCACGAGCATGCGCCAAGCTTTGGAGACCATCAAGAGTACCACGAGCGATTCAATCCCACCCGCCCGGACAAAAATATTGGATACAATCTCGACAGGAAGCAGTTTTGTGAAATCAATGCCTTTGCTATTCTGGATTTCAGCGGCTTCTTTAAAGGAAACCAGTGTCTGATAGTGTGGATCATATGGTGACATATTTCGTAGACATTGGGCCAAGACATCCGCTGCCAAATCGGCTTTGCCTTGCATCAAGTATACTTCACTGGCGACAACATATCCTTTGAACCCGCGCGGATTCAGTTTGATTGCACTGTTTGCATCGTTCATCGCGTCGTTGAAATGACCGAGTTTTGAATTCGTGGTTGCACTGGCAAGAAGCTGGTCAAAACCAGGATGGATGCCATCGGTATCTTGACAGCGCGTAGTAATTTGTCGCCTAGATGCATTGACTTGGTCGCCTTCTACGTTGGTCATTCGGCGGTTTAGAGTTTGCAAGAAAGCAAAAATTGTCAAGCACTGGTGTAGCTTGGTAACCAGCCACCTTATGTGTAACAAACATTGACGATACATTCACACGGTCGATTCCATTTTTAACGACATCAGGTCGCATTACGTTACTCTTGCCAAGTCTTGCTATTACTCTTTTATCTGTGGATATATGTACAACGTATGCAATTGCATCATGTGGATACCAATCTGTAAATTCTACGATGGGGAATGTCCGTATGGATCTTTGGTGGGGTCGTAATATCGCAAATATGGAGCAAGGAAGAAGCGACCCGTAACAGCGAGAAACATCAGATGGCATCCGATACATAGTACCCTCATTAATCCTTGTGAATCCTCCTTTGTCCATCCCGCCGATTTCCGGACGGTCAGCTGCACATACACTGCAATTCCCTGCAAGGTGAAGAACGTCAAGTTTTCAAGCGTCATTTTCCGAAACATGCTAAGGATAAGAAGCTCATGGAATACACCGCTCACCACGAACACCAACAGCCCCAGTATGTTCTTTGATGGCACCGCTTTCTCGTGTCTTTTCGCATCCTTTGCCTTCGTGCCGTCAAATCGACTGTCTCGCATGAATATGATATGGTGAAGCAGGTTTCGCACCGCCTTATTCCATCGTCGGCTAAGCTCAAAGTACATATCAGATATCGCCTCACATCAGCGATTTCACGTTACCTCCAAAAGTCTCTCGGGCTTGACGATAGGATAGGGGAATTGAACAAGTCAATGACTGGCTCTGCAAAGACAAACTGCTGTATCCCCATTCCAATGTCGACCACGCCAAGAAAACAGTATCCCTTGATGCCATATAGTACCGTCAACACTAGACTTTTCCAGTCGAGCCATGGTAGCGAGAGCAGATACGCGTTATTCTTGGGAAGCCAAGGCTCGATGCATCGGGACAGGAATATCAGTTTGCCTGTACCACGTACCACCTTGACACAGCCTTCCCAACGATTCCTGTTCTCCACTTTTGGTTCCGGAGCGAGAATGATTTTTGTGAAAGCATCATACGTTTGCTTCACTGTGAGACGCTCCAAGGGAAGTGATGCACAGCACGATACAACGAACCAGGGGAATGCAGCAAAAAACATATTGTTCGATACGTTGGGCGATACGACAATCTGTGGAATGGTGGCATGGACCATTGCCATAAGGACACGTAATTGTGTTGCTGTCAACGGGATCCGACTTTCATTGCACAGGATTGTGTAATCGATCAAGAGCACCGTGGCATAGAACAATATTAATTCATATCCGGGCAGAACGATGGGTTTTGGGAGAGTGACGTCTACCCATGGCTCAACGGCACAGAGCGGTAGTGACATGGGAGGATGGTGATGAAAGTGAAAGCAAAAGGGCAAGATGGTCTTCCTCCTACTGATCCGTGTTCTGCTTGGCATTATCATCGGGGCCCTGGCTTTGCATAGCCATGCATGGTGCCCCTGCGCCTGCTATTGATTATCAGTCACCCACTACATACGTGACATAATGTCAACCTAAACTGCGCCCATGCTCTTATTATATTCTGTAGGTCATCACTCTCCGAGAGATGTATGTAGTAAGCATAGCTTAGCTTTTCTACACATCAGAGTTCAAGTTGATTAGCGGATCAATCACTACGCCTAATAGGGGCACCTAGATATTCGATGATCAACGCTAATCTGATAACCATACATATATATTAAACTGTCTTAGCAATGGATGGAACGGTCTATATCCCAAAAGAGAACATAATAAATGATGGTATTTCGTGCCTTTTTGCAATTTATGATTTATAAAGCTGCTTTCATTAAGCCAGTCATGCACTTGAAGCATCAGACGTTCACATGCCTAAAGGTAGTCTCTTCTAGCAGCAAAAGATTCTCATTTTTATCAAAGCGCAGTTGTGCTACTTTCCAACGACCACCAAACGAGGTCGTCGCACTGTCTGCGAAATCTGACAGTGATTGAATTCTGACTTATGCAAAGCATTATCTTTAGGTGTTGCGTGCTTTTATAATAGCCCATAGACAACACGCAAGAAACGTTTCGAGTGTCGATAAAGTAGACAGTGTGTCGAGAGCATCAAAGCTTAAATCTCACACCTGTTGAAGACTCAAGTCTTGGATTCCAGTTTTACTGACCAATCTGATGCGCTCTAGTAAATTATCACTTAATGGATTTGAGCATTACTATATGTAGAGCATTTTCATTGTTGATATTTAAGTGCCTTGAGTTAATCCTCCAATTCAAGCCTTGGTTTAATCTCTTAATAAACACGACCTCCAGGTTCGAGTTGCGAGTGAGTCACTGGAGAAAAAGTACTGATGATGCATCTTCTTCATTGCGCTTCAATCCAACTTGGCATACTTTGATAGTTTTAAGACTCTCAGGACATTCCAAATGTGTGTAAAATATCTTAAAGTCACATAGATAAAGACTTTCCAGCGCGACAAATTGTTCAAAGGCCGTCGATACGCATAGGCCGTCAACCAATATGTTCTCTAGATGTAGATCCGTGAGGTTATCCATCATGCGAACGGGCCGAAAGTCAGGCAGTGCAGTTAAATTACGGTGTGTGAAGAGCACAACTTTATGACTCTAGGGTGGGACACTCGATGAGAATACACAGTGACGAGGGACACAGCAGAACATCTGATCGATCTTACCATCAAAACACATAAATTTGGCACGCAATGTACTTGAAATACGAGAGACCAGTGAAGTATGAAATTGACAAATGCTCAATTGTGCCTTGGTTTCTCTCCAGACATGGTGCTACTTTGTCTGCCCATAATCATCCGTTGTGTCGAAACAACTTAGTCCAGTTGAGCCTTCAGGAAATTCGATCTCGGCGGATCGAGGGTAGGCCGCTGCATGGGATGTAATTTTTGGACGCCAAGCGAAGACCGAGTTCAGATCAGCTATAAAAGATTAACTGGCTATTGATCTGGATGAGTTAGGTATAGTGACAACGCTCCTTAGTATAGAGCAGCTTTTGAGGACATATTTTCAAAGGCGAAATAATTAGTGCAATATTTTAACTTTAAGTAATGAACGAGTCATATACATCCCACAAGCCAATGTCGTCACATATATATTCGACACGAATACACACAAGATGTACCAACAAGAACATGGGGCCGTGAAGAACTGAATATTTTACATGAGACTTTGTTCAGAAGTAGATCCCATGGAACACCTGTCCTCGGCAAGCAATGAATCTCATAGGCATCCAACAGATAGTTATACTCATTTTACATAATCAAACAGGTCCTGACAAAAAAACTATTTACTACTTTAGAGATATATGTTTATTCTGAGTGCTAATATATACAAAATGTATTATTATTGATACCAGGAAAGGGGGAGATAGAGACCACCGAAAGTGGTCAAGTCATAATTAAAGAGCATAGTACTGTACTTACTCTTGACACTGCCACATGACAATGGTCCATTCTAGATAATATAGTCGGCGAAGCTCCGTCTCCACGCAAAGGAATTTCCGGTGCTCTAATATATGACAAATGTAATGCTTTTCCTTTCAGTACGTATACAAGGATTTTGCACGACTTAACAATTACTGGGTGCTGATATATGTTAATTAGGTACATCTCTCTACTACTGTATAAAGACATTCATGTTTTGCGAATTCTCGATGGGCCATCGATCTACGCATATAACTACGTGAAAAATATTCAGACTCCTGTGCGTATCTTCTTCCGGACAATGCCCAAAAATTACTGTCTGAAGTGGATTATAATGTAACAGTACTAGCATTCATTGCTGTTTTTCTTGCTTCCAATGTACTACTTGTCATTCTGGTGCAGAGATTCTGGGAGACATGAGGCAAGCACCTATTGATTTCTGTTGGAACCCAATTTATATGGCCTCAAAGGTAATGTAAACATACCTTTTGGCTAGCACTGATTAATATAGCATTGCTTTGTCGCAGAATAGGGGATTCGAGATATACAGAAGTCACCCACCTATCTACCAAGACCGTGATCGCTATATTCTTTACATCATACCTGGAGTATAAGGTCCGCCCCATCATGTAAAGTCCGGTATCTAGTTTGACTATGGCCACTCCCGTTAGTCAGATATGCTTTCCTTGTAAACCTTTTTTTTATAAACGGTTGATATCCGAATAGTAGCTATCACCTATACAGATATATGCATCTGTATGGAAGGAAATACAGAGCGGAGTTTAGACTGTATGGCCAAAACAATGTCAACAAAAGCATGCGCTGCCTTCGGCTACCTAATACAAGTGAAGGCCTCTAAATTCCATCCATACTCGGTTTGAGCGCCAACAATTGAAGGCACAGTCTGCTGGAACTTTACACCATCAAAAGATGTTTTAATGAACAGTATCTCCTCCTATAGAAATCAGGTCAAACCTCAATACTCAATTAGCTGCTCGGAAAATACAAAAGAATACAAGGTCGATATCCCAATTGGACTCCACCCATTCGGGAAAATACAAATTTACCAGATTTTTACGACATATCACAACCGCTTTTAACACAAAAAGATGTCTATGATTGGACTACACGCGCTTGAATGATAGACATGCAACCAACAGATACACTATATCCGTTAGTTCCTATTCGTCCATCAGCTACCAATTTTAAACAATGTGCAACCTTAAGGCAATCGATTGGAATCGAGTAGGTTTTAAACAAGATTCACTCTAAATTTCAATATACCACAGGCACTGGCCTACAGTTGCTAGAAGACGACAAAAGGACCGCTGTCTATCCAAGTGAAATGACGCGAACCATAGTACCACAGCTAATGATATATACCCTTCTCCGAGTCTTCGGTGCCGCAGGTGATTTGCTGTCACCTCTGGTCGCTCTAGACAACCCTACTATTCGGTACGCATCCGAAAGACCATGAAGGATGATTCATTGATACGTTATCCCCAAACCAACTTTGCATCGTCTTCACGCGAAATTTGGATTCCTGACTAACTGTCCTGTTCCATCTGTAAATCCTGTCAGCAACAACGAAACGGTGATACGTGGGAAAAACGATGCTTGCACGAAGATCCCAAGTTGAAACGAATCACCCTTGCAAGCTAACAAAACAGTGGTGTGTTGAGGGTCCAAAACCTAGGTTTTTCCATGATGGATATGACAGAACGAATCAAGAAAACCGAGAATTGCGAACGAGTACATCATTTAACGTTACAGTAACAAGTTTGGGAAATTCAAAGACGGTTTCAGTTGGCGGAACTCTTAAATAAGACATACTATATCGACGATGAGGTGCATCAGAGTCTGAAAAGGGGCCGTTCTCTTGCTATTGCGGAAGCCGCGGCCGTCGCAAGAGTTGGCCAAAGAAAGCCATCC
The DNA here is from genome assembly GCA_025266875.1 of Fennellomyces sp. T-0311. Classification (NCBI taxonomy): domain Eukaryota; kingdom Fungi; phylum Mucoromycota; class Mucoromycetes; order Mucorales; family Lichtheimiaceae; genus Fennellomyces; species Fennellomyces sp. T-0311. The sequence goes on along the minus strand of JALLLT010000047.1, from coordinate 25,995 downwards.
CGCTTTTTCCGGATATTTAAAAGATCTCAACATAAGTTGGTGCTTTTTTCAGCAAACTAATATAATGTGAATTCCGTACAAAACTGTGCTTCGATAAAATCTATTATAGACCCCAATTTTAGCAATAACATCTTGTTTTATGATATGGAAAACATTAAGAAGTAAATTATAGTACGTTATACAAAGTTATTTTCGGGTTACAATTGAAAGGTTCTACAATTGTGATGCAAACGTAACACAGCGGGGAAGAATTTCGATCGCAATGCAAATATGTAGTACCAATAGTACGGGCAACGCCGATGAGAAACACACGATACTATTCCGCGCAATTCAGTTTCTTGGGGATACCCGGTGGGTGGAAACGGCGGGACCAGACGAAAAAAAAGTGTTCTTAATCTTTTTTCTTTTCTCATGAAATCAGCCATCGTTCAACGAAGTGTTGTGCTTCTGTCCCATCCATTCATCAGAGTATACTTTTGACATCCTTCAAAAACAATATATTTCCTTAAAGTCAATTTCATAAATCAAGCATTAATTTCTTTCACATACTGAATACTGTGCAAATGATGATGTATTACTACATACACCTGTCATGGCATTTCTGTAACTGAAATAACATACCTTTTATCAATACGGTGGACCGGTTACCGTTGCGTTGTGTCACCAGCTATTTATTAAAAATTCATGAAAGACGTGATACGGAACAACAGAACATACTCCTCGGTTTCTGGGAGGAGCGCTGGTACCGGAAGCTACGTATTATATCTTACTTTTCCGGACCATTCCTTCGACCTACTATTCATATTAGCTTGGGAATCTTAAATCTAGTATAAAAGCATGACCGATCGAACTAACAGGAACACTATCCCTTTTATTGACTAAATCACTTTATTGATTTTTGACAATGAGACCAAGTCTTGTTTGGAAAAGCCTGCTTATGGTTGTGCTTACCGCAGCCATGGGCACATATGCTCAAACTGTTCCATCTGTGCCTATCAAGTTGGAAAGTTACACTTACTCGGATAACGTATTCGCCGGTCGAATCTTTGTAAGTAGTTCGATAATTTCTGTTTGTTAAAGAGAAAAAAAAACTCACCCCTTTTTTTCGTCACGTAGATTCGAAACATCGCTTATACAAAAGTGGTCAAGGTTTTCTGGTCTGATGAATCTGGCAATTGGAACGGTAACGGAAACTATGTTGATGCCTCGTATTCGGGGTCTATTTCCGGTACCAACTATGAATACTGGGAATTTTCAACAACCATCGGATCCGCCGGTATTAGCCAAAGCTATTTGAGAGTAAAGAGTTTGTCCTTTTTAAGTGTTTCGCAAGTGGGGAAGAGAGACTAAACAGAATATTTTCTTTTTAGTATGATGTTTCAGGTTCTACGTACTATGATAACAATGGAAATGCAAACTATGGTAACGTATTAACTAGAAGCGGTCAAATTTGAAATCACTCAAAGCCTTCTTTTACGTGTTTCAGATATCGAGGAAGACTCCACACCTACGCCCACCACCACCACTACCAGTACTACGACAATAACCACTACCACTACCAGTGGAACTTCAACTCCTACTTCTGTCCCCACTGAAGTTCCTGCTGGCAATACCACTGTCACTGACTGGGTGAATGATCAATTGGAAATTAGTTGGCCATCGCTTTTAAAGAATGTCAATCCTTCCGGCGCAGTAACCGGTTTCATCGCTGCTTCGCTTTCCACAAATGATCCCGATTATTTCTACTGTTGGACGCGTGATGCCGCTTTGGTCGCACGAGTGATGGTTTACATGTACAACACAACCGAAGCTGGTGACACCAGTTTGAGAAGCAAGCTGCAAGATTATGTTACATTCCAGATCAACTCCATGAAGACTGCAACAGTATGCAACTGCTTGGGTGAACCCAAATTCAATAAGGTTAGTAGTTTTTTTTTTAAATGATGATACACTTTTGACAAAAAAGAATTAGGATGGTTCGGGTTACTCGGGAGCATGGGGTCGCCCACAAAATGATGGCCCGGCTGATCGTGCTATCACGTTGATCCTGTTTGCGGACAGTTTCATTGCTCAAGGCGGTGATGTCTCGTACATTACCAACACATTGAAGCCAGGTAAGTAATCGGGTATCACCGTAATCCGGTCTCCAATTACTAATGTATGCCACAGCTATCTACACCAATCTCGACTATGTTGTTAACACCTGGAGCAATGTTTGCTTTGATCTATGGGAAGAAGTCAATGGTGTCCATATCTATACGTAGGTTTTTTCGGGGGAGAGGGAAACGTTAATGTGAAACTTTTTTTTTGAAGTACTCATTGAAAATGCTTATTTAGACTTTCGGTCATGCGTAAGGGTTTGCTTGAAGGTGCCGACTTTGCTTCTCGAAACGGCGATTCCACGCGTGCCAACACTTATAGAAGCACCGCTTCTTCCATCAAGACCCGTCTTGAATCTTTCTGGTCATCGAGCAATAATTACATCACTGTTACTCAATCATACTCTGGTGGTGTGAACAAGGCCGGTTTGGATGTATCCACCTTACTTGCAGCCAACGGAGCAAGCATGAATGATGGTTAGTTTTTGCTTAAAAAAATTGACTTTGATATTTACCAAAAGAATACTGCGTAGGCTTCTATACTCCTGGCTCTGACAAGATGTTGGCAACCGCTGTTGCTATTGAAAATTCGTTTGCCGGTATTTACGCTGTTAACCAGAATCGACCTGATTGGAAAGGTACTGCTATTGGTCGATATCCCGAAGATACTTATGATGGCCATGGCAATTCCCAAGGCAACCCTGTAAGTCATATATTCCTTATCACAAGAATGAATTCTAACTTAGAAAATAGTGGTTCATTGCCACAGCTGCGTATGCTGAAATGTACTACCGTGCCATCTTGGAATGGCAACAGCAACCGTCTATCACTGTGAACTCGATCAACCTGAGCTTTTTCAAAAAGTTTGACTCGTCCGCCGCTGTTGGTACTGTGTACAAGCCCGGTACCCAAGCTTTCAACAACATGGTTTCCAATGTTGCGTTCGCTGCTGATGAGTTCTTTTCTACTATGAATTTCCATTCCGCCACCAACGGATCCATGAGCGAACAATACAACCGCAATACTGGTATTATGCAAGGTGCTCGTGATCTTACTTGGTCCCATGCTGCCTTCATCACCGCTGCCAAAGCTAAGCTTGGCACGCCAGTATTCTAGATAGTATTCTATATACTCATTATTTATTATAAAAGCTGTGCTCAAATATACTTTACTCTTAAATTATGATATTCACGCGTATTAGATATTTTAAGTCATGCAATGTATATTCTGATTAGCAAGAGACGTGCTTATCACATTTTTTGTAACAGCAAAAGATGAGACGGGTACCAGAAAACACTTGGATACATAGCAAAATCGTTCATTCATAATTTCTCTGCTACGTTCGTACAGAGGTAAGTGGAATGCGTATATGAGCAGGGCTTAGCAGTAGCCTTTACTTTATTCAGATTAGCAAGGATCTCATATTTGCGCAAATGTGGTCTGGAACGTACTGAGGCAAGTTCCATTTGGTGCTGTCAGAATTCATCAGATTATAGGTTTCATGTGATACACATGCATGGTGATTTGCCCTTCAGAGCAGACATAGAATACCTGGACGGAACAGGTCAGGAGCATATTGCCATGTTCTCAGGTACAGAAATCTTTGGCTTGCGCAGAACTAGCGTTATGACCAGTCTATGATAGCAAGCTGCTGCGAATGAATGAGGCCATCATCAAGGAGTACAGAAAATTTTTGCCAAAACGCAACAAATGAGTTGACGCCAAAAATTGACGGGGGTTGGTCAGCAGTTAATTTTATCTGATCTGGCGTGCTATCTATGACAGTATGGTTGAGTTGCTCGGTCACTTTAATACCATGGAGACCGTGATTATGTCGATGGTACAAAAAATACTCGGGGTCTCACATGGTCTCTTTTAAGCGGCAGCCGGCATTTTAGAAATTGCTATTGCTTGTTTATGTTGTGCACATAAATATACGTTTATTTATTGAGTTAATTTACACGAATAGCAATGATGCCAAACAAAAAAAAAGACACGGAAACGGGGAGCGCGAGAGTAATTTGAAAGAAGACAACACATTGTTTGACGTCAGATGATGGTTGTATACAAGGTATAAGAAGTGTATATGAAACAAGATCGGGGTTAAACTATTAGAGAGAAGGGAAGTTGGTGAGGATGTTTTTATGACGAAGGAGCTCGTGCCAGCGGGCTACCGGTATCCGTTGGCTTACGCCGCCGTCCAAGTAAAGTCGCATTCATCATGTTTAATTCAAACATTGCCTTGCTGGACTTTTGTGCTTTGGCCTTGTTTAACAGCTTGTTTGTTTCGTCATGTGATGGTGGTGCTACGAGTTGCTGTGGCTGTTCATGGATAGCAAGTGCGTCGTCCAATTGCGCACGTGCTTCTTCAACCTGATCTTCGTGGTTGTTACTCTGTCGTCGTAAACGCTTCTTGAGCAATTCCTCGTCGTTCTCGTCATCGTCGTTACCGTTTAGAGCATTAGCAAACATGTTGCGTGCGTTGGTTTCTGGTATGTTCTTTCGTCGAGACTTTTCTTCGGTGATTCGTTGCACAGCATACGACACATCGAACATCTCCTTCATCGAGGTGATGTTGGGCGAGAAGAGCTCTCGTCGTCGTCCACTGGTGGGCGCGCAAGTGCCGTTGCCAGGGGAAGCATTGGGAATATTACGTGGGGCCGAAGGTGTCATGCTTCCGTTGGTCGCGGGTCCTGCATCGGTTTTGACTTCGTCATCGCTGTCTGTTGTCGTCGTCGTTGACGAATCGGGTGTTTCTTCATCATCGAGCTCCTCACTTTCGTCGTATGCTTCCTTCTCGTTTGTATCGACATGGGCCTTTGAAGGTCTCGTCAGTGATTGGTGCTGGATATACGAAGGAGGCTCACTCACCTGGGGACCCATATGCATCCATGGATGCTGGAAAAACTGGTCGATGGTATAGCGTTCGTTCGGATCAATGCAGAGCAAGTGCGAAATCAAATCCTTGGCTGCATCTGAAATGGTGTCCCACCAGGGGCTTAAGAACGTGTATTGGCCACGGGCGACCTTTTCAGTCAAGACCTGTATGCTCTCGTCGTAGAACGGCGGAAAACCGCAAAGCAAAGTGTAAAGCACACAGCCAAGCGCCCACATGTCCACTGACTTGGAGTAGCGCTCATCCCTGACAATCTCAGGCGCTGTGTAGCCCACCGTTCCACATGGCGTCATGGTTTGCTGGTCCCAAACGACTTTACTCAGGCCAAAGTCGGCAATCTTGACTTGACCGATGCCGCCGCCTCCGAGCCCGAGCACGAACTCGCCCTCATCCTCCTTGGGCTCGTCGCCATCGTCAGGCTGCTGCGGCGGCAAGGGCGAGATGCGTTCCATGAAGGGGATCGGTTCGAATAGAAGATTCTCGGGTTTGATGTCCCTAGGCGTATGTGTGTGTTATTCCCACCCTCTATTGTTTGGGTGCAAGCGCTAACCTGTGCACTATTCCTTTTTCTTCGTGCAGATACCGGATGCCCTCTGCCACTTGACGTATGCAGTGACGGGACAGGTCCTCGCTAAAGTAGGTCAACCTGACAATGCGGTGGAACAGCTCGCCGCCCTCGCACATCTCCAAAATGAGAAAGTAGTGCTATGGAGTGGTGGATTAGCTCAAGCGGAATGTGGGGGGAGGAGAGGGTTCTGTTTGACCGGTGACTCGGTCACGGTACCTCGCTTGTTTCGATAAATCGGTACAACTTCACAATCGACGGATGATTGATTGTTCGCATTAACTGGACCTCCTTCAGCACGCTCGCTTTCTATGAAATCCGTGAGCCTTCTCAGGCGTCGTGTGCATAGGAAAAGGGTTAAAAAAAATAAGGATTGTACCTGTGTCTGTGACAACTCCAATTTGCGCACTGCCTTGACGGCCACCACCAGCTGCGTTTCTGCATCAATGGCCCTGTACACGTTGGAGAACGCACCGCTATGAAAAGAATCATGAATAGTCAGATTATGCCAACGGCCAAGTCGCACAAGCTTATAAGGTGCACGCTTACTCGCCAAGTTTCTCTATGAGCCTGTAGCGCTCCAGGCCAGCGTAGTTGGGTATTTGCGACTCGTTGCCATGACCTTTCTGTTCTACAGAATCTTTTTTGATCTCGTCATTGTTGTGATTGGATGATGGCTGCCGTCTGCCGGCGCCGTTAGGGTTGTTGCTGCTACGACGAAGGAGGCTTTTGAGTTGGTCAAACATACAGTGTTATTCGAACGCGAGTGTTAAAGTCGGAAAACACGAGAGAAGAATATGCTAGACGTTTGCAGAAAGTGAATAAACGAAGCTCATGACATGGCGTCCCCTTTTTTTTGCTTTCCAATGCAACTCACAAGGCTTCGAATGGTGAACAAGAGACACGGTCAAGTCGGAGGGTTGGTATTATTTTATATACGAACAAGGTTTGGGGGAGAAAGCTTGGTATAACAAATGAAAAAGGAAGAAAAAAAAGAGGAAGAAAAGCCGATTGAAGAAGTCAAGGCGTGCCACTTGTGTTCAGGGCGATGAATTTCTAAGCCAATGAGATAGGTGCATTCCATCCCCCCCAGGAATCATGCCACGGTTTACACTGGATCCAAACCCTGTCGCAGGCGCTCGAGGACGTGCGAAGCCTCGACATACCACGCACGACCGCGCGTGAACATCCATTTGCGAAAGACACTTCTCCACGGCAGCCCATGGGCGTGCATATGCAGATGATTGATGGAGTTGTACGGGGGTACGTGGAACCCAAAGCTACTTTAGCGCATTAGATGTTGGGAGAACTATTATGGGGTGCACACACGGAGAGGAAAAAAACATTACCGGGCCTGGGTATCGTCATCCGGGTTGAACCCTTGATCACTTAGGAGCTGTCTTCCCAAAAACATCATTTTCTCCACTATGGCAAGAGAGGCCCAACCCCAATCAAAACCAAAGTTATACGCCATGCTATATATATCCACGACTTACAGAGCGGCACATGGCTACTGTCCAGCGCCTTGACTGTCGTTATGTGCTCACGGGGTATAACCAGAATATGGACACTTGCACCCGGCGAACGATCGTGAAAGGCAATCAGGTCATCATCCTGCTCTTTCTCAGTTCATCAAGCGCCCTACTTTTATCTATTCAATACCTCATGCACAATTCGAAACCCATTTTCCGCCGTGACATTGCAGAATGGACACGATCTCGGAAAACAGCAAAGCACCATCGTCTATAGTTGTTCCTGAGCAGCGGGTTCCAGGTTACAAATTTTTGTGTCCCGGCAAACCTTTTCTTTTTGGGTACCATGGTCCCATTGGTTCCTTGGTTACCTCTCTGCTCCCCCACGCATAAAACGATGTCAAATCGGCAGTCTCTCCGTGATCTGATCCCGTGTGCTACACGACATCTCTTCATGCAAAAATAAGATATAGTAACGAAAATCGATGTTCTTATGTAATGCGAAAAAAAGAGTGTGTAATCAAGAATATAATATATAAGCTATACGGCATTGTTGCCAACAAGTAGTTTGTTTCTAAATATGCAAGGTTGACCAGTTGTCCGGTATGTACATATCTCATGCAGCAGTAAAAAAAAAGACGACTAGCAACTTTAGAAAACAAACAGCTCATTGTCGGCTCTTCCTTCTTCTGGGTGCTACGATCAAGGTACGCTCTGTGTTTCCATAAATACAAATATTGGTCTAAGCGAATAAGAAGCTTTTCAAATGGCACGCTCTGTTGTTATATTTGGGTATTTCATCGATAACGTATTTTACCAACATTCCCACCAGCTTTTCGTTTTGTAAAATATGCACTATTCTCATTTTTTGTCGATATTAAGCTTCGGAATTTATTTTATGATGGCTTTGGAAACCTGTTCGGATTTCTTCCAGAAACACATGGCAGTACTCCAACTTGATTACCGCGTTTATCGCCTTGCAGAAATGTTGTGTACAATCTGTTTTTCCCTTTTCACAGCCTTGCTTTGACATATGATTCTCTCCTTTTAAGGCCATGACCCAGGAGAGAATACATTTAAACATGCCCTCCCTTCCCCCTTTACCATAGATCGATCATCGTTATCGTAAACCGATGAGATGCTGTGATCCAGACCGATTAATTTAATTTCAGCTGCAGCTACACATCGAACCTATCGTTAAATGTCGTTGTTGTTGTTCCAATTTCCATGGTAACTATAGCTGACACATATACTACCTGCTATAGTCATAGCACATGAGCAGTTAATGTACTATTGAGGAGTCCAAGCATATAGTGTAAACCTAATTGATATTAAACGTTGGTATGAACGCCATGTGTGACCACATGTTTCATTGCAAGCCCCACGTGTTGTCTTTCTTTCATTAAATGTTCGCAGGCATTCAATCTAAACCTTTTGACGATACCAGTGAATAATTACATGCTGTACGTATAGAGATCTATAATATGTTAAAGTGAATGCATGTAAATCAAACCAATCAATTATCAATAATGTAATTCGTCATCCCAGTACATGTGTAATCCCTTTACATTCCAGACCCCTTTGTAGACGGGGATAACGATAGTTTCGATTCGCCTTCGAAATGACAACACCATGTAGGCCGTACGTGTGCATATATAGACAATGAAAAAAATGCACGTTAATGCATTAGTTTCTAAAAACCATTCACGCGTTATAGATACAATCTCATTGTAAATAAGAACCACTCAATGTACTATCACTTATTGATGCGTTGTGGTCAGATGAGCGGCTGCAACATAGCATTATTTGATGTTTCCAACTCGTAAAATGGTTGGGGTGACAATCATTGGGCTTTTATACTGTGAACTACGTAACACTCTTTTGAATTGGCTGTTTATTCAGCAAAGTAATGTTATGCAGAAATGAAAAATGACACGCAATGATAAAATTTGTTTATACTTGATCATACACAATACGTGGTGTCACGTTTATGCCACTAACTTCTCAGAAAGAGCTTGAGAAATCCATCTACATTGGCAATTCCCCGGAACTACGGAATGAGGAGCAAACTCTAGATCATATCCTAAACAGCTTACCGCATTCCAATACTGGCCTGACCAGCACTCCTACATGTCCTTAGAAAGAGCAACAGGCTGAGCCACCCGAACGAGGATTACGATGATGACGAGCCGGCGCCAGAAGAGGCCTTTCAGGCGGCACATCCGAACCCACAAGAAACCACACATAATGCTGTTATCTTTATATTATTAAGTCACACCATCTCTCTGGCGTTAAGCCTCTACAGTTTCTTTTCTCTCTTCTATCGTCATTACTTCCACCTGTGCCTGCCTTTTCCCCATTAGGGTTTTTTTTCAGACATGGCAACCACTCTATCTCATATAACTCTAAATATTCGTATACCAAGGGAGCGACCACATACCTACAGGAGCAGGTCAACAAGTCTTCCATAATAAAATCAATATTTTTCAACTACATAGACATCCTGGTAATAATATATTGAGATTAAAGCACAATTATGTATAAACGCTCCAATACAGTTTAATACTCCAATATAGTTAAAAAAAAAGAGCGCTATGAGCCTGCATCATCAGCGGAAGAATTTTACTGTCTAGTATGTTAACGTTCATTGCAGTACAAAGAGTCGCTTGATTGCTCTTAAGCACCCCTGTCAATAGCACCAACAATCTCAGACTGCTAGGACGATACTCCAAATCTTTTAGCTTTAGGGCAAGCCGCAAACGTACTTTATACATGCCTAAAGATTAGCCTATGTTACATCCCTTGGCAGCGGAATTATGAATATTCCGAACGAATTTTCCTAGAGATCTGCTGATGAGTACGTTGTGGCCATGTAACTGAGCTACTTTGGACATGCATTAGTTAGTGTCAGTTCTCGGATAAATTACCGGAATAATCAATGCATGGTACTGGTTGCTACCCTCGCACGGTAAAAGTTTGCCGGCTGTGGATCGTTTCGTTAGACTGTATCGAGTACCTTGCATTCACTTGCCTTTATAGATCCGTGCTTTCGGATCCGCAAAATATACATTATCAGGATGAGGAGAGTAATCGAAAACTTGTTATTACCGTGTACAATCAAGAGAAAAGACTTTTTTCATATTGTTATGACTAAGGACCACTTATTCTTCGGCTAGGTCTAAAGAAAAGAGGTGCAAACGGATTGGGGCCATCGGGCTTTCATAATATGCAACCTACGCCTCTTTTTTTCTTGCAGTTATGTATAGCCCATGTGACAATCGCGATTCTGTATAGCCAGAGGGACATTTCGGATTGTCCACACATAGTGCATTTTTTTTACAACCATGTTAAGTGGTGAAAAGCAAGTAAATGATTCGGCCCCTAAAACCGCCATTTTGGCGTCGTTACATGTGCATATTAAGGTTAAACGTTATGACTATTGCTAAGCAGAGTCACTATCAGGCAAATTCGATGCGCCTTAAAACCCCAAACACATATGAAATTTGCCTCACATAAAATCTTTTCTTTACTGCATTTCAGCGATGGGTTGGGGCAACTTGTGAATTTAAATAAGCATAATGGTATAATGTGGCACTGTTCAACAAGTTTCTGGAACGAATGTTTATCGTCGTACCAGAACTTTTTTTTTGGAAAATAGTGAACCATTCTGTTGGACTCCTACTCAAAATGTACTCTCTAATGATCACATACACTTATAGCCGCGGATCGTCACTTTTGACATAAAACGTAATCAAAAGGAGGTCAGTTGGTCTTTATCACGCTTACACAAAGAAGAAGCGCGGGAGTTCGCCTTTAGTACAGCAATTCAGATCAAAGCGGTTTTTTGGATTCAGTTAAAAAAAAAACAAAACTTTAATTATGAAACAACATGCAAGTGAAGTTCTTTGTGGCTATAATACATTCATAACTGGGTGGGTATATCTATTTCTAATCTACAAGGCATAGATAGAGAAAGGCGCGCTTAACTCCAGGCTTAGTCCGCCATATCTAAATAAAAAAAAGTATGTCAGAAAAATGTTCGTGTTGTAACAGATGAGGGAGAGAGTCAAAACTTACCAATATCGTTCATGTTCAAAGCAACAACGTCATCCCATAGTATGTCGTCATTTTCCATTGGGATCGTAATCGACTTGTCATTTGGTTCGGTTTCCGGCACCGTGTTTTCCATGGGGTAAGGGTCACTTTCGGATCCTGTTGAAATAACTCCTTCTGAAGAAAGCGAAGGTGGATAGTGTTGATCAAGGGAGGATGCAAAGTTGTTGAAAATATCCGGATTCTCGAAGAAGTTTGCCATGGAAGGTGGCAACAATCCCGTTGCCAGGTTACTGTGGTCGAGCGAGGGTGATGAATCGCCAACAAATGACACCACCTCATCCATCAACCTATCCATCTTGTCCCTCCGCAACCCGGGCCACCGCTCCTTGATTTCGTCGGCGCTGTAATCGTGCGTAAGGAACCAGTACTTTTCGTAAAACTCGGTGGGGAATTTCCAACTTGAAGATTCGATTGGATCACCCTTATCATACACCATTCCATCCAAAAGACATCGGAAGCAATCGTCAGGATCATATAAATCATGGAATAGGATCATACGATCTCGCATAGCAGCAATGGGCACCAAATCAATTCTCAAGTCATGCGGCACCGTAAGCTATGACAAAGATTCTTGAGAAATCATGACCCCAGACACACACACAAGCACACACACACAAACAACATACTTGTAATACAGTAGGTTCCAATTTAAAAGTTCCATCACCCATCTTGTCACATACAGCTTGAAGCTGTAATCGAAGTCGCATAGTTTGAAAACTGGCCAGATTGAACGAAGGGATTGGCTCGCGTGTCAACATGATTGGACGCGCGCTAAAGCTTGGGGACTTTTGACCGGATTCTTCTTCATCACTTTCAAGGTCTTCGCAATGTTCGCTTGTATCCGTTGAGGTACTTGTGGTAGTGGTGGTAGTCACGGAGGATCGTCGACGTGCTGTGGGCATCGGTGGTGGCTGTGGTGGGGGTGTTGCACGGATGCGCGTTGATATTCTGTTTCCAATCACCGTCCGCACACTGTCTCGGCCGACTACAATGACACCCGTAGAAATATATTGACCCCGCTGTGGCGAAGCCATGGTCGGTGGTGGTCGGGGTTGCTTATCCTTGTCAGTTGAAGGCAATCCATGCAGCTTTTTGGCGTGGACATAAGCTGAGATAATTTCTGGGGTCGAGGTACTTGCAAGAATTTCGCGCAAATAGGCTTGATCCAAGTATGGCGTATGGTTGGGGATGGCAACGTTGTGCATAAAGCACACTAGTTGAAGACTCAACACGATACCTTTGAGATGCCAACCTTCGTAACCCAAGATACCAACATTGCTCCGCAGCTCCTTGTTCTCGCTCAATAACTTGTCTCGTTGCTCCCGCAATACTTTGCTCGTTTCTTCCAGTTCAACAATATGTCTTTCCTTTCGTTCGCGAAATGCACGTTGAGCAGCTCGATTCTGTGCTTTTCGTAGAGCAGGTGATGCTGGGTTAGGCTTGCGACCAGGTTTCTTCTTCAACGGAGTTTCAGCGTTGGACAAAGTCTCGATCATGGTGTTTTTTTTTGGAAAAGAGTAAAAAAAAAAAATAGGAAAGAGAGTTGACAAGAAGTGACGAACCGTTGAAACCAAAAGGAAAGGTAGGCGTTATTTATACTCGGTTGTTGAATCCCGCTAGTTTTTCCGAAGTGGCCAAAGGCCCAAGTTATTGCAGATTACACCGCGGAAGGAACCGTTGGAACACCCGTGAACTTTATAATCAGTTTTATTGTCGATCCACTGTATAGGGCTGTGACGTTAACCAAATTGACAAGTCTCTTTTTTTGCGGGGTGCGCACAGTCCCCCGCACCCAAACTACCCCGCAGCACGCTGGCAATTACCTGATATAATAATATGGTCTGACTGTTTTCATTTTTTTCGTTACGATGTTCAAAAGTAAAAAGAATATCAAGTACAGAGTGTCCGATCGATGGTACTCTGGGATCTCATCGATTAGACGGGGTGTTGGGCAATTTCCTTGGTCTTTATGTACTATTTCTCGACATCACGTAATGACAAACCAGGGGAAAAGCTTTTTCCAGCGCCTACGCAGACGTATCTAGGTTTAACCAGCGATACGCTTTTAGTCAAATCCCAAAAGCCAGAGAAACAATTGTTGTACACCCCGCTCGTTCCATCTCTCATAATGTTTCCGTATTACCCCAGCCATCCGGCATTCGACCCTTTTTTAACTTGCTTGCCGCATTTTTTTTCCATGCTTCCCTTCAGAGAGGGCAGTTCTTTTGGTGAGAGAAAGTATTTGGGTTTTCTTGGTCGGAGTATCCCAATTCGGGCAAAGTTCACACGAGCATATACGTAAAAAAAAACTGGGGGAAAAGTGTAACGCAACACCCTTTGGACAAAGTATACTTTCACACACCATTGCCATTGTGATGTTCTTATAGTTTGCCCAAATCATTCATTAAAATAAATCTCGATCGGATCAAGTAGATCTCTCGGAATGGTAATCGAGTGGATATGAACAACCTTTTTTATTCTCACGATGTAATACGCTCTACATATTTATCCGGTGTCCCTGTACTTTGGTAAACATTTGCCTTGTTACCATCGCCACAAGTTTTTTCCCTGCCAAATCCATTATATGCCATGTGAAGCTCGAGAATACTTGTTTTGCAATACATGATCCCGGTAAATCTTACGGAAACGACAAGCACGGACCCATATCCAGAAATAGATCCTCCATTCCTATGACAAGACTGATCTGTTTTCTTTTATCTTTTTCCTTTCCTCTCCAAAGCATGCGGAGAGAAAGCGTGTGTAAAGTCAGAAAAATAAACTCGCTCCTTCAATCGAGAAATGAGCGCCGTGATAAGCCAATTATCTTTTGTGGGGTAGAGAGGGGGGGGGGTAGCGTGTAACAATAAAAAAGAAGTAGCGGTCTTTTCGCTTCTGGATTCTTAAAATGTCTTCTTACCAAAAGTAAACGACTAACTTGCGCCCATTATTCGTTCCCCACCAATGATAAGTGCAATTATTGAATAGATACACTATCGAAATTAAATAAGTAAGGTGCCAGTGGCCATATAGAAGAGCTGATTTGAAGCGTTCCCACCAGCCCTTTATCTGCCATTTTTCCCGCCTTGCAGTCAGTAACCTGGGGCCATTATTTCCGATATTCGGTCTTCTTAATATATTTATATCAAGTTATCTCTCTAGTTCTGTGTGATAGAATGATCATAAGTGCTGGCTAGGCATATTAGCAAAAAACACGCAGCAAAAAAAAAAAAACTTTTTTTAGACGAAGTCCCTGATCGGCTTACTAGCAGCCAATATAATCCAGGAAAAAAAGTCGTTTGTCGTACTTTGCTTCTTATTGATGACCCGGGAATCATAGAAATTGAAGAAGTTGCGTATATGGTAGATCGATAGTCGGTCATTGATGCACACACTACGTACATTCGAGTCCCCATCTCCTTTTCTCGTTCCTCGTGTAATCTTCTGACGAAAATAAGTGGTTCCACGTTTTGAATTAAGAAGACTAGCGGAACACTCGGCTATACGTTATGGAGCCTTGATGCATGGTTAACTCCACACCTATTCTATCTATTGGATATGTACTAAGCGCCATATCAGCTGATGTGCTTTTACTTATGCGGATTACCGCTGTTGTTATTCATTTTCACGCCATTTTCACGTTCCCGTTTTCCGGCGTGAAGCTCCGTAGTGTACGTAACGCATACTAAGCGTAACAGTGTTTAGCAATACATTCGTGAACCACAATGTAAATTATCATTATGAATCGTTGATAGAACTAGTCGTTCCCACGTAGTCGAAAAAGAGATCTTTAAAAAAAACAACAGCTATATTTCATTGATATTCTAAGGGCGAATAGAAATGATATTGGTTTCTTCACGCTCGCATTGTTTGGTATCGTATGAATGGTCTGAATCATACTAACTACGAATCCTTCTAGAGTGCAACATGAGCTCTACTCTGTTGCTAGGCTATTAGGATATGCTGCCTATGGCACCGATGTAGTGGCTTACGAGCAGAGATAATAGTAACACACACACCCCGAGTCCGATCTTTTTTTTTAGAAAAAGCGCCCATGCTTTACTTTTCTGATAATGGATCCTTATTGGAATTTCCGGGGATGACATGCTTCCAGATACATACTACGTACATAATTTTCAGTCATCGACTGTGGTCAAAAGTATTGGAGTACATATACTAAATATGGTTGCGCTGTCTATCACAGATCCGAAGAAGCATCTGTATTTCACGGAAAGCGGTTAAACAGTGGCAAGCGTGTTTATGGTTATAAGGTCCTGCCATGAGAGGTATAGCTTAAGGGCTGCAAATGACAGTTATAAAAGAGTTGCTTAGTCTTAATTTCGCGCGACGCGGGTTTTGAAGACGGCCTGGAATCGATTGAATTGGTCGGAAGAAAGTTTTACTAGGTCAATCGTCTTTGAGTATGCTTCTATGACTAACTTCAAGAGAATCAAATTTTAATAGGTCGTAGTTACTCATGCCTTTAATAATCTTAGAATTCTTTTCAGAAGAAGTAGGTACCCGTATTTCTGACGGAGACCGCCTGGTTTTTCACTACTGACGGTGCATTTGATGTATTTTGCTTTTTATACTTATACACTAATCCTGGCGGTACTAATAGCAGTATCAGCTATGATGTGATTATGGTTTATATATATGTCAAAGATGTAAATAAAGTATATGTTAAGATGGTTATAGATTGAGAGTCTGGTAACCGTTGATGGATAACCTACCGTATTTAGATTTGCAAATTGCCACACTTAAAAAAGTCTTAAGTTATTTCCTTTTTTTTCAATAAGAAGAATTTGCTTTTTTCCAAGTTTCATTTATTGGAACCCGTATTACATTCCGTTAAGCTACTTTGTGTCCTAAGTTAACTGATGATAAGAAGAAAAGAGGGAGTAGTAATAACGGGGCACTTAATATTAGTGAATAGTTATTTCTTTTATGGAAGAATCGGAGTCTTTTCTTTACCAGACATTTTGCCGAACAACCGATTAGATTCTGGTATATGTAGCAAGTTATGTACAGTATTATCATGAGTGATAAGACAGTCATGATCACGCATTTTAATGCATCCCAAGTAGAAACAAAAAAAAACTGGAAACTAGAGGTAGTTTATACTAGGCTGGATGATAACATATTATTACGCGATTTATGCCATACTTTATGGCTTCTTTGTGGGCAGCATTCTTTTGAACAAGCCCGCTTAATACATGTGTACTCTGCAACACCGGTAACTAGACGAACCTCATGAATGCATCCATTTTACCTTCGTACACTTTAATATTGGGTTTAGTAATAATTTTGCGCTTCTTCTATTTACATATCTTTCAGTTTCCCTATGTGGATCGAGAAAAATACCCCATACCAAGGCGGTAAAGGCCGAAGGCTAGCTTTAGTAGTACTAGGCAACTTGGTAAGTGTATCCTACCTGTCGCACAGACAAAACTTAATTTTTTTGTGGAAAGTGTTACGCAATGCTGATAACCATCAAAGGTTTCTTTACCAAAGCCTCAGCGTACAAGTCAAGAGTTGTCGAGGGCAGACCATCTGGGCGTGACAATATAGCAACGGCGGAGACACGGAACTTCCCTTCACGTAGTCATCATGTATACAGCCAAGTGCATGCTCAAGCTCCGCAGGTCATTATCAACCTCAAGTACATTATCGTCACCATGTGTGTATATTGTCCATCATCAACAACACAGTTCCCAACCGCAATATCTCCGAGATGTGCTCTAAGGCATCATCAGATAATAACTAAATTGTAAACCAATTGGTATAAAAGCCCATGGCTTTATGTTGAATAGTATCAGGACATAATCACAATATAACGCCACTCTTATACGCGTAGGCGTATTTAAGAAACTACAAGGCAAACGCACAATAGGGTCACGACATCGGATTGCCGGAACCGAGGCGTTTGAAGTATTCCTCGAAGCAAACAATAACTATACGAAAAGCAAAGAAAGCAGCGGAGATCCTCTCCAGATCCAAGTCCCACACCTGTCTCGGCAAAACCTAAAAAAAAATAGATATGCTTTTGGGAGCGCTTGCCTGTCGTCGGTTTTCCACGCTCTCACTTTCACGTTTCGTTCGGGTGCCGACACGCTCATTCAGAAGCATGCCTGCTACAATTATTGATGGAAAAGCCGTCGCGCAGTATGTGCCATTCCGGAGCCCTTGCATTGTCAACAATGACCCTTACAAAAGCTGTTTTTTCTATAGGTCTGTGCGCCAACAAGTCAAGGAGAACATCGCAGCTACCAAGCTTAAGTTCCCACACTTCAAACCTCACCTTGCCATTGTTCAAGTGGGTGAGCGCGATGACTCATCCGTGTACATTCGCATGAAGGAGCGTGCTGCCAAGGAGGTATTATCTGAGTAACACGTAAGGGATCAAAATATTAACGGCTTAGTTATATAGGCAGGCATCCAGTTCACGTTGCAAAAGCTTCCGGAATCGGTGTCGCAAGCAGAACTATTGGAAAAGGTGCGTTCGCTGAACGATGACTATGGTATCCATGGCATTCTGGTTCAAATGCCTTTGCCTCCACATATCGATGAAACTTCCGTCGTCGAAGCAATCGACTACCAGAAGGATGTTGACGGGTAATATTAATATCATACTTGCAGCATGCAAGAATATTTCTAAGCCTTGCATGCATATAGTTTCCACACCGTCAATATCGGTAACATGGCCAAAAAGTCAGCCGAGCCTTTGTTCTTGCCATGCACGCCAAAGGGTATTATTACCTTGCTTCGCTCAACTGGCATCGATATCAACGGCAAGCGTGCCGTCGTGTTGGGACGTAGTGATATTGTGGTTAGTAAGGAGTTTGGGCTTGTGCTCTTGAATTCAAATTAAGGTTTATGCTTGTGCATGTAGGGCGCACCTGTTGCTACACTTCTCACGGCAGCCAACGCCACCGTTACGATTTGCCACTCCAGAACCCAGGACGTCGAAAGCATTGTAAGCTTGTCCTTTCTATCATAGGATTATTATTCACATTAGGGACAATAGGTCAAGCAAGCCGATATTGTGGTGGTAGCCATCGGCAATGCCGAGTTTGTCAAGGGAGACTGGATCAAGCCTGGTGCTGTGGTCATCGATGTTGGTACCAACGGCGTTCCTGGTTAGTTAGCCATTCATGCGCATGGAGGAACCGGGAGACTCATCGAAGGTTCTCTTTAGATTCAACCAAAAAGTCAGGTATGCGTTGGGTAGGCGACGTCGAATACAACAAGGCAGCTGAAGTTGCCAGCGCCATTACGCCCGTGCCTGGAGGCGTTGGTCCCATGACCGTTGCTATGTTGATGGAGAATACCTGGGTTAGTGCCAAGCGCTGGTTCGATCTGAGCCGTACCCGCAACATTGCACCTCTTTCGATCGATCTCAAGACGCCGGTGCCCAGCGATATCGAAATCGCCAGATCACAGACTCCTAAGCACATGGAAGTTTTGTGCCGTGAACTCGGTTTGAGTGCTGGCGAATACGAGCTCTACGGTGCCTCTAAGGCCAAGATCGGATTGGATGTGCTTAAGCGTCTCGAACACCGGAAAGATGGTCGTTACATCGTGGTTACTGGTATTACCCCCACTCCGTTGGGTGAGGGCAAGTCTACCACAACCATCGGTTTAGTTCAGGCTCTCGGTGCGCACTTGAACAAGGTGGCATTTGCATGTGTTCGCCAGCCTTCCCAAGGCCCCACCTTTGGTATCAAGGGCGGTGCCGCTGGTGGTGGTTACTCACAAGTCATTCCTATGGATGAGTTTAACTTACATTTGACTGGTGATATCCATGCTGTCACTGCTGCCAACAACTTGCTCGCTGCTGCTCTGGATGCCCGTATGTTCCATGAGAATACCCAGACAAACAAGGCCTTGTTCAACCGTTTGTGTCCTGCCAAAAAGGGCGTCCGCAAGTTTGCTCCTGTCATGCTGAAACGTCTCGAGGTAAATAAGCTATATACGTATTGGGAGAGCATCGTTCTTAGAGTCGATATAGAAATTGGGCATCAATAAGACGCAACCCGAAGAACTGACAGAGGAAGAAATTGGTCGCTTTGCTCGTCTCGATATTGATCCCGAAACTATCACCTGGCAACGCGTTGTGGACATCAACGACCGTTTCTTGCGCAAGATCACCGTTGGTCAGAACCCCACTGAGAAGGGCCAGGAGCGTACCACCGGCTTTGACATTTCGGTTGCTAGTGAAGTCATGGCTGTGTTGGCTTTGGCTACGGATCTGAAGGATATGCGCCAGCGTCTCGGTAACATGGTGGTTGCCAGTAGCAAGAGTGGTGATCCTATCACTGCCGATGATTTGGGTATCGGTGGTGCTTTGACTGTTCTCATGAAGGATGCCATCAAGCCCAACTTGATGCAGACTTTGGAAGGCACACCCGTCCTTGTACACGCCGGTCCTTTCGCAAACATTGCTCACGGCAACTCGTCGGTTTTGGCTGATAAAGTCGCACTCAAGTTGGCAGGTAGTGAGACGGATATGGAACCAGGTTACGTCGTGACCGAGGCTGGTTTCGGTGCTGACATGGGCATGGAAAAGTTCTTTGACATCAAGTGTCGCGTCTCTGGTCTTGTGCCCGATGCTGTCGTGATTGTTGCCACTGTCCGCGCTCTCAAGATGCACGGTGGTGCTCCTGATGTTGTCGCCGGCAAGCCCCTTCCTGATGCCTACACCGAAGAAAACCTCGAGTTCTTGGAGAAGGGTTGCGCTAACCTTGTCAAGCATATTGAAAACGCAAAGAAGTTTGGTATTTCGGTTGTGGTTGCCATTAACCGTTTCACCTCGGACACCGATGCTGAAATGGAAATTATCCGCAAGTTGTCCTTGAATGCCGGTGCTGATGATGCTGTGGCATGTGATCACTGGGCTCGTGGTGGCCTGGGTGCGGTGGATCTCGGCAAGGCCGTGATTGATGCCTGTGACAAGGACAAGAAGTTCAAGTTCTTGTACGATTTGGATCAGCCTATCGAGAAGAAGATCGAATCCATCTGCAAGGAGATTTACGGTGCCGATGGTGTCGAATTGAGTGATTTGGCCAAGAGCAAGATTGAGACGTATACCAAGCAGGGCTTCGGCTCTTTGCCAATCTGTATGGCCAAGACGCAATACAGCTTTAGTCACGACCCTGCATTGAAGGGTGTGCCCACTGGCTTCACCGTCCCCATCCGTGATATCCGTGCTTCCGTTGGCGCTGGCTTCTTGTATCCTTTGGTCGGTTCCATGCAGACCATGCCTGGTTTGCCTACCCGCCCTTGCTTCTTTGATGTCGATCTTGATGAGGAAGGCAATGTTCTTGGTCTTTTCTAAATCAGTTCTGTTTCCTGTACATAACACCTCTACTATATACGAAGTACTTTTTTTTCAACAAAAAGATGAAAGATAAACAATAACAACGTACAAGGTGGAGTGATGATAAGGGCGCTATGTGGGTGAGTAATATGGATACGTGCGGCAGTGAGTAACGGCTCGTATAGCCCTTCTTTACTGGTATATATGCAGAGCATATACGTGCATCAATTCAAGCACAAAAATGCAGCGATATCCGCATGTTACTCAGTTTAAAAGTTATCATGGTATTAGCTACGCGTACAATGAGTTCTACAGTACCCAAGTTACTTTTTTACACAGCTGATGCCTGCTTCATCAATTGTACCTGATAAATAGTAGGGTAGATCAAACAGTCTGGGTTTCGATCAGCAAACTATATAGCGATGGATGCTTAATAGTGAACTTTGATGATTAGGCATCCTATACGAAATACTCACAATTAGGTGTACCAGCAGTTTAATTGACTCGCACAGCTTTCTAAGGTGACACACATTTCCTCTTCCTCAATATCGCGTACAGCAACAATGATGACAACAATCACTGGCGACGACATCGTTCCTGTCTCGAAAGTCCCATCAGCTCAACAATTAAGCTTCATGCACACGTTACATTCTGATGTTGCAATCGAGATTTTTTCCTACCTATCGCAGCAAGATTGTCTAACGTCCATGGCGGTCTGTCGTGATTGGTACCATGCAATCCCTCAATACACACAAAAGATATGGAGGGAGCTACGATTCAAGGAAGGCGATGTGCGTGCGGATAACCACCGGCGCCAACGGTGCTTGGGTAGCCATGTGAAGTGCGTAGTATTGCAACGCGTATCATCTGTCACTCTGATGCAACGACTTGTAGAATGGAACTGTACAAAAATCGAGTCTCTTCGTAAGATCAGTGGTTGGAAACTATAGTAGTTTCTCACTGCATCAATTAGGTCTTGTGCAATGTGCTACGGAGGAACAGTATGAGTTCGTCGACTTGCTCAGACAACTCGGGTCATGTTTAACACGCTTGGAGTTGGAGCGTCATGAATCCGACATAGCGTTACTATCTGTTCTCAACGCATGTCCAAGCCTTACCCATTTTTCATACACTACCACGGGTGATTTTCAATGTATCGAGGATGCGATGGCTCAGCAGCACATCAGTATCTCGCTGGATTCTCCGTGCACAAAGATCACATACCTTTATCTTATCGACAGAGGCATGATAACCAAGAAGCAGCTTGAATGGATCCTCAAAAGGTGTCCAGTGCTGAGATGTTTAATTATTCCACCTAACGTGTCCGACTCGTTCGCTGGTCAATCTTCTATCGTTGATCTCGACTCACTCTTTACTTGGTGTCCAAAACTCACCTTCCTTTCAATCGCTTTCTCATGGTCCAAGGAGATCGAACATCTTGAAGACTCCAATGGGCTACGCTATCTTGACGCGACTGATGATTATGATGTAGACAAGCTTGTGCGATGTTTGAAGAGATACCAGGGCACACTGGAACACTTGTCAATTACCAGATACACCTTCCATCACTTTGACTGGTCTCCCGTATTCCAATCACTTTGCATGCCAAGCTTACGCTTTTTGACGGCGAGGCTAATCAATTTCAGTATTGCGTCGCTGATCGCTTTGCTCAACCGGTGTCCTGTTTTAAAAGTCTTGGATTTGTGCGTTCCACATGCCATGGTCATTTCATCGTCTGGTTTTCACTCCCTTCGCATCATGGAATGTCTCGTGAACCTACACCTAGAAAACGTACTGATTGATGGCTTCTGCATGCCGACGGTTCTTGGACGGTTTCCCGCACTGGAAAAGCTGGTTCTATCGAACTTAAAGTTATTCAACGAAATACCAACACATTTTGAATGTCCTGCGCGTCTAAAAGCTCTCGAACTAGACGATGTTGAATTTACGTCCAATGGTAACAGCGCTTCAAACGAGAGCGCATTGTCAGCGGTTTTTTTCCAGAGATTTACTCGCAACTCGAACCTGGAGGTGGTGTATGCCATGAGGATTAAACCGGAACTTGGCTTGGAAGCACTCAAGACGCTTGCCATGATACAGACAGTGAAAAAATTGGACATAGATCTTGGCTCAACCGTGTCAAGCGGAGATTTACTGGAGTTTATCAGGCTGCTCCGCGAAACTAGAATCGAAAACTTGAATCTTCAGCAAGTGCGCAATGTAAGCTTTGATATCCTTGACGCCTTAGCTACTTTATCGCTCCTCAAAACGGTTTATGCGGATTGGTCTGGCGGTAATGAATACATGTATATTGACAAAGAAGGCTTACGGAGAATGCTCAACACGAGCCAGAGTTTACTCAGCATCAAGTTTTACAATACCGTGCTAACAGATAATGACAAGTATCTCAGGCTCCATGAAGTAAAGGCACTGATTGAAGAAGCAAATTGGAAAGGTACGACAAACTCCACTTCTGGTCACTGGAAAGTACTGTACTTTGGTGAACACGAAGATCCAATGGTCTTAGAAGAAATTTGCATTGAGCGTGTGAGCTTCTGATATTGTACATGTATAACTTGTTCCGTGGAAAAGCAAAGATACAGTAATATGTATATGATCGCATCTTTGTACTCTTCAATAAAAAATAAATATTGATAACTCTGCCTAAAAGCCTAAACAGCAATGTCTCCGCTTCCACAGGCTGCCAGCAGTAAACTATGGTAGTCATCCTCAGTGAGAACTTTGTCCTCGATACGTACATAGTGTGAAAGTATGTACAACCAAGGTGATGTGATGGTAGGGTTTTACCTGTTGCTGGTAGACCTTCACCAAATAGCTATGATATTAATGTTGGTAAGTTCAATCCTTAATTTTTCGGCATAAGTGATCTGCACAGACCTGCAGCATTATCTGAAGACATATGTAGCCTTATTTAAAGAAAGAGTTACATCCACAGAAGAAATAATTGACGAAATGTTTGTCGCAGGACATACGTGCGTTATTTAATCCTTACAGGAACAGCAAAGAATCTAAAAGCCTACTTCGAGTGCTACTAAAGAGAAGCTTATCGGGCAAGTTGCATACTTACGAAGTGTGCGTATGCTATGCCATATGATCCAGCATCTTGAAATTGGCGACTTAGGACCATGTATGTTGTAATTGTTATACTTAACAAGGCTGTGGTTGGTAAAATTTACAATCAATGAAGTAACAAGTACAATATTATCATATGACACATTTGAACCGGTATGAGGCACAGTCAATCATATAAAGAGTAATATCCTGAATGCTGTCATATTTGTAATAGGTTTCGGTCAAATGCACAATATGTAGCAGTGGATTCGAGTCCAATGAGGCAATTGTTTGCATAATGCCGAATCGTACAGCTTGAGCCATGGGTACGTCTGTTAGACTGAGAACTGCTGAAAGCGATTACACATAAAAATACGCTTCATTTGAATATGACGGAAACCCATGGCGCAGAAGAGAAGAGTGGGGTTCGTCATGATTTCCATGGTATAATTAAGCAATCGTTCCCTAGCAACGCTGATTTAAACTTTAGTCGCACGTGCATTGCCATGAATGCAATACTGTGCACACGAACTCTGGCATGATGTGCAAATACTATAAGTGTGTGTGTTTGCTTCCACAGGTATATGAGAAAGGCAGAAGCAAGTTTACATATGGGTTACTTCGTCACTTTTTTTACATAAATAACTTGTGCTTTGTGTCATATCCACCATGCGCTTGCAATATATCTTGCATCGTGCTTGTCGTCATCACAATACAGCATGTTTACTTTGTATTCTATAGGCACTTTATCAATATTCGATTAATCTAATGATTACTGGGAGCATCTAGAAAAATTCCACGAACCTTCCAAAATCATGATGTTTACCACTACGTAATGCACTGCAAAGACTGCAAAAAGACTTCCAATGGGGTTGACAAAGACTGATGTCTAGTATGTATACATTTGTGTGATAGGAGTAAGTCTAATACCTACCACATTAAATATATAACTTTTCAACTATACATTTGCGTGAGAGGATTAGACATACCGTGTGTACTACTGGTACAAAAATCATAATAGCCCTGAATTTGCGATGATGCTTTCCACCATCAAAGCGCATACAACATCCATAACAAAGGATGCATTATACGGTAAATAGCTTCTATAAACTTGACATTCCAAATTAATTAATAGTCCCTAAATATAAGAGCATCCACAGCCGTGACTTTAAAAAAACGACTGCAATTTCGGACTTGAAGTCAGACTTTAAAGCGTTACAGTTCGTTTTCTACAGCCGTAGCTTTAACACGATGACTTTAACTTTACGTACACGTCATAGAAGTTCAGTAAAGTGAACCGGTGCTGAAAAATAAAATGATTACTTCTTCTCCTACACTACGAATGGACGACCTAACACTTTCGCAATTCATCATCAATAACATCGTGCAGCAGAGCAACCTGCTGATCGATGATCAGTTGGCCAGCTACGAGGAAGAAGATCGCGAAGCAGCACGCAGAAGAGAAAGCGCCGAAAAGCCCCTGAAGAAAAAACGCAAAGTTGTTCTTCGCAATAGGCCTCTTTTCGAGAAAATTCTTATGCAAGATTACTTTGACCCCAGTCCTCGATACGACGGAGTGTTCTTTCGAAGACGATATCGCATGAGACGCTCGTTATTTGTAGCTGTTATGCGCGAGCTGGAAAGCAAATATGTGTACTTCCAGCAAAGACCTGACGCCAAAGGAGCATTGTCCTTCCATCCATACGCGAAAGGAACTGCAGCAATGCGCATGTTGGCGTACGGTGGACCGGCTGACGCTACCGACGAATATTTGAAGATCGGCGCATCCACAGCAGCAGAATCGCTACAGCACTTTTGCGCTGGTATAATCGAATGCTTCGGCGCCAAATATCTTAGATCGCCAAACGAAGAGGATTTAAAGAGATTACTGGCGGTTAATGAGCAACGAGGTTTCCCTGGTATGCTCGGATCGCTCGACTGCATGCATTGGGAATGGAAGAATTGTCCAAAAGGCTGGGAGGGCATGTACTCTGGAAAAGCAAAAAAGCCCACTGTCATTTTGGAAGCTGTTGCCTCCCATGACTTATGGATATGGCATTCCTTTTTCGGTGTTCCTGGTGCCTGCAATGACATCAATGTCTTGCATAAATCTCCTCTCTTCGATGATGTAATCCACAATCGCGCACCATCCATTCGATACATTGTCAACGGCCATGAATACACCAAAGGGTACTATTTGGCCGATGGTATATATCCTGCTTGGTCCACACTTGTGAAAACAATCCCTGCCCCTCAGGGTGAAAAAGAACAGGTAAGTCGGTTAGTGTAATACAATATGTATACGGAATCTGAGGCAGAATCATACAGTACTTTGCCAAGAGACAAGAGTCCGTCCGCAAGGATATCGAACGTGCTTTCGGTGTCCTCCAAGCCCGCTTTGGCATAGTTCGGCAACCTGCTCGTGTCTGGAACAAGGCAATTCTCGCAAACATCATGAA